>CM038146.1:390973287-391499440 GCA_021437245.1 Aegilops speltoides | reverse complement strand
TGCTCCCTTTCAGCCGGATGTAGACGCTCCCTCGGGCAGCCGTCTCGTGCATGCGACACGCGTCCAGTGGGGCCCGCCCACGTGCCCTACCGCTGTATCCTTTTTTTTCCTGATCTTTTCACACGTTGTCCATTCCATCCACTCATTCTTTCATTCCCGCTGGTCAACCCATCTTCTCCACATCTCTCTTTTTGGTTCTATCCGTGGGAATCTCGTCCGCCATGGACAGCCTCCACAAGCTCCTTTGAGCGACGCGAGAGAGCTGCGAGGTGGTCCGGATGCTGCGAGCTCGGGTGAGTTGCTACAAGCGGCCTCACTGATGCAAGGCAGCGACGACGCCGGTTTGCTTCCATGGTGCCCCGACAGCTCCGGCGATGCCGCAGAGGCGCCGTCGTGCTGTGAGCTAGTGCTGCGACGACCATCGACGTGTTGTGAGTCGGTGCTGCGAGCTGCGACGCGTCATCGACGTGCCGTCAGAGGATGCTGCGACGGCGCCGCCGTGCCGCTCACCGGTGCTCCGACGACCATCGATGTGCTGCGAGCTGCGACGCCCGTCGACGTGCTGCAAGAGGATGCTGCGACGGCGTCGCCGTGTTGCTCGTCGGTGCTGCGATGGCACCACCATGCTGCGAGCCGGTGATGCGACATCGCCGACGGGCTTTAAGCCGATGTTGTGCCGTCGCTGTGGTGACATGAGCCGGTGCTGCGACACTGCCGCCTCGCAGCACTGCGACGAGTTTTTGTGACGTCGCAGACGTGCTTCAATCCGGTGCTGCGAGTGCGAGGACGCCGGCTTGCTGGGAGTTAATGTCGCGATGGGGAAGAAATGAACCAATAATGCTTGGCGAGGAGTGCCTGTTTTGCGTTGACTGATTTGGACGGCTGAAAATCGCTCAGATGAGGATGAATCGGATGGCACAGAAGACGGATGTTCTTTTACCCGGTACATCCGGATGACGCCTAGCAGGCGCCCAAATACTGCTATTTAACTAGTAGTACTACTGCGCGTTGCTGATGAATACTGTCAGTACAGATCAGCGCGATGCTCAGGGAGATACTCCATCCTCCCTTTTCTCTTTATTGTATTTATTAATTAAAGCATGGCGACAGATTTTGTCTAGTGGTTTGTCTTCCATGCATGTTGCACGTACTAGATTGATTGGTTTAACCTTAATGTGAGTAGTAGTACTACTACTTGGACTACTCGCTAGCATAGGCATGAGAGGCTAGATCTCCTGAGCCATATTGATTCGAGTCCCATGACTAATTGCTGCATCATCCGCTGTTACCTCACAAAATCAGATTTATATGTGATTAAGGTCCGAAGGAAAATCGCCACATATGCAACATTCTGCGTTCTACCGCGGCAGGAAGATCGGCAGACTGCGACGTCTAATCATAGCGACCGCGCCCCATCGCGATCAATTGGGTACTGGCCTCGCGTGTCGCGCATCACCGGGTCCGAGGAGTACGCGCCGAGCACGTCCTGTACCATGCAATTACAGGCCGAAGACACTCCTGCACCGCCGCGACCATCAGGGAGTTTTATAATTTTCCTTTACGTATTTTTATTCTCTATTTTAATTCGGCACATAGACGTCGCTATCGTGCACTAGTACATGGCAAAGAAGTATTTTTATTTGCATAAGTAACTCAGTCAAGTGCTAGTTTTGCAGCACGACTTGTTAAGTCTAATGGGTGAGCAGTGCAAACTAGCTTTGCATTAACCGGCGTTTTGTCTGTGCATCTTCGACCGCAGTCTTACGAGCATCCGCAAACAGACCTAGACTCTCAGCCTATATTTCTCTAATTATTTACATTGCTTAAATTAATTTTAAGTGGAGAATTTTTATTTTTATTATTATTATTATTATTATTATTATTATTATTATTACTACTATTATTATCTCTGGCTTGCACTATTTCATCTGTCCAGGCAATTGACTTAGACCGGGCTGCACTGTCACCTCGGCGTGCCGATGTCCGCAAACTAAAGGTGTCATCGCCTTGGCACGCTGCCCTATGTTGGCAACCCCGCGTCGCTGCTTCATCAACCTACTCGGTCGGAGACTCCGGCATCACCCCGCCGACCTGCTCCATCACCTCGGCTAGACTGGGGGCTTCACCTCTTCGGAGTGTCGAGCTCTTCGCTCGGCCACATCGGGCTGAGACCTCCTCCCGCACCAAGCTCGGACCGCGTCATCAATGCCGAACACATTAACCAGCTAAGTCTCTGTCATGCTCAAAGTTTTAAAATTTTAAATTTTGTTCGGTCCGACCAAGCATTATACTTTTTTTTAGCAAAAAGTGGTTTGTGAAAAACTTCCTTGTCCAAACTTTGTTTGTGACACACAAATTCAAATACCCCATTTACTTGGGGGCTTCCTTTATGAAGCCTTTCCTCTTGCAAATGATTATACTTGTACGGCTTCGTTCCTTGTTCGTGTATTACGCCACAATATGCACCATGTTGACTTAAGCAATTTGCAAGCTGGGTTGCCTTGCTCCTGTGTTTACCCCTACGTTCCCGATTGTTCGGCTAGGGAGTAAAGGGGGCACCTCTGCGATTGCCCCGATCGGGTCATCCGAGCCGGACCTTAGACTGGGTGAAGCCGAAAGCTAGCGCTCTTATTGTTTTCGATTATGGCCGGCACACAACGGAACTAATGAGCACAAAAAATCTATTGCACAAGTCTCATAGTAGCAATGAGCAACCGAAGAAAGGTATCGGTGGGGGTACTATTTTCTTCGAAGATGCTTCTTACACTTCGTCAGTAATATAGCATAAGTTCCTTGAGCGCGCTTTGTCTGTTACAGTCTTATGGCCTGATTACCTGGTTACCGGAAACAACGTCGATATTCTCGACAGGTGGAGTACATAACACTTTTCGGCCCTTGGCCAAAGAGGGAGAAGCCGACGGTCGGTTAAGACGCGTTTATAGTTCGGGTGAACACATATATGATATAAGTACTTCGGTACATACAATCATTATACATAAAGTTCTTTTACCCAAGTCACCCGGGGGGCTCTTAAATTTATGTGAGCTGTTTTATAATAGGTGTTCTTCTTCTTAGTCGTTGCAAAGTCTTTTTTCTATCACTCCTTTTTTGACGCGAGTGTGTGGTCAATAGCCAGGGAGCCTAATTTCTCTCTCAAAGCCACTAAAGTTTGCTAAACTGGCCTAACGAGAAGTACTCTGCCTTCGGGATAGGAGGTTTAAGCCGTAAGCTGACCCGCTTGAAGTCTTGAGATAGGGTGTGTCATGTTAAAGCACGACATAAGGACATTTTTTTCCTAAGACCAATTTTCTGATTGGCACCAAACAATTGATCTAGTTCGGACGTCAAGTTTTTATAGACGTTTTTTTGGTTTTCCAATCCTATGGCACTTTTCAACTATTTGTGTGTTTTCTGCATAAGTCTCGCAGTGCAACGCCGGACACCTTTAGAGATTCGGCAAAAACTCTCGGATATTGCTATATATGCATCGGTTTCGAATTGTGTCTTCGGTCAATAGTTGGGTTGCTCGGCTCCTGTGCTTGCCTCCTACGTTCCGCTTTGTTCGGCTAGGTGTGCAAAGGGAGAACCACTGCGATTGTGCTTCCAACTCGCATGGTTAAGCACCTCAGTGGAGAAAGCCGAAAACTAACTTTCACAATAAGCGTAAACTGGTCAGCGGTCCGATGACTGTATTAAATGACGGGCCGTTCATAACATCGGCCGAAGTGTCTACGGCTCGACCTCGGCTGTCGTCGAACACTAACCGGGGGGCTACTTGCTGGCCACCCAACTTTAAGCTCCTATGACTAAGTGAAAGTTATAAAGCCCACATATTTGATTGCCTCCTTTCCGCCAACACAACCGCCTTCGGGCACCAAGACGTCGGCTAAGGGTTGTTTTGTTATTTCGGAACACCCTCCGTAGCATCTACAAGGGGGTAGAAGCCGACGATGGGCCACTTTCAGATTATAAACTGTCGCAACGGAAGTGAAAATTTGGGTTCATTTAGACCACAGAGTTTGGAAGCTTTCCCCGAACTAAATCTTCAGTATTTTCCTCCCACATTGATCGGAGCTGAGGTTTCATGATCATGCTTAGTGTAAGGGCATATTTATCCCCAAGTGGTTTTGGTGATTGATGACAATGCTTTTGCGGACTAATCATGTGCGTTAAGTTCTTTCAGAGATTCATCCATTGGCACGAGACGATTTCCTCCCCTCGGTGTTTTATTCAAGACAGTGTAGCTTCTTCGTTTTGTTGTTGGTGGACTAGTTTCGTAGGAGTCATCGTACTATTAAGAGGGGATCCGCTTTGGTAAGACTAGGGTGAAATTAACACGTACACATCCCAATCACACCCGTCGTCTTCCTTTCGCATCTTTGGAGCTGCAACTTCTCTTAGTACTGCTTCTGTCTGTGCGGTAGTACTGCTGATCTACAATGATAGTACCGCCGAAGCCCTCCAGTGATAATCTTGCCCCATGAAGCGGTAGTACCGCTCTCAGCGGTAGTACCGCTCCGCAGGGCAGTAGTACCGCTCGCGGGCTTCGGTCGTAGTACCACAGCTGTTCCGCGCTACTGCCGCCTCGATTCGAGACTGGTGTTTTCTCGTGTCGGGTTTTGCGGCACTAGAAGCGGTAGTAGAAGCGGTAGCACCGCTTCAAGCGGTATTACCGCTCCTACTCCCGTGGTAGTACCGCTCTGGGGCCAGTGGCCTGTCTTCCTCGCCAGCGCGGTTCACCCCGGGCATAAAAACCGAAGACCGAAGACCGAAACCGAAAAGACCGAGACCGAATCCGAAAAGACCGAACTAAAAAAGACCGAATAAAATATGGTCTGCATAAGTAGAAGACCGAATTAGTTACGGTCTGATCGGTCCTACTGTCTCTAGGAACGAATAGACCATATAGATCGAATAGCCCATACGCAAGAGGCCCATGTGGCACGCCGCCCGTCGCCCACCGCTATGGCCCGACGCCCCATGCCCATGAGATGTGAGCTGGTGATGGCCGCCGCATCGAGGCGTGCGGCGTGCCCATGCCGACGAAGATCGGCGCCCCGAGCCCCGACCCCAACCAGTGGAGACCGGCGCCCCATGCCGCCATCCTCGACCCTCCGTCAGTCGCTCCACTGCCCACGACACGGTCGTCCGCCGCCGGTGACGACCGCCGCATCGAGGCGCGTGGCGCGCCCCTGACCGATGAAGATCGACACCCTGAGCCAAGGCCCCAACCAGTTGAGACTGGCGCCCCGCGCCGCCATCCCCGAGCCCCTGTCAGTTGCTCCATCGCCAGTGACATGGTCGTCCACCGCCGGTGCTCGGTGCCCCGATGACTGGTTCAGCAGCTGCAGTCCATCACCACTCATCAGCACCCGTCTTCTTCAACTCTGTTCGTCGGCTTGCTGCCTACTGCCCTCCTTTATTTCTTCACATCGCAGCTGAAGGTGAGCATCTACTTCATGTCTCTATGTACATCATCTGTGATTCCCATGAAAACAAATTAGGTACATGCCTTCCAATGTTAGCTGCAGCTAATTTGTTATATCTGTCATCAGAACCCACTATCCTTCCTATTGTGAAACTAATCATGTGAGAACATCCAGCATAATAGCCATCTAAATCCATGTCCTATTATGTTTATGTGGCTAGTTCTTTTTAGTTTTTATCATTGTCAAATTGTATTGTTGCTATCTGCTCTAATAGCGAGTATCTTTTTTCTCTTTTGTAGATATATAGCCGAATCTGAATCTGAACATCATGATGCACACATAGTAATTTGTTTGATTGTTTGTTCCTCATCTTGTAGTAATCTTCAAAACTGTACTAGGTACTGATTGCATTTGTCATCAACCAAACACACTCCACTCTAGAACTCTCCATTTTTCATTAACCAAACACACTCCACTCCAGCACTCTCCTCGCATGCTAGAAATCAACCAACTTTTCCATGAACTAGCAGAAGATGTTACCAACACTAAGATTATGAAATTTTACTGAATATTTGACTTGTTGCAGAGACAATTTAAAAATATGGGCACAAGGTGAAGGGAAAGCACAAGGTCCATGGTGGTGCCGAAATTGATTTGTTTGACGTCAAGTACTATGTTATCAAGTACTAAGTGATGGTTGTCTGCTGTTTGCTGCTTGTCGATTCCAATATTCCATGGGCTGTTGTTGCTTGTGATCTTATTACTTTGTGTCAAATATAAATGGTGTTGCTTGTTTTCTTCTCACTTTTTGTCAAATGTAAATGTTGTTGCTTTTTAACTTCTTACTTTCTGTCAAATATAAATGATATGCATACATGAATCTTGTTGCTGGAACATAAATCATGAATCTTCTTACTTGTGTCAGATATGAATCTTGTTATTCCCTGTAATATATAGACATAGAATTGTACTGGAAGTATCATGAATCTGAGTTGTACTAATTAATTTGGTCTGTTTGGTCGGGACCGAAGACCGAATTGTAAAGACCGAAGACCGAATAGTTAAGAACCAAAAAGACCAAAATTATTTCGTTCCTCAATTATGAAAAACCGAATTATTAGAAGACCGAAAAGACCGGACCGAACAAATCGAAAAGACCGAACGCCCGGGCTGAAGCGCGGTAGTACCGCTGGGTAGGGAGCGGTAGAAACGCTCTCAGCGGTAGTACCGCCCTGCCCTAGCGGTAGTACCGCTCTGAGCGGGGCTGCTCAGTGGGGTAACGGTTGGAATTGTTCCCCCACTATATAAAGGTGTCTTCTTCCTCCAAGTTGACCTACCTCTTTCCCCCAAAGCTCCATTGTTGCTCAAAGCTCCATTTTCGCCCGATCTCTCTCCCTGACCAATCAAACTTGTTGATTTGCTCGGGATTGGTTGAGAAGGCCCAGATCTACACTTCCACCAAGAGAAATTTGATTCCCCCCACTTATCCCTTGCGGATCTTGTTACTCTTGGGTGTTGAGCACCCTAGACGGTTGAGGTCACCTCGAATCCATACTCCATTGTGGTGAAGCTTCGTGGTGTTGTTGTTGGGAGCCTCCGATTGTTGTGGAGATTGCCCCAACCTTGTTTGTAAAGGTTCGGTCGCCGCCTTCAAGGGCACCAATAGTGGAATCACAGCATCTCGCATTGTGTGAGGGCGTGAGGAGAATACGATGGCCCTAGTGGCTTCTTGAGGAGCATTGTGCCTCCACACCGCTCTAACGGAGACATACTTCCCCTTAAAAGGAAGGAACTCCGGTAACACATCCTCGTCTCCACCGGCTCCACTCTTGGTTATTTCGTGCCTTTACTTTTGCAAGCCTACTTGTTTTACATCCTTTGCTTGCTTGTGTGCTAGTTGTTATTGCATCATATAGGTTGCTCACTTAGTTGCACATCTAGACAACCTATTTTGTTGCAAAGTTTAATTTGGTAAAGATAAGCTTAAAAATTGTTAGTTGCCTATTTACCACCCCCCCCTCTAGTCAACCATATCGATCCTTTCAATTGGTATCAGAGCCTCGTCTCTTTTTAAGGACTTTACCGTCCAAAGAGTATGGTTGATGTCGTAGATGAGGTGGGAGAGCACTCCGGTGCGAATCCAATACCATCTACGGGAGATGAGGGTAACTCGATCTCACGTGAGGAATTCAATGTGGCTTTGGAAACATTGAAAACCTCCATGACGGCCGAGGTCAAGGACATGTTTAAAGATTTCCTAGAAGGACTTAAACAATCTACCTCGCCGATGAAAGTGGGTGATCCCACCAACAAGGTGACGGATGCTTCCTCCGACAAGGGGGAAGCTAACATTGAAAAGAGTCCTTCTATTAGTGGTAGAAATGGTATCGACATCTTTGCCCATGTGGAACCCCTAGTTTATGGAGGGCCAATCCCCTCCACTCATTTGAATCATGCCGGTCCTCCCCCTAAATATGAGAAACATGAAGATTTTGATTCTTGGATCTATCGCTTTAAGCGTCATTTAAAACATGTGAACACTAACCTTTGGAGAATCATTGAAGAAGGTTTTTATCCTCATGACCCAAGCAACTTCACCCCTCGAGAAGCCGTGGACAATCAATTCAATGAGAGTGCTCTCTTCATCATCCAAGATGCTATCCTTCCCGAAGATCTTCCTCACCTTCGACCGCATGTCATGGCTAAGGAAGCATGGAAATGTGTCGAGGGTCTCTATCGTGGAAGTGCTAGCATTCAACGCTCCAACTATGAAGTGGTGCAAGATGAAGCTGATGAGTTTGCAATGAAAGAAGATGAAGAACCTCGTGAGCTCTTTCGAAGAGTGACCAAACTCGCGGTCGCACTCCGAGATCATGGAAGCAAGGACACGGATGACAATTGGATCAAGCGAAAGTTCCTCAAGGCCATGATGCCTTACAACAAGGCCATGTCGTCCGTCATTCGTCAACGACCGAACTTCCACTCCATGACCTCAAGTGAAGTGTTGGATGAGTTCATTGCAATGAGCATCTTGGACAAGACCGCCGACAATGCGGTGCTCCGTTCTCAAAGGGAAAAGAAGCCCAACCTTGCTTTAAAGGCCAAGGTTATTATGGAAGAAGAGGAATAAGTGGAAGATGATGAAAGCAACCCCGAAGACACCAAGTTTGATTACCATGAGCACATGGCCCTTGCTTCAAGACAATTTTGGAGCAAGAAGAGTTCAAGACCCAACTTCAACAAGAACAACTCAAGTGGCGTCAAGGGCAAGCAACGAGTTAGAACTTGCTTCAACTGTGGCAATGTGCGCCATTTCGTTGCGGATTGTCCTTACGAGAAGCGGGAAGACAATGGTGGCAAGTTCATCAGAAAAGACAAAGCCAAGTCCTTCCCAAACAAGAACAACTTCGCCAAGAAGACTCCCACTCATGGGTTGGTGGTTCAAGAAGAATACCAAGAGGATGACGATGATGATGGAAATGAAGAAGCTATGGCCATGGCATCCGTTGCCATTGCTACTCCTTCCCGGGTGTCTTTCTTTGATTCACCCAACGAAAACATCACCGCCAAATGCCTCATGGCTAAAGCTTCAAACAAGGTAACCCCCAACATCACAACCACCATCATTACTAATCCCTCCTTGGAGGATTGCATTGATGAACATGTTGAGTCTAATGAGGAAGTGAATGAACTTGAGTCTTTTATGAACAAGCTCAAGGGTAAGTCCAAGAAGCACTTTGTTGCTCTCTTGGAACAACTTGGTGAGGCCAATGACATGATCGAGGCTCATTAAGAAACCATCTCCAAGATGGAAGGTCATAGTCGTGACTATGCCGGTGAAATATCGGATCTCTCTAATGCTCTTGAGGAAGAGCGTGTGCATCATTTGACTCTTGAGGAGTCACATAATGATGACCATGCTAAGTTAAAGAAAGATCTTGATCATGCTCTTGTCGTGTCTCGTGTGCTAACCTCCGAGAAGGCTAAACTTGGGGTTGATCATGCTAGACTCAAAGAGGAGTTTGAGATACTTGACAAGGCCCACAAAGTCTTGAAGGGTACTCATGCTAACCTCAAAGAGTCTCATGCTCAACTCCAAGTCAAGCTAATCAAGGAAAAGGCCACCTTTCCTCATATGGTATTAATTGATAATGCATGTGCTACTAACCCGTGTTGTGAGCATGTGCATCTTGTGGAGGAGAATGCCAAGTTGAAGGATCAACTTGAGAAAGGCCTTGTGTCTTGCATTCAAGGTGAGAAGAACCTCAACGACCTTTTGAGCAATCAAAAGGAAGTTGTGGCCAAAGAAGGAATTGGGTTTGCACCCAAGACCAAGAGCAAGAAGAAGAACAACAAGACCAAACGTCCTCCCCCTCTCAAACAAACGTTTGTGAAAGAGGGAGAGGGTGCTCCTAAGGAGAAGAAGGAAAAAGTGAAGGGAGTTGATGTCCAAAGGGGCAAAAGCATTCCCTCAAACAAAGCCGCGACTTTAACCCGTCATATGTGTTGTGCCGTGCTAGTGATGGACATGTCTTTGCTAAATTTGTTGGTTCTTCTTATGAGTACATTGAATGGTCCATTTGGGTTCCCAAGACCCTTGTTACTAACATCAAAGGACCCATTACTAAATGGGTACCTAAAACCAAGCATTGATCTCTTGTAGGTGTTTGCTTCCGGTGGGGGATCATGGTTGCTCGATAGTGGAGCAACAAATCATATGACCGGGAGCAAGGACTTGGTGGTGGATGTGCAAGAGATTCCATCTATGTCCACCAATGTCGAGTGGGGTGATGCATCACATTCTAAGGTACTGGGTCTCGGCAAGGTTGTTATTTCTCATGATCTAACGATCGAGAAAGTCATGCTTGTTGAGTCCCTCGCATACAATTTGCTTTCCGTTCATCAACTTGCACTCATGGGTTTTGCTACATTCTTTGACATTGATACCGTGGCCCTCTTGTGGAGCAAGACTCTTAAAGTAGCCTTTGTTGGGCATGTCGAGAACGGTCTCTATGTGATTAACTTTTCGGAGCGAGCCACTAAGACCACGACATGCCTAATGGCTAAAGTTGACGTGGGATGGCTTTGGCATCGCCGTTTAGACCACGTCAATATGAGATCTTTGCAAAGTCTTCTCAAGGGGGACCATGTCTGTGGACTAAAAAATGTTAGTTTTGCCAAAGATCGTGCTTGCAGTGCTTGTATCGAAGGAAAGCTTCATGAAAAGGCTCACCCTCCTTCAACCATCATCTACTCGAAGAGACCCTTGGAGCTCCTTCACATGGATCTCTTTGGGCCTCCATCTTTTGATAGTCTTGTAGGAAGAAAGTATTGCTTGGTGATTGTGGATGACTATTCAAGATACACTTGGGTATACTTCTTCAAGAGGAAGAGTGAGACTCAACAAACCGTCATCAACTTTGCAAATGAAGCTCAACGTCAACATGATGCAAAGATCTTGACAATAAGAAGTGACAACGGCACCGAGTTCAAGAACTACACCTTGGATGAGTTTCTCAGTGATGAGGGGATCAAGCATCAATATGCTGCTCCTTATACCCCTCAACAAAATGGTGTTGCAGAGAGGAAGAACCGGACGTTGATGGATGCGGCAAGGACCATGATGGCGGAGTTCAAGTCTCCATACAACTTTTGGGCCGAAGCCATCAACACCGCATGTCATGCATCCAATCGGCTCTATCTCCGCAAAGGCTTGAACAAGACTCCGTATGAGATACTCACCGGCAACAAGCCCAACCTCAAGTACTTCCGGGTGTTCAGTTGTAAGTGTTTCATTCTCAAGAAAGGTGTTCGTTTGTCTAAATTTGAGGCTAGAGCTCATGAGGGCATATTTGTTGGTTATGCTACAAACTCTCATGCTTACCGTGTCCTCAACAAGTCCACCGGACTCATTGAGGAGACGTAACGTGAGTTTGACGAAAATAACGGCTCCCAAGTGGAGCAAAGTGGTACTTGTGATGTAGGTGATGAAATTCCTCCCCAAGCCATAAGAAGAATGGGTATTGGTCAAATTCTACCCATTGAGGAACCCCTTGTGGCCGAAGGAGAAGGACAATGCTCTACTCAAGTAGAGCCATCACCTCATCAAGACCCACACGCTTCAGAAGAACAAAGTGAAGGCCCTCAACCTCGTGAACAAGAACAAGGGCAAGATCAACCTCAAGATGGTGGTGAACCTCTAAATGATGCCCAAGGTCAAGTTCTGCCCCTCGAGCAAGTTCAAGATCAAGAGCAAGCTCAAGATCAAGGACAAGATCAAGACGGCGCTCAAGATGATCAAGTCAACCCTCCTCCTTTCACATCCGAGGAGGAATTAGAGCGTCGTGCCGCAAAGATTGCTTCCAAGCTCACCACCCAAGGCCATCTCATGGAAAATGTGGTTGGAAGCCTAAGAAAGGGGGTAAGCACTCGAGACAATTAGCAAACTATTGTGAACATCACACGTTTGTCTCTTGTGTTGAACCCCAAAAGGTCTATGAGGCGCTCGAAGACTCGGATTGGCTCAATGCCATGCATGAAGAACTCAACAACTTCGAGTACAACAAAGTATGGAGATTGGTGCCAAGGCCATCGGGGGACCACAATGTCATTGGAACCAAGTGGATCTTCAAGAACAAGCAAGCTGCTCATGGGAACATCGTTCGCAACAAGGCAAGATTGGTAGCACAAGGCTACTCCCAAGTCGAGGGTATCGACTACGGTGAAACCTTTGCTCCCGTTGCTCGTCTTGAATCCATATGTTTGTTGATTGCCTATGCTTCCCATCAAAACTTTAAGTTGCAACAAATGGATGTGAAAAGTGCTTTTCTTAATGGTCCTATTAATGAGTTGGTCTATGTCAAGCAACCCCCCAGGTTCGAGGACCACTACTTCCCGGATCATGTGTATCAACTCGATAAGGCACTCTATGGCCTTAAACAAGCCGCACATGCGTGGTATGACCACCTTACCGAGTTGCTACAAGATCGTGGATTTGAAGTAGGACAAATCGATCCCACTCTTTTTACTAAGAAGGTCAAAGGGGAGTTGTTTGTATGCCAACTATATGTTGATGATATTATCTTTGGTTCTCCTAACAAAGCTTTCAATGAGGAATTTGCCGCTCTCATGACCTCCAAGTTTAAGATGTCTTCGATGGGAGAGTTGAAGTTCTTCCTTGGTTTTGACATCAAACAAAGAAGAGAAGGAACCTTAATCAACCAAGCAAAATACACTCAAGACATGCTTGAGAGATTCAAGCTAAGTGATGTCAAGCCGGCTAGTACTCCAATGCCTACCAAGTGCCAACTTGACATCGATCCCAATGGTAAAGCGGTGCATCAAAAGGTATATCACTCCATGATTGGCTCCTTGCTTTACCTTTGTGCATCTAGACCGGATATCATGTTGAGTGTGGGGATGTGTGCACGTTTTCAAGCCGCACCAAAGGAAAGTCACTTTGTGGCAGTCAAGTGAATCTTTCGATATTTGGCTCATACCCCAAACTTTGGCTTATGGTACCCAACAGGAGCAAACTTCAAGCTTGAAGGTTTCACGGATTCGATTATGCGGAGACAAAGTGGATAGGAAGTCCACTTCTGGAGGGTGCCAATTTCTTGGTTGCTCTTTGGTAAGTTGGTCTTCCAAGAAGCAAAGTTGTGTGTCTCTCTCGTCCACCGAAGCGGAGTATGTGGCGGCCGGTAGCTGTTGTGCTCAACTCCTATGGATGAGGCAAACTTTAAAGGAGTACGGTGTCATTTGTGACAAAGTGCCTCTTTGGTGTGATAATGAAAGTGCCATCAAGATTTCTCTGAACCCGTGCAACACTTCAAGACGAAGCACATTGAGATTCGGTATCACTTCATTCGGGATCACATTAGGCGAGGGGAGATCGAGCTCAAGTATGTCAACACTCATGATAACCTTGCAGATATTTTCACGAAGCCCTTGGATGAAGCAAGATTTCGCGAGTTAAGGCATGAGCTAAATATCATTGATTTGAGCAATGTGACTTGAACCCGTGCACCCCCCACCAAACTCAACTTGTTGTCTAGTTTAGGTGTAGGCATGGACATAGGGGGAGTGTTGTTCTCTCAATGAACTCTCCCTCCCCCCATTATGCATAAAACGATCAACTCTTTCACATTAGCCATTTTTTATGGTACTTGTGCCTCAAAGACGAGTTTTGGTCATGGGCCCAAGGATAATTCTTCGCGGTGCCATATCAATTGACTCAAACATAGGTGGCTCCGGCCACTGCCCTCTCTTGAGAGAGTCTAGAGCTCGCTCTTCTTTCGTGTGGTTGTTTTGAAGGAGTGCGTTCCGGGTCTTTGTTAGTGTGTGTGTTGTCTTGTTGGTCTTTTACTTTCTTGACTTTGCTTTCCCGTTCTTCTCGGTGTGCGTGTGTTTTGGTCTAGAGGCATTTTTTGGTTGCTGGCGGTACTACCGCTGCTGGCGAGCGGTACTACCGCTCCAAGCGGTACTAACGCCCTCCAGCGCGGTACTACCGCTGTGAGGCGCGGGCAGGGGTTATATCGGGGCAGGGGGAGTTTCTTCTCCCCCATACACATTCGCACGCCCCCTCGTCTGTTCCTCTCTCTCCAGCAACTGGCGCCGTGGGAGGGCTCCGGCGGATCTCCCTCTCCGGGGCGTCCTTCTCCATTTCCTTCAGTGGAGACGATTCCCACCTTGTCCTCTTGCCATGGATGCCGGTATTGCCCCCGTTCCCTCGTTCTTCTTGTCTAGATTTCCAATCTAGCATCTTAGGGGCAGTAGCAGTTGCATCTCTAGATTTTTGGCCAAATCTAGGCTTGAGTAGGATGGAGAATGCTTCTAGGTAGTTTGGATTGATGTTTGGTTGGAGTTTTTTTGAATTTGGTAGGACGGTAGTGCCGTAACTAACCACGGTAGTAGGAAACTGCTGCTTCCCCGTCTCGAGCGGTACTACCGCCCTCTCCAGGGCGGTACTACCGCTTGGAGCGGTACTACCGCTCCCTGTGGAGCGGTACTACCGCTAGCAGGTCGCGGTACTACCGCCCCTACCAACTTCCACTATGCTTCTATCTTTCAGCGATCCTTTTTGCTCGTGTTTTGTGGCTTATGCTCGTTCTTTCTGGTTGTTTGCGTGTTCTTGTGTGTGGTTCCAGGTGATGAGGTCCCTGAGCACCAGGCTCGTCGTGTCAACCCCGGCCGTGCCACGTCCAAGCGCTACCGCACCACCGAGCCTGCCGGAGGTTCTTCAAATGCTCCACCTCCACCTCAACTCCAGAAGAAGTCTGGGGTCAAGCCAAAGCCAGGCAAAACCATGCCAGAAATGCAGCCAAAGGAGTTCTGGGCAAGGCACCTCCGCAACCCGTATGAGGCTGACCAAGATCCCACTTTGGTCAACCGTCCGTTCTGGAACAGGTTCTAGTTTGCCATCTTCTTCGATGTTCTCAAAGCCAAGAAGAATCTCTATGTCAACGTGCACTCCATCGACACCGACCATATGGAGCAAGACCCTGACTACTTTGGTGAAGCTCTTCAGATGTGCACTCAACTGAACATTCTTGGGATCATGAAATTCAACAAGGACTTTGATGCTGATATGGTGGCCCAATTCTATGCCACGGTTCACCTTGGGATGATGAGGACAGACACCGACTGGATGACCAATGGCAAGTTGCTTTCACCAAGTGGAAAGCGTTCATGCGATTGATTGGGGTGCAAGATCTAGGTCTTGAGTCTCCTGTCGGCTTTCGCCCTCACGGCCGCCTCAATGCCACTCACAAGCAAGCTCTCTGGCCCTACTGCACTCTGAGGATCAACCATGAGACAAAGAAGGAAACCTATGAGCTGCCTGCCTATCTGGATATCCTTCACCGCATCTTCAGAGAGACTCTTTTCCCTCGTATCGGGAATCTGGACCAGGTTCACTCTTATCTCATGGACATGCTTCTTTTCTGCCAGCGTGAGAAGGCACAGCACACCGGAGAGTCCTTGGATATCTCTCATGTTATGTGGTCTGAGCTGCTGTCTGCTATCTCCGAGCGCAAGTGCCCGATTTATGGTCCGTTCATCATGCTGCTCATTGAGAGGGCCTGGGATCATGTCTATCCCAAGGTGCCACTGGAGACTGGAGAGTTGATCTCTCACAATGTCAAGCGTCTGAGGAAGAAGGATAACTAGGGCACTCAGGCCCCTAGGACTGGAGTTCCTTCGCTCACTCGCCATGGAGACCGAGGAGGAGCCTGAGCCGATGATGATGATGATGATGACTACATGCCTTCGAGGCGAGCCCTCTTGGGCAAAGAAGCTCAAGTCTAAGATGCGAAGTTGTTCGCATGGAGGCTCACGGTCAATTACCCACTCATGTGGCTGAGAAGAAGGCTCAAGGTCGCCACAAGGAGCTCATGCGTCGGTTGGGTGCTACAATCAACAAGGGATCGAGGACCAGCTTCGAGGAGGAGGAGTGGATTCAGCAGCACTGCCCGTGGACCGATTCTGATGCCGAGCACTTCCAGACTGACGACGGTGGTGCCGATGATCCCGCTGGGCTCTGATGCGTGTGTCCCTCGTTTGCTCTCACCTGGAGCCGTAGCAACACTCCCTCTCCTTTTTGGTGTCTCGATGCCAAAGGGGGAGAGAGAGTTTAGGGATTTGCGAGTTGTGTCTTTCGTCTCTTGTTCGTGTTTTCCTCGCATTTGCTTTGGTTGGTTTGTCTATGAGACCTAAGTTTGAGTCATATGGTGTGAGACATATGCTACCTTATCTTTCCAATATCATTATCTATGCCACTATCTAGCTTATGAGTTGCTTGCTTTTCTTGTTATATCATCTATGCTGCTCTCATATACCTTGCTTAGATTGTTGGTCTCTAAAATGTAGGGGGAGCGTTGATCCTAGTATGTGTGCCGTGCAGTCCAAAGCACTTATCTAGATAGCACACATCTAGGGGAGCCCATCTACATTTTAGGACGGTGGGGTTTGTACGCTTACTCTATATCATGCTTGTGCAAATCCCGTATTGTCATCAATCCACCAAAAAGGGGGAGATTGTAAGGGCATATTTATGCCCAAGTGGTTTTGGTGATTGATGACAATGCTTTTGCGGACTAATCGTGTGCGTTAAATTCTTTCAGAGGTTCATCCATTGGCATGAGACGATTTCCTCCCCTCGGTGTTTTATTCAAGACGGTGTAGCTCCTTCGTTTCGTTGTTGGTGGACTAGTTTCACAGGAGTCACCGTACTATTAAGAGGGGATTCGCTTTGGTAATACTAGGGTGGAATCAACACGTACACATCCCAATCACACCCGTCATCTTCCTTTCGCATCTTTGGAGCTGCAACTTCTCTTCCGTACCTGCTTCGTCATGTGCGGTGTAGTACCATGGTCTACAATGTAGTACCGCCGAGCCCTCCAATGATAGTACCGCTCATGAGGCGGTAGTACCGCTGCATGGCTTCGCCGTAGTACCGCAGCTTTTCCACGCTACTACCGCCTCGATTCGAGACTGGTGTTTTCTTGTGTCGGGTTTTGCGGCACTAGAAGCGGTAGTAGAAGCGGTAGCACCGCGTCAAGCGGTAGTACCGCTCCTACTCCCGCGGTAGTACCGCTCTAGGGCCAGTGGCCTGTCTTCCTCGCCAGCGCGGTAGTACCGCTGGGTAGGGAGCGGTAGTACCACTCTCAGCGGTAGTACCGCCCTGCCCTAGCGGTAGTACCGCTCTGTGCGGGGCTGCTCAGTGGGGTAACGGTTGGAATTGTTCCCCCACTATATAAAGGTGTCTTCTTCCTCCAAGTTGACCTACCTCTTTCCCCCAAAGCTCCATTGTTGCTCAAAGCTCCATTTTCGCCCGATCTCTCTCCCTGACCAATCAAACTTGTTGATTTGCTCGGGATTGGTTGAGAAGGCCCAGATCTACACTTCCACCAAGAGAAATTTGATTCCCCCCACTTATCCCTTGCGGATCTTGTTACTCTTGGGTGTTGAGCACCCTAGATGGTTGAGGTCACCTCGAAGCCATACTCCATTGAGGTGAAGCTTCGTGGTGTTGTTGTTGGGAGCCTCCGATTATTGTGGAGATTGCCCCAACCTTGTTTGTAAAGGTTCGGTCGCCGCCTTCAAGGGCACCAATAGTGGAATCACGGCATCTCGCATTGTGTGAGGGCGTGAGGAGAATACGGTGGCCCTAGTGGCATCTTGGGGAGCATTGTGCCTCCACACCGCTCTAATGGAGACATACTTCCCCTTAAAAGGAAGGAACTCCGGTAACACATTCTCGTCTCCACCGGCTCCACTCTTGGTTATTTCGTGCCTTTACTTTTGCAAGCCTACTTGTTTTACATCCTTTGCTTGCGTGTGTGCTAGTTGTTATTGCATCATATAGGTTGCTCAGTTAGTTGCACATCTAGACAACCTATTTTGTTGCAAAGTTTAATTTGGTAAAGATAAGCTTAAAAATTGTTAGTTGCCTATTCACCCCCCCCCCCTCTAGTCAACCATATCGATCCTTTCACTTAGCATGACAACCCAAAGAAAGGAACCGATAGCGAGATTATTTTCTTTGGACAATGTTTCTTATGTTAAACAATAATATAACATGTCTCTCTGTGTACCTTTGTTTATAAAACCGTATGGCCGGATTGCCTTGTTTGCCGTAAATCTTTGCCCTCATAAAGGCTTTATAAAGTAGGACAAACACTCCTCGGCTGCTGGCCGAGGAGGTTGAAGCCGATGGTCGGTCAACAAAGTTTTGTACAATGCGGATCCGAGTGTTAATGATGTAAAGTACTTGGATACATAGAGTCATTACTCATAATTTGTGATTTTACTATGGATATCGATCCTTAATTCGGCCTCCCGTGCCCGCATTAAGGCTCGGGGGCTACTAGGCTTCGGGCTTATTATTTACAAATATTAAAAGGGCACATCGATCCCCTGATCTGGTGTTGCCACCCGACCAGTGTCTCGGGGGCTACTGCATCGACAATCCAATGCAGAAAATTTAAAGCGCAATATAGTTTTCCAAGAGATTAATATCCTCAGGTTGGTCGGCTGCGCCCAACCTGAGTCTCGAGGACTTTGCACACCGCATTCATATTCCTAAGTATGCTGCCGAGCTGGGAATTGATCCTCAGGCTGATTTTATTAATCGACCTGAGTCTTAGGGGCTACTAGGGTCAGCGGTTTGATTTTTTCCTTCAGGTACATCCTGGATATTAGGCCAGCACGCACCTTGAGGGCTACTGGCTATACATCTCGGCAGATATTACATTGCATAATTTGGAATTAAAATTAGCCCATGGCCGAGGTGGTGCACCACCTCGAATACAGTCTAGCGTTGGAGCTTGGACATAGTCCGGCGTTGGAGCTTGGACATAGTCCGACATTGGAGCTTGGACATAGTCCGGCGTTGGTGCTTGGACATAGTCCGGCGTTGGAGCTTGGATACATTCCGGCGTTGGAGCTCGGAAGCGGTCCGGTGTTGGTGCTCGGCTGCTATAGATACCTCGAATGCAGTCCGACATTGGAGCTCGGATGCAAGAGGATGTTGCTGCTCGGGAACAACTTCAAACCCGAGGTATGGCATAAAAATAACAAGGCATTGATAAAGGCCGGAAACTTAAAGGGGCTCCTCGGATACCCGACGTGTAAACTCTTCGGAGTCACCTCGGTGATCCTCAAGATCAAAGATGAGAAGATTTGTTGAACCAGTTTTCAAGACCAACGACCGAAGGTGAAGAACAGTTCAAAAGAATCGAGGAGCGTCCCCAACTTGAAGACCGGTTCAGGGGGCTACTGACGGTGTCCTGGACTAGGGGGTACTCACCACGTCGTCTCCCGATCAGTTGGATTGGGCCGAGGACCCCCATGGCCGTATACTCATGGGCTAGTTCGGACAAACCCTGCCGCATACAAGGAAGACTCCACAAGACTTGGCGCCCAAGACAAGGACTCTCGTAAACCCTAGGCCTCCGGTGTCTTATATAAACCGAGGCCAGGCTAGTCAATAGACAATCTCATATTTATTACTACAGTCTCGTGGTAGGCACATGTACTCTGTACTACACCCATATGAATACAATCAAAAGCAGCATGTAGGGTATTATCTCATCAAGAGAGCCCGAAGCTGGGTAAAACCCCGTGTCCATGTTACCATCGCTCCAAGACGCCTAGCTTAGGACCCCTACTACGAGATACGCCGGATATTGAACCGACAGGGGGTGCCATGGAGGTGGGGCTGAGGTTTCGCGGCTCGGGAGAAGGGAGCTTCCCGGGGAGAAGGTGATTTGGCGCCCACGAGGTATGAATGGGGGCAGGCGGGGGGGGGGGGGGGAATTGGGAGCGGAGTGGAATCATGTCTTATGGACGCATTTGTCTAAAATGTGAGGGGGAGTTACAGTTCTACCCTTTCCTATAGGCTTCTTGGATTGGGTCTGTGTACTGAGGGTCGGGGATAGTAGAGTAACTTTGCTTCTCCCCAAATAGTGGGCAGGAGCGATTTCGGGCGAGGAGGGCGTGTTTTGAACTATAGTGGGCGCGAGCGATTTCGGGCGAGGAGAGCGTGTTTTGAAATAGTGGGCGCGAGCTATTTCGGGCGAGGAGAGCGTGTTTTGCCGACCATGGTTTATGAATTATTCGGCACATGTCATTTCGGCCGAGGAGAAGGCGCGCTTGGATGAAGTTACGAACCTACCCTCGATGTACAATGGCCAATTGATGCGTGTCCCACATAGGACGGTAATTTCGCGTCTCCCATTTATTTGCTCGGGCGAATTCCACCGAGCAGAGAGGATGTTTAACGGTTCATTCAAATTTTGGGAGAACGAGCATCCACGTATACCTTACCAAGTCGGTTCGAATCAAATTTTGAAATATTAGCTTGCCACTTCTTTTTTAGATGGAGAGATGATGCTCGGGAGTAATGTGTTTTTACATGCTCATTGCTAGCGATTTACTATATGACAAATAGTTGACCCACTCAAAAACGTGAATCAAACCCAACATGAAATATCTCGATTCAATGAAATAGCTCGTTCAGTAGGTCAAAATAGTGAACTAAATCCAAAATTGAACACCTCAATCGAGTAGCATGTTGTACAGTATTATTGTACTCCATGAACATGTTGAAAGTCAAATTAATGAACTTGTTTGATATACGCATATATCCGTTCATGTCTGGATTGCAGACAACATGTTCTCCAATTTAAATATTTGAAGGCAAGTTTATATCGAAACATGGTTTATATCAGCCTTTGATGCATAAAACGCGACATCCCCCTCTCCCGGACTCCTGCTCTCTCTCTCTCTCTCTCTCTCTCTCTCTCTCTCTCTCTCTCTCTCTCTCTCTCTCTCTCGACAATCTTCAATTCATGCATGCACGATCCGACACAAAAACCTTGTTGGTCCCTCTCCCTTTCTCTCCATCTCTCTCTCTCTCCCTCTCTCTCTCTCTCTCTCTCTCTCTCTTGTGTGTGTGTGTGGGGGGGTCTTTCTAGTTCGCATGCATATATACACCATCTATAGGTCTCTCTCGCACACTATGTATGATACTCTAGCTAGTCCAAGCTAGATATCTTGGGTGCACTCATCGTGCGCACATAAATTCCTTGGCTCTTTGCCGTAACTCTCTCACGCACCACTGGCTGTCTCTGAGCTCTTCCCCTCTCTCAAACTCTCCATCCACCTGGGTCACACATACACATGCATATCTCACTCGCACTCGATAGGCCCATCTAAAACTCTATTTATCTCCCTCGTTCTCTCTCCATCTCACATGCACACACACACACACACACACACACAATCTCATGCCCAGCTAGCCAAGTATGATGGTCTCACACTCAATTGTAGGCACACGCAGTCCCCCCTATATGTATATGACTAGCTAATCTTACTCTCCATCACAAACATGTGCATGGTCTATCTTGATTTCTCTCGGGGCATCTTTCTATCGCGCACGCACTTCCTCGATCTCCCACCCATATAGTCCCCTTACGATCTCGAGGGGATCTCTCTATCACAAACACACCCTCTCTTCCTCCCCATGCGTCCATGCCATCCTTGTGTCCCTCTCGACCTTTGTTCCTTGTTGGCCAGACCTCTACTGGACATGTGCTACAGCGGTGTCTCTCTCCGTTGCAAACAATCACACACTAGCTATCTTCGTGTATCTCCTCGCCTCGCTTTTCCATCTCGGAGATGCATGCGTGATATGTTCGCATAAGAAACGAAAAAACACACACTCTCTCTCTAATTTATCGTTTGTTGTCACTTTATCTTTCACACACATACTCTTTTTGCACACTTACTCATTCTCCTTCACACGCACTTGATCTGTCTCGACTGAGGCACTCTCCTCGGTCCATAGCATATAGATTTATTGAAAAGTCAAACATCACAAAGTTTGACCATGTACGTGGAGAAAAAGAATTACATCTAGTACGGCAAACATATACCATTAGATTCACCATGAGATGTAGTTTTGTATGATGTATCTTTGGTATTGTAGATATAAATAACATTTGCATAAACCTGATCAAATATTCCAAAGTTTGACTTCTAAAAAATTTACATGCACTGCATTATCGAGCGGATGGAATATCTCTTTCCCCCTCTCAGCTATCTGACGTACCACTCAGCCTTATCGGGGCTCCTCAATCTCTCTCAAACTTTATTGGTCAGTTTGGTTCGTGACCTGACCCTCATGCCTTGATGGCCAAGATCTTGCTGGTGTGGGCGTGAGATGTAAAATATTTCGCCTAGCCAGCTTGTGTGGTGCTGAAGCGTTTGGTTCATGCCCGGCCAGCAAAGCATCAACGTCCCATCAATCAATCCATGCATCAATTATTTAATGCTAATATCCATCCATGTTGCTTGTTAGCCTCGTGGCGCATACGACCGAGCACGGCCAGCGTTCAAAATCGGTCGCTGGGCAAAGCTACTTGCGATGTCCGGAGTTCAGCCAGGCTAATTAAAGTGCAAGGAACCCGGGCCAGCGGGCTTTCTTTTTCACAGGGTAGCAACCAAACAAGCGTGCATGAAATCTAGCCACAACCCCAGGCCAGGCAAAAGATGCTCAGGACGCAAGCCAAACTGACCTTATATCTCCCTGGTTCACACATACATATAGACCCATCCAACACTCTCCGCCCTTGTTCTCTCTCCATGTGACACCCCCCCCCCTAAGTACCATAATCCCTCACTCCATCATAGGCGCAAGCACTCCCCCCCTCCTAAGTATGATTATCTCTTACTAGCCATCTGGAACACACGTATTGTCTCCTTCCATCCATACGTCTATCTCAATATCTCTCGGGGCATCTTCTATCGTGCACACACCTTGTCACTCGATCTCCCACCCATGTAGTCCCATCACGATCTCCAGGGGATCTCTTTATGACAAACATACACTCTCTCCTCCCCATGTCTGCATTTTCTCTGTACATCTCTCTCAACCTCTCTCCCTTGTTTGTCAGACCCCTCTTGGCCACGTGCTAGGGGTCTTGCTCTCTCGGTTCCAAACAACCACACACTACCTCCTCACCTTGCCTCCGTTGTCGAAGATGCATGTGTGATATGTTTTCATAAGACACGCATGCTTTTTATCTACTTTTATTGTGTGTTGTCCATGTCTCTTTCACACACGCACACACACTTTTTCACGCTCTCTCTCTCTCTCTCTCTCTCTCTCTAGATAGGGACTCTGTCATGTCCATAAGCATATGGATGTTTTGAAAAGTCAAACCTCAGAAAAGTTTGACCGGGTATATGTGGAGAAAAACATTTACATCTGGAACGATCATTAGATTCATCACAACATGTACTTACTTCATACTATCATTTATCTTTGGTATTGTAGATATAAGTAATTTCTTTATAAACTTGGTCAAAGTTTCAAAAGTTTGACTTAAAAAATGTTGGAACTACATTATAGAACGGAGGGAGTGGCTCTTTCTCTCTCTCTCTGCTATCTCTCACGGGCCTCCCCTCTCACTCGAACTCTCTATACCGACGGATTATATGCTCACTGTGTCAGCGTATAGCTCCGTATATTGTTTAGTTGACCGGTCAACCAATCCACATGATGCCTTGTCACCGTGTTCTCAGATCTTCGTGTCTTTGGCCCATGTGGCAATGGGTGAAAATAAGTAAACTAGAGGACCATCTGACACACGGTGAAGTAAACAAAGTTGAAACCACTCAGGGTAGCACCCCGCATGCTAGTAAATTGAGGGCGCATTGAGGACAAACTTCTTGCGCGCGAAGGACGCACTCGTGCACAATTCACCACTGCGCGGCGGCATGCATGAAGGGCGACTTCGTGCACACCCAAAGACACAACACACACCAGCACACGTGTACACCGGCGTCGCCGCCGGTTGAGATGGACGGCGAGGCAGCAAACAAGCGGAGGCGCTCGAGCCAAAACCACATCCAGCGAGCCTAGACTTCATCAACAGCCTCCCCGATGACATGCTGGTCGTCATCATCGGCCTTCTCCCCACCAAATCTGCTGTGTTGACCGCCCTGCTCTCCCGGCGGTAGCGCCCCCTCTGGCGCTGCGTCCCCCTCAACCTCACTGTTTACAGCTGCCTCTGCGCTGGGGATTGCAAACACATGGCCGCAGTCTCCAAGATCCTTTCATCGCACCCTGGGCCAGCCAGACGCCTTGACATCTGCATGTTCAGTACCAACTGCAAGGTCCAACCCAAGTTCGACGAGTGGTTCTTATCCCCCGCCCTAGATCAGCTCAAGGAGCTCAGCTTTGAAGCTGGACGATGTCGCTCTCTGCCGCCGTCCAAGCTCCGCCTCACGCCAACGCTGCGTCGCGCCAGCTTCAGCTCCTGCTATCTTCCCCAGATTAATGTCGCGCCCGCCCTTCTTCTCCCTCAACTCAAGCAGCTCGACCTCTTCGACATTGTCATCTCAAAGAAGGCTATGGAGCACCTGATCCGCAGCTGTACTGCGCTCGAGTACCTTCGTCTTGAGAAGATCCACGGGTTCATTAGCCTCCACATCGCCTCGACAAATCTCCGATGGATTTATGTGTCTTGCTGGCCCCGCAACAAGACATCAATTGGGAAGAGATCACTCTAGCTGTTCCACGTTATGGTCATTGAGAATGCGCCTTTCCTTGAGAGATTGCTTGTATCGGATCTAGAAGGTCCAACAAAAATCAAGGTCATTGACGCGCCAAAATTGACAGCGTTGGTGTACTCGTCTGCCAAATTCTTCGAACTCTTTATTGGATCTGTAATCGTTCAGGCACATCACTCATCTTCTTCTCCGTCTTCTTGAAATTCACATTTTTAAATTTCTTCTTGATGTATTTATGACCGTCTTCTAGAAAATGATTCCCACAAGCTTGACCCAGTCCCTGCGCACAGTGAAGATCTTAGCACTAAAATCTATCGGCCCCAATCTGGATCAAGTTGTTGGATTCCTTACATGCTTTCCGTGCACGGAGAAGCTACTCATCGAGGTGAAACTTCTTTCCTATAAGTAAACGGTAATCACAACTTAGCTCAATTTTTTCGTAATTTTCCCAAATTACGATGACAAGTGTAGTGTTCAAAACTGCATCTACGCACTGCACCGAAAGAAATGTTTTTAGTATTTTTTTTCTCACGTGATCACCTGCATCGTTTTTATGCTCTACTACTATAGTAGCCTAGGCTAGTCATAGTGGAAAGTAACTTAGACTACTCCAGTAACTCTATGGTTACCCTAAGAGCAAGTACTACCTCCGTCCTGGTTTACTCTTCCAATTTTGTAGTATCAAAATTTGACCATAGATTTAACTGGCAAAATGTTAATGAAGGTGACTAAGAACTATATTGTTGGATTTGTATTTGAACATAATTTCAAATGGTGTAATTTTTAGTGACATGCATTGGCATTTTCTTAGGTAAATCTATGGTCAAAATTTTATACTAAATACGAGGTAGTATTCCCTCCATCCCAAATTCTTGTCTTACATTTGTTTGGATACGGATGTATCTAACACTAAAATGTAACTAGATACATCCGTATTTAGACAAATTTAACAAGAATTTTGGGATGGAGGGAGTACAAAAGTGGGCTATGTAGGCCAAAACATGTGCCAAATTCACTTGTGATGCATTTGGCATCGATGCCCCTCCATTGCTCACCTGGTGCCCCAGTCTGGATCACCTACTTTGCTTCGGTGCCAAATTAACTCATGCAATGAAAAAACACTGCGTGGGAGAGAGAGAGAGGACTGAGGCAATAAAAAACACTTGTTTGGGAGAGTGAGAGGCTGGTGTAGTTGGTTTGATTGATTTGTTTATACATGTGGGTCTGTGTGCACAGCGGTGCCAACTCTCTCACATCGCGAGAGCGGTGCCAAAATCTTTTGATTTGACATCGATGCATATTATGTGGCATACTTTTGCGAAATATGGCATCGGCCACATAGTGGAAGGCAACAAATGCCCAAGCTGTTCACGTGCTCCTAGTTAAATGAGAGGAAACGGAAATAGAGAGAGAGAGAGAGAGAGAGAATATCACTAGCCAGCCAACCCTATCATATGAGCGAATGATATTGGTACCTCTTGATGACACGGCAATCTTATATAGCCAGCTACTCTAATATGTTCTCTTCTTTTGCAGATAAAAAAAGACCCGAAAGTGAAAAATGTGTTGCACTATAACAATCTCATCGAATGCCTTGATCTACATCTTACAGAAATTGATTTGATCGACTACCGAGGCAGCACATCTGATATTAAATTGGCCAGGTTCTTTATTCTGGAGGCAAGTGTGCTCAAGGTAATGAGGTTTGGTGTTCTCTGGCGCAACAATGAATGGCGTGCTGATCACCGCAAGCGTCTAAGCCTAAATGACAAAGTCTCCGCAGAAGCTGAATTTGCTTTTGAAACATCAAGTGGCCAGAGACTCGAAAACTTATTTGCCCATTAGTGACTTGTCGGGGCGGTGGATTTTAGTTTGTACAATAATGCTGCATCCACCTAAAGTAATGAAAGTTCTTACGTAAACTTCCTAGTAATTCCCTCTTCGTAGGTGCAGCATTACTCCTAACATTTGTAATATCAGTTTGAAACTTGTAATATTGCCGTGTTCTATTCCTGCATTTTCAAAATCCTGCGAATCAATCAGGTCCTGAGTTGGTGATGATGTTGTGCCTCCCATCTTTCACCAATAGCCGTCGGATCTAGATCTGACGCATACAAACCAACCTTCTCCATTTTTGCAAAAAGATGCCCGCACTTGTTTCCTATTTACAAACAACTCCTTATCTCTCACAATCAGCCTTATCTCCTCCCCACCACATCTAGAAGGCCGTGGAAAAATTTGGCGCGATGGCCGGTGCCGGCGCCGCCCACCCCCAATCTTGGTGTTCCGTGTAATGCACGGGCATCTACGCACGGGAAATTATGTCGAACAAGGCTAGTTGTAAGCAGGCTAGCTCTACAGCCATGATGATAGTGACTGCAGACGGTGAGGCTGACTATGGTATGCCGAACACGGCGCCTATACTCAGATGTCATCTCCGGCGCAGGGTCTTGTCACTTCACTGTGAGGAGCAGCACGTAATAATTTGACCAACGGTTAGTACAGTGCTAGTACTCCTACTACATTGGTAGTACTACTACTAGTACTAGTAGCACCACCGTCTAGATTTAGGAGTACTACCACGTCCATCTGGATTTTAGTATTTGACTAGCAATATCTAGTAATGCATGTCACAAAAAATGTACTACTCCCTCTGTAAATAAATACTTGATGTTTTATTCCTATTGGCGAGAGAACTTAATGTTTTTTTGCTAACTAGAGTACTAATAGGATTACATGCAATGAACTAAACACTGCATGTCATGTTTGCTAGTCTCAAGTCATTGAAAGCATGCACGGCCCACATCTCTCATTGGTTGATATGTCACGAAATAAGAAACAAGGAGGGAGTTAATGCATCGTGCCTAAGTGTTTTGGGATTATTTGGTTTTCGTAAGGTGACTTACACAACATTTTTGTTTACATGCATTAACATTTTATTAGTTAAATCAAAGGTCAAAACTTGGCGCAAAATGCAAAGGGGACCAATAAACCAGTAAACAGCAAACTTCTCTTGTTTGGCCCCAACTAGAGGTCCGGTGAGATGACTATACTGCACCGGCACGGAGGGGGACACAGCTTCATTGACTTACGGCAACTGCCTTTCGGTGAATGACACGTGGGCTCGGGGGGTGGCTGGCCCACCTATCATACAGCCAAAGGCAGGTGCATTAGAGGGCCGAGGAGTAGTACGAAATCCTACGCACCTACGCACGCTAACCAAGGGCAAGAGTGATCACTCGAATCGCAAGATCAGTTGACTAAAAGCTAAGCTAGACCCATGGAGGCGATGAGCGCGAGCATCGCCAGGTGTGCGGATGGTCCACGACGCCGCCTGCGCGCCCGCACCGAGGAACGCCTCCGTAGTATTGCTTGAGGCCGCCCGAGCGAGGGGCCGCTGGACGACAACCGTCTCCTTGTTCGACGAGGTCCTCGTCGGTTTCCTCGACAAGTTCACCGTCGTCAAGAAGCTCGTGGACGACTTTGACGTAAGCCTCCAGCCGACGCGCCCAGGCTCTGCGATGCCCGCCACCCTCAACGGCCACTATGGTGACAACCTCTTCGACGCACTGGTGGCCCTGCGACTGCCCGCCGTCGCGCCGGAGAATGTCCACCTCGAGGTCGCGCTCGCCGCACAGCGCCTGGCGCAGCAAGACACCATCGACATAATCACCCACGTCTACGCGCAAATCGTCCACAAGGACTACTACATGCAAGAGGAGGACGATAGGACGCTGGCCTTCTTGGACCGCAGGGCAACCTTGGACGGCATTGTTCAGAAGCACGTTGAGCTCGCCGCCAACGCCGCTGCTCCTCACACGTCGGTTGGTGACCCGGCGCACTAGGGCGTGAGGATGTCGTTGATGGATCCGTATGTATTTTTATCTTTCCGTCAAATCCATGTAGTAGTATATGATACTACAGTAATAATCTTACCTTTCGCATCAACTTCATAATTTTCGTACGTACTCCATGCATGAACGGCGCCAGAACCAAACTTCTCATTACTCTACGAAAAATCGTTATTTTCTATCTATCAGTCGCGCCATGGAGCGGAACCAAATTTTACAAGTTACGAGTTCAAAAGGAAAAGCCTGCCGTGTTCGCGTCGCCCCCTCACACGGTTGGTCCGGCATGCCACTCAAGCGGGAATGCATGTGGTGTTGCATTTTCACTTACAAGTGGGACCACAGTTCAGCAAACCGACTATCGGCAAACCCCCACCCCACCCACCGCGCGATGGCTGAGAAAATAGGAGGGAGAAGAGATGGTTGTAGCATGGACTCCAAGAAAATTGGTGTCGGATGGGACTCGTGTGGGTGGCGTGTGCCGTACTGCTAGACGTGAATGCTAGTTATGGCCCATGCCACCCCACTATATCGAGCCTATATCGAGGTACGTAGAACAAATTTCCTGCGGTTCGTGCTCAGCCCTCCTCTATCTCTCTTCTCAGCCAGCCAGTGACGCCAAGCCCATCGTCTGCTTGCTCACATGCGTCCCACATGTCGCTGAAAATGCAAGCGACCCAATCGAACTCGCACATCTTTCACCTCGACGTCTTTGGTGATGAAAAACAAATCCAAGAAAGATCTTCGGTGGCGCTTTTGGAGTTACTCAAGAGTAGTAAGATTCTATTTATAGTTTAACCTAAGATGCACATCTCGTGGCTTCAACTACCACTCTATTTTCTTTCATGACACGACACGGATGCCGGATGTCCCACGGTCGGCAAAAGGAGGAAGAACCCACCAAATCTTTGGTTGTGCTCTCGGATTTGACTAGTTGTGCTAACTTAAAAATTTATTGTGTATTCCTCTGTTCCAAAATACTTGACTTCCATTTGTCCAAAAATGGATGTACCTATATACTAAAACATGTCTAGATACATATATATTTTGACAAATAGAAGGCATGTATTGTGCAACGGAGGGAGTAGAATGGATGCAAGTTTTTGTATTGGGAAGAAGAGTACATCCATCTATTGACAGAGCGCAATTTAGTAAATGTTCTATCACTTTTAGCTAGCACAGAGGCTAGAGATGAGATTAGTGCACTTGTTTATACTCCTACTAGAATAGAGGCTAGACATGAGACTAGATGCGAGGAAGCAACGTCTACTTCTTTACACTCGAAGAAGAAAGAAGCATGCAAGATCGAGCCTCCGCAGATCAACAATGAATGCATCGAGAAGGCACTAATCCAACTTATAGGAGTAGTAAAATGTATTCTTGTGGTTCTTGTTTTCTTTGGTCTTGCTTTTCTAGTCAAAAATATCGTTGGAGTTCGTGCAAAACGAAGGTCCGTTTGGGGTCGTGCATTGGAGTTGGCCTTACAAGTGGGACCGCAGTTAAGGAAACCGACTATCGGCAAACCCCCACCTCGCCCGCCGCGCGATGGCTGAAGTTAGAGAAACGACGAGGTTGAAGAGATTTCTCTAGCACGGACTCCAAGAAATAATATGGTGTCAGATGGATGTCGTGGTGGTGGCGTGTGCTATACTCCTGGACGTGAATGCTTGTTCTGGCCCATGCCACCCTACTACTCCTACTACTTACTATATGCTACTAGTATCGAGGATTCGAGGTGCTGGTCACGTACAGCGAACACATTAACATATGGCTACAGTAAAAACACCCGCCCGATGCGCGAAGCATGTGAAGCTAGTACAAATAGTATACTACTATTGTTGATTGGCCTCATCCGGTAACTTGTTGCAATGCACGTACAATTATGTATTCGGAAAATATTTTTTTGCCTCGTCGCACCACTCACTCACAGAAGCAACTCGAAAGTCATTCATAAATTTAGTAAGTTTATCACAGGCATATCATTTTATTACATACAACCGGTCATCAACCCACATCGACAACGAGGATACATTATAAATACTAAAGTTTTCACCACACAACAACTAACAAGCAATGAAATGAACTTCAACTCAACCATTCCTCGGCGTTGGAAACACTTGCTTTGAACCACAAGTGATTCTCTGGGACGGGCCATCCATTGTCGATTTGGAGACCAACGCAGGACTGATCATCCAGGCTGAAACGGCCTACTATATGAGTACCAAGGTAGGGAACCACCCAAATGTCCGAGGTATAGACACAGCTGCTTCTCATAAATGGTAGTAACGTTGTGTCAACAGCAGTTGGATCGCCTTTCACCATCATTGGATAGTTTTGTCCAAGGAAGAGCGAAGTTTTCCAAGTCTATCAATTCGTATCAGGAGAAGGAGTTGGCGCTAGCACACTAGTGTCCATCCCAATACCATGCAACGGGTGTTGGAATAGGTCCGGAGAGTGCGACCATGGGAGACTACACCGCTTCCTTAGTAGTAACATCGCGATGGGCTGTATACACACAAGAAGGGGTGATCCATCGAATTAGTTGCCAGGCGCCACAGAGTATATGGGCGCTGCTCGTCCTCATGCTCGTGATCATCACCATCGCCATCTCCCCTTGGTTATAATTTTTTCAAGTATAGGTGGTGGAATGTTCACAGACCTTGGAAACACAAGAAGAAGGTTAATTAGTAAAGAGAAACTTGCTAACCCGCATGCATGTGGATGAAACAATTATAATTACGGTGGAAGAAAAACGTCATCAAACTACGAGGATCCCATGCAAAAACAAAGGCCACGGCGGTGGCAGCAAACACAAGACCCTCATATTGAATTGCATCACAAGACACATCCGTGTATAGAAACTGATTTTTGAGCAATATCCATCGAGTCAAACCACAAAGGACGGCAACAAGCTTGTCGAAGATAGCAACAACTTCATAGTTGTTGTAATTCCAAGAGCGGTTGGGAACTCGACAAATTACTATCTTCCGTAGAAGACAGTCACCATGATCGTATTTGAACGTGTGTACAATACCGGTGTGCTCAACCTCTGGGCAGTCTACTGAGATTTTTGGAAGTGGAACCCGGTCACGAGTGTACACATTCACAAGTTCCCACTCGCAGTTGGACCCAATGTAAACAACCCAATCTCCATTTGCGCCTGCCCAAGCCTTTGCCCTCAAGCGATGGCATCTTAACATCATACGTATCATTATCAGGTGGCATCAACTTGCACAGTATGCGAGGCCTCCGTCGTGCGGCGCCGATCGTGGTCACGGCGAAGAAGATAGGGGAGATCAAACCGCTCCTTGACTCTTGGGTTCCTTGTAATGATGTTATTAGTTGAGTCGAGAATGGGCTTGAACGAGCCTGCCATGCTAGCCGAGGTGATGACGTCGCACCGATCAATGAGTTCCTCCACCACATCATCATTCAGATCGGGGCAAGAATAATGGGGTCGTTTCCGGCATGTTCCCTCCATGGAGAAGATGATCGAACAATGGCAGAAGAAAGGGTGAAGGGCTGAAGGAAAATGGAGGAGGGAGAGGAAGAGCGTGCGACAGCAGGTCCAAATCGAGAGGGAAAGGCGAAGAGTCAATGGACGGTTGCCAGTTTGCCACGGTTCACGAAGAGGCGAGCCGGCCTACACGTCCGTTCGGAAATACTACTACTCGCCGTCGTCTCACTGATATGTTGGAACGGGACCACATGTCAACGAAACATGGTGTGTAATTTCTCGTGCAAAATGTGATCTGGCCGCGTTGGCCCGAGGTGTTGCATTAGTTTTTTTTAAGTTTGCTGCATTAGTTATCGACCTTTATTTTTTTAATGGTGTGTCGTTCAGTTTTGAAGCACGACTAACTGGTACTGTACGCAGAGAAAATATAAACTACTCTACCACTACACCACCTCCAGTACTAGTAGTATAAAAAAGATATATAGGTTGGAGCTTCAGCGGCTTTCTTGCTAAGGGTTGCCCACTTGCTTTTCACACTACCACCCTCTCTCCAGATCTAAAAAAGACGACCTCTCTCTCCCTCCTCACCGGTGGTCACAGATCCGTCGGGGAAGAAAATGACGGCAAGATTGACGACTTTCGTCGTCGGGCGAAGCGAGGTCACGACCGAGGACAAGGCCGCCCTCTCGACCTAGCGCCAGCTGGATGGCCTCCGTCCCCAAGCTCACTGCCATAGTGTGTGCGGAGGACGACGACAATGAGCGAAGCCACTTCCCGCCGACCCTCAGGTATGCTACCTCTTTTCGAACCATACCCTTGTTCTGTTGCCCCATCTGCCATGTCGTTGCATGTGGATCTTTTTCCACTCCACTATCTTCCCAATTTGCTATCCTCTGCTCTGCTGGCCACGTAGATGAAAACCATAATTTTCACTATTAAAGGAAACCCTATTTCATGCAGACTAAGCCATGTCTGGGTTGAATAAGGAAAGGAAGGGAGACTGTACTGTCCAAGAGAGTAGGCATCGAACCCGCATCTAGGTTGAAAAGAGGAAAATCAGTAGCTAAGGAACGAGTCTCGTGTCTCTTGGTTGAAGAAGGGTAGAAAGGCATGACAACGCAATAGAGAATGACCAGGTCGATCACTTTGTTGTCCTCACATAGAAAAAAGGTGGCTAAAGAGAACAAAAATGGGACGTAATCCACATATGATGCGTGGATATTTGTTGCTCTGGGCAACCATACCTCCCTCACCACTCTGCGTCTGTGGAGGTACATCCTATTGGTGCACCCACTGTCTGAATGGGCCTCCCATGCTCTTATTGCCACTTTTTTGCTGTTGGTATAACGCCAGCAGTCCAGTCAAGCAATGCTACTACTAAAGTGATGCCACATTTAACTAATGCCGCTCTCAGTCTAATGCCACCAATAAATTTAAGCAATGCCATTTAATGTCACTGGATTATTTCAGGGTTAGCTGTTGATTGTGGATGTATTAAAGATTTTTCAGCTAAGGCATTCTAATGCTGTTGCACAGCCAGTATACCAATGATGAAACTTGTTACTACCTTCAGATTTTTGCACTCTTAATGCTTATAGATTACATACCTCACTTTCATGAGATAAGTTAATTTTTTTGTATAGTGTCACCAAAATGCCAAGGCGCCGATGTCATTTTACTTTGGTTAAACTGCACAGACAATTATGAAGACAAGAGGAAAGGTCAAGAGTGGGCACCTCCTCCTCTAGCTGTTCTCTTGATTCGTTCGATCAAGTTTTTATGTTTGATCGATTATGAAGATTGGGATAGCAATTTTTAAGGTCCCCCCGAGTTCGAAATGATAATTACCTTGGAGGTATATGGTTTGCAATTTTTATACTATCATTAGTTAATAATGCTAGTTACCTTCAGACTTTTGTATTTGGTTTAATGCTCATGCACAACTAGTATACCAATGCTGAAACTTGTTACCTTTACATTTTGTATTGTTAATTCTTATATAAACCTTCCAGTGCTAGAGTTTATTGAAATCTGTTTAGTAAAACCATTGTACTGTACCCTGTAATAAACTAACTACTCTACTATTGCACTAGCCACTGGATTAGTGTATATTTGTAGTATTCGAATGGTGTTGCATTAGCGTATGGACATAAATAAAGTGTGGCAAGCTTTCGCAGATATGTGCTCAAGAAAACTACTACCTGTTTTTCTAAATACTAGACGTTTGGGTACTTTAAATTGAACCGCGAAAACGCTCTTATATTAAGGAACAGAGGGTGTAGAGTTCACTCAAATTATCCCTAAAGCTAGTCACACCTTTGTTAAAATTAATGTTCATTATGTTATCGGAGGAGGTCTCAGATGTTTGTCTCTAATGCCCGTCGACTACATACCGACATGATGATGTAATATTAAGTCATTTCCTTTTATACAGTGTCACCGAATTGTCAAGGCGGTGATGGCATTTTATTTTAGTAGAACTGCACAAAATTTGCTTAAAAGAAGAGGAAAGGTCAGAATGGCTCGCTTTTTCGAAAAAAACTATGTATGCCTTCCCGACATCTCGCCATCGTTGCTTTATTTATTCCTTCAAACAGGTGGTTAGAAACAGTCTTGCTACCTTTTCCCATTAAGAAATTGGAATGCTTATATTTGTGAGTCTATGCTTCAACTAGTGCCACTTTTATAGTAATCAAACTTTCAATATCTATGCAAACAGGGATGCTCGATTTTAGTGGAACTGCACAAAAAGTCCAACTGGTTCAACATTAAGAGCATGTTTTTTTTCAAACCTTTATATCCAATTGGTGGCACTATGAGCTGTTCATTACGAAGGTACATGGTTTGCTACTATCTTGCTACTCTTTTTGTACTGTCATTAGATAGTAATACTAGTGGTTTGCATGTGAATTTATTGGCAGGGTGGACCTACATTGGAGGTGCAGGACAGGATTCAATGATTGGATGCTCAACTTTGGTTGTATCGATTTCACCTCTTCCATCACTACGAACATGGATATCCTTGGTCTCATGAAGAATAGGCACTATATTTCTGCTCTGAACCAGCAAATCAATTCAGTATGAAATTGTCCAGGGCAAAACATAACTATATCAGATTGTCCAGTGCAGAACATGACACATGCTAAGCGGAAGAGACATGTTTAAACCGAAAATACATGGTGTGGTATATGTTTACTAGCTGCTTGATATTTGTGCAGACAGAGATGTCTGCCCGTTGCTATTTGGCAAACAAACAAAGTGTCCGCAATTTTGGTTGAACTGCACAAGAGAATAGTATAGTCACTTCATGCAGTGCCATTTGAAAATAGACACAGAAAGATTGGATAGTCACTTCATGGACTGCAGAAAAGTAGTACTATACTATTTATTGGCCAACACTAGGTGCTTCATTGCTTTGGTCTGATTATACAATGGGCATCATTTTTCCTAAGTTAAAGTTTGTATTCCGAAAATAGTCTCGCGGTGTGATCGAGAGAAGACCAAATCATATTGCAGTGGATGTTCCTCCATCATGTGTGGTTCATTCTCATGGTTCCAAATTGTTGGTGAAACCACTTACGTTTGCAAGAGGAATTGTAGACTTCACAAACAAATTTGTCTTTCAGTCTGTATTGAATGTTGGCCAAGAGAAGCATCCATGTTAGTAGGAAGAATAGATGTTTTTTCTAGATCTTTGCTTCTGGAGCTACATATTTGTATGTGATTTGTGAATCATTGAGATGCATTAACATGTTGATCTTATGTATGAGAATCGTACTAGTTGGTTTTAGTTGTGACACAAGATCCGAAGTGGCCGATCTTTGCTTTTGGAGCTACATATATGTATATGATCTGTGAATCATTGAGATGCATTAACAATTACTTATTTCTGTTCGCTCAGTGTTTACAAGTTACTGATCGATCACTAGCAAGCCTACAAATGCGCTCCTGGCAGTTTTATTTGCGACGCAAGATGCGAAGTGGCAGTTTTTTGAATAAAAATGCCTACCTCTGAAGAAACTGACAAGCTACACTATCGATCCTACACGGATAAATAGCAGATCACGCACGCACTACCTCCTTTCCGGTTTGCAGGGCTCAATTCAAGAAACGACCTACTCGATCCTACATGAATAAATAGCGGATCACGCACATACTAGTACCTCCTTTCCTGTTTGCAGGGCTTAATTCAAACCTCTCACCAACCAAGGTACTCCCTCCGTCCATGTTTATTAGTCCCGTGAGCAAAGCAGCAAGACCAAGGCATGGCAATAATTAACGGCATGCAGAAGTTTAAGCCTAATTAATTCCAGCGATTTAAGTGGCTGCATGCGTGCCCTCGGCTGCGACTCGTTGCATGCTGCTCCGCGTACTGGCTGCAAGCGATTCTGAGTGCCTGCATGCAGCCGGCCGTAATTAAGACAGCTAACTGATGCGAAAAAAGATGTGCTTTAATTGTTGTGGGCTTTTTAAATCCGTGGAATCATTATTGACAAGGAGGGAGATGATTCGAGTGCACTCGTTTGACCGCCATGCCGGCGTGCGACCCAGACGGGATGGGACGGCACAGTCATAATTTCAGTTTCTCTAGTTTTCCATGGCAAGCTGGCGCGCTAAGCCATTATGCATTGAATTCTGATGACCGTCGCGCTACCTTCCGCCTATAAGTACTGTTTCCCGACCTTCTCCAGTGGCACCGTGACCCAACTCGCCATATCCTCATAAGCCCCCACCGGCCCGACGTCGCCGCCACGTCCGCCATGCCCCGCCTCGTCGTCATGAGGCGGACGCCGAGGCGGTCACCGCCAGAACTAGTGTTTGGTTTTTCACTGGAAGGCAGACGGAGGGAGGAGGCATTCTATCTATCTTTAGATGGCAATGCGGAGATCGAGGAGTTGTTGGAGCGCGACCGCCTGGTGGAGGAGCAGCGTATCGCCGATTTGCACCACCAGCGAGACATGGAGCAGCAGCGCACCGACGCTCTGAAGTCGCGAGCGAGCGCCCAGAATCGGGCCGACTACGTGGAGGCCGGCGCCCGGCAAATAGCCCTGGAGGTTGTCGGGCACGCACGCGTTCGCGACGCGGATTTTTACTACCAGCTCGTCAAGTGGGTTTGCCGCTTGGAAGCCGAAGCTTTGGTGGACCACGCCGGCATGGAAAGGCCAACGCGCGCGACCAACGCGCCCTATCGCACCTCTTGCAAGTCCGAAGCGAGGCGCAGGATGCCAATGCCGGCGTTTAGTGTGTACCACAGATGGCGGCCGGCATCGTCTAGTTAGCTAAGAGTAAGTTAGTACTTGTACACTACTAGAGTATTAGTGAGAGTAGATAGTTAACTTGGCTATGATGGTTGTCAACGTGGAAGTTCAAGACTTTATATGTGGATCGACACACATTTTGCTCAATGTTGAACTTTCCGTTTGAACATATGGAATGGGCTATTATTTTTTTAAATGGGTTGTATTTGTCCTCCACGGGTTTACAGGCTGACTTGTGGGCCTAGCAAGTTGACACGTACACAATCAGGAGATGATTATACGTGGAGAGGATGACAGCAGGGACCCGCCAAGGTCATGGCAGTACGCAAGCAAGTGCCTCCTTATTTAGAGCCAATAAAAAATGGCTCCTCCTAGTGGATTTCTGACATCTGGGTCCCATGTCATTGTCAACGTAGTCAATAAACGAGAGAAATGCACAACGAGCGGCTGACACCAAAGACTTAGCAGCTCGCCCAATTATTTTTGTTTTGGGTTAATTTGATAAATGCCACTCCAAACCTGGTGTATTCGAGAAATGCCACTGCAATTTCCAAACTTTGAACAATGCCATTTCATGCCATTTCTATTGGCATTTTTTGAAGTCTGGAGTGGCATTTTTCAAAGTTTGCAAACTGAAGTGGCGTTTTTCAAAGTTTGCAAAAATTACAGTGGCATTTTTCAAAGTTTGGAAATTGTAGTGGCATTTTTATGAATCGCCATAATTGGAGTGGCATTTATCTAATTTGTTTTTGAGACGGAAGCAGGGTGTCAACTGGGCTATGCGGGACACTATGGCCTATCTAGACAGCCTTTTCTTTTATGTTTACCACAGACCAGCCTAGTAGTTTTTTTTTCTTTCTGAAAATGGCTAGCCCAGTTTTTTGTGATTTGTCAAGTAAGTCGCTTTATTAGGCCTGTTGGGCTGCAAATCTTTCAAGACGAGGAGAGCTTCATTCGGCTGGCCGAGAAAATGGCCTATCAGTAATGAGAAATGGGTTGTACATTTTTAAAACACATCAAACTGACAATTAGTTTCAAATATCTTTTTTTCATTTCAAGATTTTAAATTGCATTGATTTTTATGCGTGGACAATTTATTGGATTTTATATTGATATACATTTATTTTTAAAATCAATCTGAATGTGACTCGAAATTTCGGGATTAAAAACAGTTCAGACCGCACCGACATATGCAAAATTTCATATAATTTTTTAACCGTCGCCATAATATGGGCTGTAATGCTAACAAAAAGAATATGGGCTCCAAAAAAACCTGTAAGAATTATCAAATGGGCTATAAATTATTTGAAATAATGGCAGATGGCCTGTATGCTGTTTCCCACAGATTTGAGGCTTTCCACAGATGGCATGTATACTGTTGGATGTTCATCCAACGGCCGTCATGCTTCTTCAATCTCTGCTCTTCCTGCTCCAGCCGCTCAAACAAGTGCCAGCAGGACTGCTGTTCCTCCTCCTCATGGTCGGTCAGTCTTTGCCACAGCACCTCACCGCCCCATCGTACTCCCATCACTGGCCTAGCCATCCTCTACTCACCCACACCCCACACCTCTCATTATTCTCCGCGACGGCGGCAGACGAACCAAGAACACTCGTGACAACAGATTCTCCGCTGGGAAACAACTACCGAGTCTTCCCTACCTCCGTGTTGTTCCCTTCCTAGGCCTCGCCGTCATCCACCGCCCTGGTGCTCTCAGCGTGGCGTGGTCAACATGGTCAACGACTGACATGCATCTGAAGTGGATTGTACGTGGAGAGGCTGACAGGTGGGTCCACGGCCGCATGCAAGAAAATGCCTCCTTATTACGCGCAAAATAATGATTCCTCCACCTGACATCTGGGACCCACCGAAAGGGCCTCTGTATTTCGTGAAAAAATGTTACCGCCGCTAACAGCTCGGACCCACCAGCTATATCTTCGCACGCAAGGAAGTGCCTCCTTATTACGCACAAAAAATGAATACCCCCTGCTAGCTGGGACCCAGTATAGTGGGCCTACTAAGTTGACGGGGATGAAGGGCTTTGTCAACTTAGTCAATATGCAAGATTCTAGCTCGACTGACCGTATGATGTCCATCCAACGGCCGCAGTGCTTCTTCAACCTCTGGTCTTCTTGCTCCAGCCGCCCAAAGCAGCACCGGTAGTGCCGCCTGCTCCTGCCTCTCGTGGTCGGCTATGGTGCCGCGGAGGCCTCACCGCCCCCATACTACTCCCACCGCTGGCCAGGCCATCCCTCCACTCCACTCACCCACACCCCTCGTTATTCTCAAGGGCGACGGCAAGCAAGCAGCCGAACCAAGGAACCTCGTACTCCTCTCCGCGTTGGCATCCACTGCCGCGTCTTCCCTGGCTCTGCGTCATCCCCTTCCTAAGCCTCGCCATCGTCCACCACCGTGGTGCTCTCGGCTCGGCATGGTCAATGTGGTCAACGACCGAATTCCATCGGAAGAATACTGTACGTGAAGAGGCTGACAGATGGGTCCACGACAGCCGCAAGGAAGTGCCTCCTTTTTACGCGGAAAATAATTATTCCTCCACCTGACAGCAGGGACCCACCGGACGGGCCACGAGTATTTCACGAAAAAAACATTTTCCCCTGACTGCTGGGACCCACCCGATGAGCCACCGTATTTTGCAAAAAAAATGTCCCCCTGCTGTCAGCTCGGACCCACCGGAAGTGCCTCCTTATTACGCACAAAAAAAATGAATACCCCCTGCTAGCTGGGACCCACCTTGGTGGGAGGATGACTTGTGGGCCTACTAAGTTGACGGGGACGGAGGGCTTTGTCAACTTAGTCAATATAAACGATTCTAGCTCCAGTGAGCGTACGATGTCCATCCAACGGTCATAGTGCTTCTTCAACCTCTGGTCTTCTTTCTCCAAATTACCCAAAGCAGCGCCGGTCGTGCCGCATGCTCCTGCCTCCCGTGGCCGGATGTGTTGCCATGGAGGCCTCACCGCCCCTACATTCCCACCGCTGGCCAGGCCCTGCGGCGACGGCAGCCTCACACCGCAGCCAACCAAGAACCTCAGATTCCTCTGCTGCGGGCTTCCACTACCGTGTCTTCCCCGGCTCCCCGTTGTCCCCTTCCTAGGCCTCGCCGTCGTCCATCGCCCTGGTGCTCTCAGCGCGGCGTGGTCAACGTGGTCAAGGAACGACTTCCATCGGACGTGGACTGTACGTGGAGAGGCTGACAGCTGGGTCCACGGCCACAACAAGGAAGTGCCTCCTTATTATGCGGAAAATAATGATTCCTCCACCTGACTGCTGGGACCCACCGGATGGGCTACTGTATTTCGCGAAAAAAACGTTTCCCCCTGACTACTGGAACCCACCAGCTACATCTTCGCACGCAAAGAAGTGCGTCCGGACAAAAAAACGATTCGCCCCCCTGACTTCTGGGACCCACCAGCTACATCTTCGCACGCAAGGAAGAGCGTCTGGGCAAAAAAAACGATTCGCCCCCCTAACAGCTGGGACCCACCAGCTACATCTTCGCACGCAAGGAAGTGCGTCCGGGCAAAAAATAAAAAATAGATTCGCCCCCCTGACTGCTGGGACCCACCATCTACATATTCGCACGCAAGGAAGTGCCTGACAGTCGAGACCCACCTGGTCGAAGCGTACGTAGCGTTGTCATTCTGGTCGCAAACGTGTACGTACATATATACTGGTGGGTGTAGAGGCACGCATGTGTCGTAGTAGAGGCGCACACGTTGCATGTACACGTACGTACAGCGGCCAGGGTGCAAGAAAGAAAATACGGCCATGTATGTGTACATACGGGCGGGGTCTCGAACGCCTACTCGCGCATACGTACGGCGAGGGCTCGTGTACATGGCCGAGTTGGAACGAAGAAACAGCATCGTCGTCGTGTTCATAAGGAGGCAACGGAATGCGTCGTGTTCATGGGGAGGCAACGGAATGCGTCGTGTTCATCGGGAGGCAACGGAATGCGTGGGAGCCAACCGGCTGGGTCGGAACGAAATGCGTGGTCGTGTTCATCGGGAGGGCTTGGATGGAACAGGCAATGGAAACGAGGCCTGGCGTACCGCACAATGGAGGAAACGGCCTTGTGTTCAATCAGCCACGTTCAAAACGGGGGTCCTGTTGATCGGGAGGGGTGTGGTGTACCGCAAAACGGATGAAACGGACCTCCTACGGTCGAAATGGGGGTCCTGTTGATCGGGAGGGGTGTGGCGTACCGCAAAATGGACGAAATGGACCTCCTACGGTCGAAACGGGGGTCCTGTTGATCGGGAGGGGTGTGGCATACCGCAAAACGGATGAAACGGACTTGTGTTGCAGCACTACGGCCGAAACGGGGGTCCTGTTCATCAGGAGGGGTGTGGCATACCGCAAAACGAGACTCCACGGGATACTGTTCATCTCCACCGTCGACCTCCTCCAGCCTCCACGGGCTACCGTCAAACTCCTCCAGCCTCCACGGGCTCCTGTTCATCCAGCCTCCACCGCATACTCCACCGGCCATCGCTCAACCACCCTCCACGGGCACCCTCCACCGCCTACTATTCATCCATCCTCCACACCACGGGTCCTGTTCATCCAGAGGCAACGCCACCGCCATCGCTCATCCAACCCCCCCCAAGCAACACTCACTGCTCATCCCAGAGGCATCGATCGACTTCGCTTAGCGCAGAGCGGCGAATCGCCGATCGGGTTCAGTTAACAGCCATCAATCGATTGCTCGGGTTCAGTAACGGTAGCCTGCAGTGCAATCGCTCGGGTTCAGTTAGAGCCAACGCCTCGCACACACACACGTACGTGTACGAGAGAAATGTGCATCACTTGGCCCCCCGACCTCCCACTGTAACCGGGAACTCCCCGAAATTTTCCTCGCCCTCGCTTCTACCACGGTTTTTTCCGTCATGGACGGCCCAAAGAATGTCATGCAGCTGCGTTTCCGGCCCTTCCAGGACGAAAAGCCCATTTTTTGTCATGATTTTTTGTCATAGAAGTAGGAGCCCACCACATCTATGATGATACCGGGTTTTGTCACAATTATCATCATAGAAGTTTCATATGTATGACAGAATTTTTTTTTGTTCGGCCCAAAATGTCACGGATGTGTCTTTTTTTTGTAGTGCATGGTCTAACAAGTATTGCTCTAAAGGATCAGTAGGTGGCACAACAATAGAGCAAGGCGAATTAATTCATCCTTACTAGGTAATTCTTTTTCATGATGATTTCTACTAAACTTGGAAAATTTTAACTCATGAGACTCATCACCAAAGCTAACACCCACAATTTGTTTCTTGCAATCTATCTTAGCATTGACGGTGTTCAAGAAAGGTCTACCAAATATAATGGGACAAAATTTATCTTGTGGGGTGGTAAGAACAAGAAAATCAGTAGGGTACTTTACCTTCCCACACAAGACTTCAACATCTCTAAGAATCCCAATTGGTGATATAGTATCTCTATTAGCAAGTTTAATAGTAACATCTATGTCTTCTATTCCAGCAGGTGCTATTTCATCTCTAATTTATTCATATAAGGAGTGGGGAATAGCACTCACACTAGCTCCCATGTCACATAAACCATGATAATAGTGATCTCCTATTTTAACTGAAATAACAGGCATGCCAACAACAGGTCTATGTTTATCTTTTCCATCAGGTTTAGCAATTCTAGCAGCTTCTTCACAGAAGTACATAACATGCCCATCCAGATCTTCTTCCAAGATATCTTTAACCATAGCAATGCTAGGTTCTACTTTAATTTGTTCATCAGGTTTAGGTGTTCTAACATAGATTTTGTTAACCACAGTCGAAACTTTAGCATGTTCTTTTATCCTAACAGGGAAAGGTGGTTTCTCAATATAAGCAGAAGGAACAACTGGATCAACATTATAAAGTATAGTTTCTTCTTTAATCACATCGGTTCTTTAATTTCATCTTTAATAGGTGGGTGATATTTAAACCACTTCTCTTTAGGAAGTTCAACATGAGTAGCAAATGATTCACAAAAGGAGGCTACTATCTCAGAGTCAAGTCCATATTTAGTGCTAAACTTTTGAAAAGCATCGGTATCCATAAAAGATTTAACAAAATCATACTTAAGCTTTATACCTGACTCTTTACCTTCATCAAGGTCCCAATCTTTAGAGTTGCGTTTAATTCTTTCCAAAAGATCCCATCGGAATTCAATAGTTTTCTTCATAAAAGAACCAGCACAACAAGTATCCAGCATGGTTTGATCATTACGAGAAAGCCGAGCATAAAGATTCTGAATAATAATTTCTCTCGAGAGTTCATGATTGAGGCATGAATATAACATCGACTTAAGGCTCCCCAAGCTAGAGCGATACTTTATCCTTCATGAGGCCAAAAATTATATATATAATTCCGATCACGATGAACTAGATGCATAGGATAATTTTTTTGATGGAACTCCAATTCAAACGATTCTAATTCCATGATCCAATATCATCGCATAGCCTATACCATGCCAATGATTTTCCCTTCAAAGATAAAGGGAAAACCTTCTTCATCACTTCATCCCTGGGTAAACCTGCAAGCTTAAACAATCCACAAATTTGTTCCACATGTATCAGGTGCATATCAGGATGTTCAGTTCCATCTCCTGCATAAGGATTAGCTAGCAGTTGTTCTATCATACCCGAAGGTATTTCATATTCAATATTTTTAGTAGGTGCAGTAGGTTGAGGGGTAACTAATTGTGGTTCCGGACGAGGTGAAGATACCCCGAACAAACCCGTCAAAGGATTGTTTTCCATAGTAACAAGTGACAATAAATTTCAGCACACTATATCAATGTTTCCTTACCGAATTCCACTTACCAAAGGCGCTTCACTCCCCGGCAGCAGCACTAGAAAATAGCCTTGATGACCCACAAGTGTATCGGGTCAATTTTAGCTCTTTTCGATAAGTAAGAGTGTCGAACCCAAAGAGGAGCAGAAGGAAATGACAAGTGGTTTTCAGCAAGGTAATGTCTGCAAGTGCTAAAATTGCAAGTAGCAGAGTAGTTTGGTAGCAAGATAATTTATAATGAGCAAGTAACAATAATAGTAATAAAAGTGCAGCAAGGTAGCCCAATCATTTTGAGACAAAGTACAGGCCAAAACGGTTTCTTATAATAAGCAAAGTGTTCTTGAGGGTACACGGGAATTTCATCTAGTCACTTTCATCATGTTGGCTTAATTCGTGTTCGGTACTTTGATAATTTGATATGTGGGTGGACCGGTGCTTAGGTGCTGTTCTTACTTGAACAAACCTCCTACTTATGATTAACCCTCTCGTAAGCATCCGCAACTATGAGAAAAGTATTAAGAATAAATTCTAACCATAGCATTAAACTTTTGGATCCAATCGGTCCCTTACGGAATAGCGCATAAACTGGGTTTAAGCTTCTGTCACTCTCGCAACCCACCATCTAATAACTACTCCAGAATGCATTCCCTTAGGCACAAATATGGTGAAGTGTCATGTAGTCAACATTCACATGACACCACTAAGAGAATGACAACATACATACCATCAAAATATCGAACACATACCAAGTTCACATGGTTACTTGCAACATGATTTCTCCCGTGACCTCAAGAACGAAAGTAACTACTCACAAATGATAAACATGCTCAAGATCAAAGGGGTATTAAATAGCATAATGGATCTGAACATATAATCTTCCACCAAATAAACCATATAGTAATCAACTACAAGATGTAATCAACACTACTAGTCACCCACGGGCACCAATCTATAGTTTTGATACAAAGTTTGAACGCAAGAGATGAACTAGGGTTTGAGAGGGGTTGGTGTTGTGAAGATGTTGATGAAGATAGCCCTCCCCAAGATGGGAGAGTTGTTGGTGATGATGATGACGATGATTTCCCCCTCCGGGAGGGAAGTTCCCTAGGCAAAATCGCTCCGCCGGAGAGCAAAAGTGCTCCTGCCCAAGTCCCGCCTCGAGACGGCGGCGCTTCGTCCTAAAAGTCTCCCCCTTTATTTTTCTAGGTCAAAATGACTTGTATACCAGAAGATGGGCACCGAAGGTGGGCCGAGGAGGGCAGAACCCACCAGGGCGCGCTTGGGCTCCCTGGCACGCCCAGGTGGGTTGTGCCCACCTGGTGGGCCCACTCTGGTAGTTATTTGCTCCAATATTTCTTAAATATTCCATAAAAATTCTCCATGAAGGTTCAACTTGTTTGGAGTTGTGCAGAATAGGTAGCCTGACGTAGCTTTTTCAGGTCCAGATTTCCAGCTGCCAAAATTCTCCCTCTTGGTGTGTACCTTGCAAATTATGAGAGAAAAGGCATTAGAATTACTCGAAAAAGCATTATTATGGATAAAAACATTATAAATAACAGTAAGTAAACATGATGCAAAATGGACGTATCAGGGGGAGCCAAATAGGATTAGGTCCCCAAGTAGGATTCCTCCTACTTGGGCGCCCCCTTGGCTGCCCCTTCTCCCTCCCACCTGTATATATGAGCGGGGGGAGGCGCCTAGAAGACACACCATCATTTTTTAGCCGTGTGCAGCGCCCCCCTCCACAGTTTACGCCTCCGGTCATACTCTCATAGTGCTTAGGCGAAGCCCTGTGCAGATAACTTCACCATCACCGTCAGCACGTCGTCGTGCTGACGGAACTCATCTACTTCCTCGACACTCTGCTGGATCATGAGTTCGAGGGACGTCATCGAGCTGAACGTGTGCAGAACTTGGAGGTGCCATACGTTCGGTACTTGATCGGTCAGAACGGGAAGAAGTTTGACTACATCAACCGCATTGGCAAACACTTCCGCTTTCGGTCTACGAGGGTACGTGGACATACTCTCCCCCTCTCGTTGCTATGCATCTCCTAGATAGATCTTTCCTGAGCGTAGGAATATTTTTGAAATTTCATGTTATGTTTCCCAATACCATCAAGATGGGGCGCGACGCTGAGTAATGCCGCCATCATCGGTACCGACCGGGGAAGGTGCAAGGCTTTCGACTGGAAAACAACACTTGTGCATGGAGCATTGTTGCCGACCACCAGACCCACCTGCAAGACGTATTGGTGCGCCGCGCCATGCCATCACACCTCCGGCCACATCCATGGCCACCTCAAGCCCAACCCTCTTCTACGTCACAAGTAGAAGGTGAGCCCACTGCCTCGAAGGCCGGAGACCGATCTCCACAACCACCGCAACACGAACACAATCGTGGCGCCCCCTTCCAAAAAACAACATCTCTCCCCCGCCGCCACAGCTAACTCACACCACAGTGACCTTATGACATAACAATCGCAACATTCATTTTTAGTAATAATTCTTCTCACGATAAGATACATATGCTACCTCCATCCGGATTTATTTGTCCCCCTCTTATTTTGGGCTAAACATTGACCATAACTTCTCTACTACTTAAAAAGAATGTAAAGTTCCTGTTTCACCTGTCTTCCCACCACCTCTTCGTCCAACCTTCCCCATATGATAATAAAGCAACTTAATTTACTTACCTTCTGAACCAAATCCACTTTAATTTACTTACCAAACTTCACATCAAAACATAAGGTAAATCACGAGCAGGATTTGATAAACATTTATTTACACAACTGCATTTATTTGGATAGATAAATAACAAGATAACATAGTAGAATATTTATATCCGATTACAACACACATGCATTGTCCTATTTTAAATTATAAATCTCTATAGACTACTTAAAAATAACGTAAGCTTCCCCTTTCACTTTTCGTCCCAACGCCACTTCATCCAACCTTTCTGTATGATAATCAATCATCTTAATTTACTTAACTTTGGAACCAATTCCACGTTAATTTACTTAGCAAACTTCTCATCAAAACATAAGGCAAATCATGGGCATGATTTGATAAACATTTATTCACACAATCATATTAATATGGGCAGGTAAATCACAAGCTAACATACTAGAATTTATATCCCGTTGCAACACACACGCATTGTCCTATTATTTATTATATAAATTTAAAAAGAATAGTGTTCCTTTTCATGCCAGGTAGAGTGCTTCGTCCAACATTTCATAATTTTCTTGATGAACATTCCTTGAAACCGCTTCAATTGTCTCATCTTTTATTAACTTACCAAATAAACTAAAATTTCTTTGGCAAGTCAATAAGTGAATACAAAATTAAATCATGGCAGAATTTGGTAAATTTTTATTTACACAATCATATAATATGGAATTATGGACTAATGTACTAGAATATTATACCTCGTAGCAACGCATGGGCAAATACCTAGTTAACTAATAAAATGTAAACTACATGTCATAAAAAATATTATAGGAAGTGAAAAAAACTACCCCTCTCGGGGGCTTCTGTGACCGTTGAGGGAGTCCCAGATTATGGGGTCCTCGGGGAGCAGGGTTATGTTACATAGGCCGGACTAATGGGCCGTGAAGACACAAGATAAAAGGCCCTCTCTCGTGTCCGGATGGGACTCTCCTTTGCGTGGATGGCAAGCTTGGCGTTTGGATAATGTATCTTCCTTTCTCTGTAAACCGACTCTGTACAACCCTAGGCCCCTCCGATGTCTATATAAACCGGAAGGTTTAGTCCATAGAGGCAATCACGATCATACAGGCTAGACATCTAGGGTTTAGCCATTACGATCTTGAGGTAGATTAACTCCTGTAACCCCTATACTCATCAAAGTCAATCATGGGTATTACCTCCATTAAGAGGGCCAAACCTGGGTAAAACATCGTGTCCCCTGCCTCCTGCTACCTTCAATCCTTAGACGCACAGTTCGGGACCCCCTACCCGATATCTGCCAGTTTTGACACCGACATTGGTGCTTTCATTGAGAGTTCCACTGTGCCATCGCCAAAAGGCTTGATGGCTCCGTTGATCATCTACAACAATACCGCCTTGAGGGAGACTTTTCTCCCTGGACAAGTTTTCAGATTCGCAGCTTTGCCTTTGCTACCAACTCGATTGGCCATCCGAGCAGATTGATACCACGCCTCGGTCACCAGATCAGTTTTGGAAATCTGAACTATGTCGCTGATATCCGAGGAGACTCGATCTTCTAAGGGTTCGCGGCCCCAACCACCGCTCTTTACTTAGATCCGGAGTGCATCACCAGGTCCGAAGACGGGAGTTTAGGGCCTGCCGGACTCTGTGCAGCTATAGAGCTTGACACCGGAGAACCAGAGGGGATCGCATCACCAGCAGGCCCGGAGTTATGCCAGGCTCCCTCTACCATCATGAAGCCGGATTCACCTCCGAACACTAGCTCCAAACTCTTGAGGTCCGCGTCACGTGAGCTTGGCCAGGGAACTTCTGTCCCGCCCAACTCCATGGAGGCACCACCAAAGCGTCGACGTCAGCGGCGACACTCGAAATCGCATCGCGAAAAAGACAGCAATACCGGCACCAGAGACAATAATACTCCGAAGAACGCCGAAGACCAAGAAGCCCATATCGAGACAACATCCGAACAGGACGATTGGGAGGATAGGCAAGTTAACCCGGACGATCCTGTCGGGAATGAGGGCTCAGAGGATAGTAACTACCTACCGATCTCCGAAGAGGATGAGAGCCTTGGCGACGAAGATTTCATCGTGCCACAGGAACCCCTCGAACAAGAGCGCTTCAAGCGCCGGCTAATAGCCACTGCAAGAAGCCTGAAAAAGAAGCAGCAGCAGCTCCAAGCTGATCAAGACTTACTCAACGATAGATGGACTAATGTCCTGGCAGCCGAGGAATACGGCCTCCAACGCCCAACTAAGAGTTACGCAAAGCGCAAGCTGCTACCCCAATTCGACGATGAGGCCCTGGAGCCTATATCGCCAATGTGTAACACTGCTGATGGACCTGACCGACCACCACGTGGCCGGGACAGAGCGGCAACTCAAATTGAACACCAGCCCGCACCACCCCGCCATAGAGGCAGAGAGACAGCGGCTGCAGGATACACTTATGACCTACGACAGGACCTAGACAATAGAGCTAGTCAGACCAGATCAATCTATGGATCAAGGAGGCGAGTCCCAGCGCAACAAGACGACCGTCAGGCCTGGCGCGACAAGCATAACCTCACCCGGGCCAAAAACCGCATACAGACTTCATTCGAACTGCGTCATGATGTTGCCTGATACAGAGGCGTCGCACACCCCCTATGCTTCACTGATACGTCTCCAACGTATCTATAATTTTTGATTGTTCCATGCTATTATATTATCTGTTTTGGATGTTTATGGGCTTTATTATACACTTTTATATTATTTTTGGGACTAACCTATTAACCAGAGGCCCAGCCCAAATTGTTGTTTTTTTTGCCTATTTTAGTGTTTCGCAGAAGAGGAATATCAAACGGAGTCCAAACGGAATGAAACCTTCGAGAGAGTTAGTTTTAGAACAAACGCAATCTAGGAGACTTGGAGTAGACATCAGGGAAGCAACGAGGTGGCCACGAGGGTCCAAGGTGCACCCTGCCCCCTAGGCGCGCCCCCACCCTCGTGGTCCCCTCGTGGCTCCCCTGACCGACTTCTTTCGCCTATATATACTCATATACCCTGAAAACATCGGGGAGCACCATAGATCGTGAGTTTCACCGCCGCAAGCCTCTATAGCCACAAAAAACCTCTCGGGAGCCCGTTCCGGCACCCTGCCGGAGGGGGAATCCATCACCGGTGGCCATCTTCATCATCCTAGCGCTCTCCATGATGAGGAAGGAGTAGTTCACCCTCGGGGCTGAGGGTATGTACCAGTAGCTATGTGTTTGATCTCTCTCTCTCTCGTTCGTGTTCTTGATTTGGCACGATCTTGATGTATCGCGAGCTTTGCTATTATAGTTGGATCTTATGATTTTTCTCCCCCTCTACTCTCTTGTAATGGATTGAGTTTTCCCTTTGAAGTTATCTTATCGGATTGAGTCTTTAAGGATTTGAGAACACTTGATGTATGTCTTGCATGTGCTTATCTGTGGTGACAATGGGATATCACGTGATCCACTTGATGTATGTTTTGGTGATCAACTTGCGAGTTCCATGACTTCGTGAACTTATGCATAGGTGTTGGCACACGTTTTCGTCTTGACTCTCCGGTAGAAACTTTGGGGCACTCTTTGAAGTACTTTGTGTTGGTTGAATAGATGAATCTGAGATTGTGTGATGCATATCGTATAATCATACCCACGGATACTTGAGGTGACATTGGAGTATCTAGGTGACATTAGGGTTTTGTTTGATTTGTGTCTTAAGGTGTTATTCTAGTATGAACTCTACGATAGATCAAACGGAAAGAATAGCTTCGTGTTATTTTACTACGGACTCTTGAATAGATTGATCAGAAAGGATAACTTTCAGGTGGTTTCGTACCCTACGATAATCTCTTTGTTTGTTCTCCGCTATTAGTGACTTTGGAGTGACTCTTTGTTGCATGTTGAGGGATAGTTATATGATCCAGTTATGTTATTATTGTTGAGAGAACTTGCACTAGTGAAAGTATGAACCTTAGGCCTTGTTTCCTAGCATTGCAATACCGTTTACACTCACTTTTATCATTAGTTACCTTGCTGTTTTTATATTTTCAGATTACAAAAACCTATATCCACCATCCATATTGCACTTGTATCACCATCTCTTCGCCAAACTAGTGCACCTATACAATTTACCATTGTATTGGGTGTGTTGGGGACACAAGAGACTCTTTGTTGTTTGGTTGCAGGGTTGCTTGAGAGATACCATCTTCATCCTATGCCTCCCATGGATTGATAAACCTTAGGTCATCCACTTGAGGGGAATTTGCTCCTGTCCTAAAAACCTCTGCACTTGAAGGCCCAACAACGTCCACAAGAAGAAGGTTGCGTAGTAGACATCAAGCTCTTTTCTGGCGCCGTTGCCGGGGAGGTGAGTTCTTGAAGGTATATCTTTAGATCTTGCAATCGAATCTTTTAGTTTCTTGTTTTATCATTAGTTTAGTTTATAAAAGAAAACTACAAAAAAATGGAATTGAGGGTGCCTCATATGCTTCATCTTTTTAATGCCTTCCATGAAAATAAGGATTCCGATAATTGTGCCAAAGTGTTAGAATAAGAATGCATTACAATGTTTGGCACTAAATCTTTGTATGATGAGCATGATTGCAATGTTGTTAGTATGAATTCCTTGAATATCCATGATGCTAATGATATGCAAAGCTACAAGCTTGGGGATGCTATGTTTGATGAAGATGATATTTTTAGTCCCCCAAGTTTGGATGAGAAAATATATTATGATGATAGCATGCCTCGTATGCTATAAAGAGTATTGATATCCATGAAGCTTGTCATCATGATTTTAGTGCTCAAATTGATTACGTGAATAAAGTATCACATGATAGTTATTTCGTTGAGTTTGCTCCCACTACTATTCATGAGAAGAAGTTTGCTTATGTGGAGAGTAGTAAAACTTATATGCTTGTGCATCATGAAAATAATGCTTTATGTGATGGTTATATTGTTCAATTCATTCATGATGCTACTGAAAATTATTATGAGGGAGGAACATATGCTTGTAGGAATTGTAATAATATCAAGTTTCCTCTCTATGTGTTGAAAATCTTGAAGCTATGCTTGTTTTACCTTCCTATGCTAGTTGATTCTTGTTCCCATAAGTTGTTTTCTCACAAAATACCTATGCATAAGAAGTGGGTTAGGCTTAAATGTGCTAGTCATATGCTTCATGATTCTCCCATTATGTTTCAATTCTTATCTTTTATGTGAGCATCATTGTAATCATCATGCCTAGCTAAAAGGCATTAAAGAAAAGCGCTTGTTGGGAGACAACCCAATATTTATCTTTACTGTTTTTGTGTGTTCACATGATTATGCTACTGTATTAATCATGTTTTATAGCTTTTGTTTCAATAAAGTACCAAGTAAGACTTTAGGATAGCTTACGGTGATAGTTGTGTTGATCCTGCTGAAAATCAGAAACTTTTGCACCCAGTAAATTAGTTTTGATAATTCACATAAACGTGCTTTTGATCTGATTCTTTTCTCTATGGATTGGTACACAAATTTCTCAGGTTTTCCTAATTTGGAAGAATTGTTTGAGTTACATAAGTATTCGAATGATACAGATTACTACAGACTGTTCTGTTTTTGACAGATTCTGTTTTCTATGTGTTGTTTTCTTATTTTGATGAATCTATGAGTAGTATCAGAGAGTATGAACCATAGAGAAGTTGGAATACAGTAGATATTACACCAATATGAATTTATAATGAGTTCACAACAGTACCTAAGTGGTGATTTATTTTCTTATACTAACGGAGCTTACGAGTTTTCTGTTGAGTTTTGTGTTGTGAAGTTTTCAAGCTTTGGGTAAAGATTCGATGGACTATGGAATAAGGAGTGGCAAGAGCCTAAGCTTGGTGATTCCCAAGGCACCCCAAGGTACTATTCAAGGACAACCAAGAGCCTAAGCTTGGGGATGCCCCGGATGGCATCCCCTCTTTCGTCTTCGTTCATCGGTAACTTTACTTGGAGCTATATTTTTATTCACCACATGATATGTGTTTTGCTTGGAGCGTCATTTTCTTTTGTTATTATTTGCTTGCTGTTATTTAGAATAATGTTCTGCATCTTTATTTTCAATAAAAATGTCAAGGATAGCCTTTACCATGCTTATTTTGCAAGTATACATGTTGCTGTTTCAAAACAGAAAGTTTATGCTGTTGCAAAAATTCCCTAGAAAAGTCATAGAATGATAAAATATTAAAACTTTTTGCATATTGAGATCTGATAAATTTTCTACAGTGTGGTATTTTTCTCATAATTTTTGGAGTTAGGTAAGTATGAGGAATCTTGCATTCTTTACAGACTGTACTATTTTGGCAGATTGTTGTTATGTTTGCATATGCTTTCTTGTTTAATGATTCTATTTGAGGATAGGAGTATTAAATATGCATAGACATTTAGTATTAAATATTGAATAATAATTTTTGTGATTTGTTACAGTAGAGAATGACAAGGTTTTTGCATTGGTTTATACTAACTTGTCTCACGAGTTCTTGTTGAGTTTTGTGTGGATGAAGTATTTGAGATTTAGGGAAACCGTGATATGAGAGGAATTAAGGAGACACAAAAGCTCAAGCTTGGGGATGCCCAAGGCACCACAATATAATATTCCAAGAAGTCTCAAGCATCAAAGCTTAGGAATGCCCCGGTAGGCATCCCACCTTTCTTCTTCAACAATTATCGGTTAGTATCGGTTGAACCTAAGTTTTTGCTTCTTCACATGATGTGTGCTATCCTTGAAATGTCATTTTGTTTTGTTTTGCTTGATGTTTGAATACAATACTGAGATCTGAAATTCTTAAATGTTAGAGAGTCTTCACATGGTTGCACAATTATTTGACTACTCATTGGTCTTCACTTATATCTTTTAGAGTAGTTTGTCTTTTGCTCTAGTGCTTCACTTATACCTTTTTAGAGCACGGTGGTGGATTTATTTTGTAGAAATTATTGATCTCTCATGCTTCACTTATATTATTTTGAGAGTCTTTTAGAATAGCATGGTAATTTGCTTTGGTTATAAAATTTGTCCTAATATGATGGGCATCCAAGTTAGGTATAATAAAAACTTTCATATAAAGTGCATTGAATACTATGAGAAGTTTGATAATTGATAATTGTTTTGCGATATAGAGGTGGTAATGTTAGAGTCATGCTAGTTGGGTAATTATGAAATTGAGAAATACTTGTGTTAAAAAGTAGGCAAGTCCCGTAGCATGCACGTATGGTGAACGTTGTGTGACAAATTTGAAGCATGGGGTGTTCTTTGATTGCCTATCTTATGAGTGGAGGTCGGGATCGCGCGATGGTTAACTCCTACCAACCCTTCCCCTAGGAGCATGCGTAGTAGTACTTTGCTTCGAGGGCTAATAACCTTTTGGAATAAGTATATGAGTTATTCATGACTAATGTGAGTCCATGGATTATACGCACTCTTACCCTTCCATCATTGCTAGCCTCTACGGTACCGTGCATTGCCCTTTCTCACCTTGAGAGTTGGTGCAAACTTCACGGTGCATCCAAACCCGTGATACGATCGCCTATCACACATAAACCTCCTTATATCTTCCTCAAAACAGCCACTATACGTACCTATTATGGCATTTCCATAGCCATTCCGAGATATATTGCCATGCAACTTTCCACCGTTCCGTATATTATGACACGCTCCATCATTATCATATTGCTTTTGCATGATCATGTAGTTGACATCGTATTTGTTGCAAAGCCACCTTTATAATTCTTTCATACATGTTGCTCTTGATTCATTGCATATCCCGGTATACCGCTGGAGGCATTCACATAGAGTCAAATTTTGGCCTAAGTATTGAGTTGTAATTCTTGAGTTGTAAATAAATAAAAGTGTGATGATCTTCATTCTTAGAGCATTGTCCCAAGTGAGGAAAGGATGATGGACACTATGATTCCCCCACAAGTCGGGATGAGACTCCGGACTTTATGAAAAATAAAAGAGGCCAAATAAGCCCAAATAAAAAAAGAGGCCAAAGAAGCCCACCAAAAAAAATTAGAGAAAAAGAGAGAAGGGACAATGTTACTATCCTTTTTCCACACTTGTGCTTCAAAGTAGCACCATGATCTTCATGATAGAGAGTCTTCTATGTTGTCACTTTCATATACTAGTGGGAATTTTTCATTATAGAACTTGGCTTGTATATTCCAATGATGGGCTCCCTCAAAATACCCTAGGTCTTCGTGAGCAAGCAAGTTGGATGCACACCCACTTAGTTTCTTTTTGAGATTTCATACATTTATAGCTCTAGTGCATCCGTTGCATGGCAATCCCTACTCCTCGCATTGACATCAATTGATGGGCATCTCCATAGCCCACTGATTAGCCGCGTCAATGTGAGACTTTCTCCCTTTTTGTCTTCTCCACACAACCTCCATCATCATACTCTACTCCACCCATGGTGCTATATCCATGGCTCACGCTCATGTATTGCGTGAGGGTTGAAAAAGCTGAAGCGCGTTAAAAAGTATGAACCAATTGCTTGGCTGAACCAACGTATCTATAATTTTTGATTGTTCCATGCTATTATATTATCTGTTTTGGATGTTTATGGGCTTTATTATACACTTTTATATTATTTTTGGGACTAACCTATAAACCGGAGGCCCAACCCAAATTATTGTTTTTTTGCCTATTTCAGTGTTTCGCAGAAAAGGAATATCAAACGGAGTCCAAGCAAAATGAAACCTTCGGGAGAGTTATTTTTGGAACAAACGCAATCCAGGAGACTTGGAGTAGACGTCAGGGAAGCAACAAGGTGGCCACGAGGGTCCAGGGCGTGCCCTACCCCCCTGGGTGCGCCCCCACCCTCGTGGGCCCTTCGTGGCTCCCCTGACCGACTTCTTTCACCTATATATACTCATATACACTGAAAACATCGGGGAGCACCATAGTTCGGGAGTTCCGCCGCCGCAAGACTCTATAGCCACCAAAAACCTCTCGGGAGCCCGTTCCGGCACCCTGCCGGAGGGGGAATCCATCACCGATGGCCACTTCATCATCCTAGCGCTCTCCATGATGAGGAAGGAGTAGTTCACCCTCAGGGCTGAGGGTATGTACCAGTAGCTATGTGTTTGATCTCTCTCTCTCTCTCTCTCTCGTGTTCTTGGTTTGGCACGATCTTGATGTATCACAATCTTTGCTATTATAGTTGGATCTTATGATGTTTCTCCCCCTCTACTCTCTTGTAATGGATTGAGTTTTCCCTTTGAAGTTATCTTATAGGATTGAGTCTTTAAGGATTTGAGAACACTTGATGTATGTCTTGCATGTGCTTATCTGTGGTGACAATGGGATATCACGTGATCCACTTGATGTATGTTTTGGTGATCAACTTGCGAGTTCCGTGACCTCGTTAACTTATGCATAGGGGTTGGCACACGTTTTCATCTTGACTCTCCGGTAGAAACTTTGGGGCACTCTTTGAAGTACTTTGTGCTGGTTGAATAGATGAATCTGAGATTGTGTGATGCATATCGTATAACCATATACACGGATACTTGAGGTGACATTGGAGTATCTAGGTGACATTAGGGTTTTGGTTGATTTGTGTCTTAAGGTGTTATTCTAGTACACACTCTATGATAGATCGAACGAAAAGAATAGCTTCATGTTATTTTACTACGGACTCTTGAATAGATCGATTAGAAAGGATAACTTTGAGGTGGTTTCGTACCCTACAATAATCTCTTCGTTTGTTCTATGCTATTAGTGACTTTGGAGTGACTCTTTGTTGCATGTTAAGGGATAGTTATATGATCTAGTTATGTTATTATTGTTGAGAGAACTTGCACTAGTGAAAGTATGAACCTTAGGCCTTGTTTCCTGGCGTTGCAATACCGTTTATGCTCACTTTTATCATTAGTTACCTTGCTGTTTTTTATATTTTCAGATTACAAAAACCTATATCTACCATCCATATTGCACTTGTATCACCATGTCTTCGCCGAACTAGTGCACCTATACAATTTACCATTGTATTGGGTGTGTTGGGGACACAAGTGAGACCATCTTCATCCTACGCCTCCCACGGATTGATAAACCTTTGGTCATACACTTGAGGGAAATTGCCTACTGTCCTACAAACCTCTGCACTTGGAGGCCCAACAACGTCTACAAGAAGAAGGTTGCATAGCAGACGTCATTCACCGATGAGGTAATGGAGCACCAGTTCCCAGAAGGGTTTAAACCCGTGAACATTGAATCATATGATGGCACAACAGATCCCGAGGTATGGATTGAAGACTTTCTTCTCCACATTCACATGGCTCGCGGTGACGATTTACATGCCATCAAATACCTCCCCCTAAAACTTAAGGGACCAGCTCGGCACTGGTTAAACAGCCTTCCAGAAAACTCTATTGGAAGCTGGGAAGACTTGGAAGATGCCTTTAGAGACAACTTCCAAGGCACTTATATCCAGCCTCCGGACGCCGATGACCTTAGTCACATAGTCCAGCAGCCTGGAGAGTCAGCCAGAAAATTCTGGACCAGGTTCCTAATTAAAAAGAACCAAATCATCGATTGTCCGGACGCCGAAGCCTTAGCATCTTTTAAACATAGCATCCGCGACGAATGGCTCGCCCGACACCTCGGCCAAGAGAAGCCGAAGTCCATGGCAGCCCTCACAGCACTCATGAACCGCTTTTGCGCGGGCGAAGATAGCTGGCTAACCCGTAGCAGCAACAGTATTAGCGACCTTGGCACTTCTCAAGCAAGAAACGGCAACGGCAGGCCCCGACGCAACAAAAACAAGCGTCGAAGCAACAATGACAATATCGAAGACACGGAGGTCAACGCCGGATCTAGTGGCTCCAAATCCGGTCAGCGGAAGAGGCCATTCAAAAGAAACAAAGACGGTTCATCTAGTCTGGAGCGAATAATCAATCAACCTTGCCAGATTCATGGAACCCCCGACAAGCCTGCCAACCATACCAACAGAAGTTGTTGGGTCTTTAAACATGCCATTAAGTTCAACACTGAACATAAGGGGAAAGGGTTGCCCAGCGAGGACGACGACGAGGAGCCTCGCCCACCGAACACAGGGGGACAGAAGAAATTTCCCCCCAAGGTCAAAACGGTGAACATGATATACATTACTCACATCCCCAAGAGGGAATGCAAGCGCGCATTAAGGGACGTCTATGCGATAGAGACAGTCGCCCCAAAATTCAACCCATGGTCAGCATGTCCGATCACTTTCGATCGCAGAGACCATCCAACCAGTATCCGTCACGGAGGTTTGGCCGCGTTGGTCCTTGACCCAATTATCGATGGATTCCACCTCATGAGAGTCCTCATGGACGGCGGCAGCAATCTTAACTTGCTCTATCAGGACATGGTCCGCAAAATGGGTATTGACTCGTAAAGAATCAAGCCCACCAAAACTACCTTCAAAGGAGTAATACCTGGTGTAGAGGCCCGTTGCACGGGCTCAATCACATTGGAAGTCGTCTTTGGTTCGCCGGACAACTTCCAAAGCGAAGACTTGATCTTTGACATCGTTCCTTTCTGCAGTGGCTATCATGCACTGCTCGGACGAACTGCATTCGCTCGCTTCAATGCGGTCTCGCACTATGCCTATCTAAAACTCAAGATGCCAGGACCACACGGTGTTATAGCAGTCAATGCAAACATGGAGCGCTCCCTCCGTACGGACAAACACACCACGGGCCTCGCAGCGGAAGTACAGGGTGGCCTTATCAAGCCAAACCCTACATCGGCAATCAAGCCCCCGGACACTGCCAAACGAGTCTAGACTACCCTGCAGAATGACAGTCCAGCTCATCAGGAGCTCGATTAGTAATACGGCCTCCGTCTCAGCCCCAACCGAATTGCGGCATATGAACCACGCGTACATAACTACGCACTAAAGATACCATGGGCAAAGATGGAGGCATATTAAACATAAAGTCCACAATACGGCTCGACCCTACCTGGACCCTCATATCCTCCTTTTTCTTGTTTTTTGTTTTTTCAGGTTCCTTACAACCCACATCACATCTTGATGGTGCCAAGGGCCCCTTTTTCCATGCCCCTTATGAAAACCCGACCACTGATCCTCTCAAAGGATCATACACCAAGGCGAAAAGCAGGCAGATGTGCGGCAGTGTATCTAAGGGATCTTTAAAGGTCACCTCTTCTTTTTTAGGACCTGTACACAACTTTCGCTTGAGCTCGGCATGTAAAATAGCCTTGATGCTTATAGCATTATCTGCATAAATACATTTCAACATATCAATCAGACTATAAGGGAAACAATTTTTTGCCCAACCTATCCGGTACTGGCTTATTTCCTAATCTGTATTCCCTCTCTTTTCATCTGATTGTCATGTACACCTCGGTACGACTTAAATCGCCAGGGGCTCCATTCAGCCATGCACATTTCTTAAAAATAAAAATAAGTCCAAACACTTTTATAGTACAATTCGGCATCCCGAATATAGCATTATATGCATCAGTTCTGAATCATGTCTTTGGTCAATAGTTGGGTTGCCCGGCTCCTGTGGTTACTGCATTACGTTCCGCTTGTTCGGCTAAGGTAGTAAAGGGAGAACTACTGCGATTGTGTTTCTGGTTCATCCGGATAAACACCTCAGTAGAGAAAGCCGAAAGACTGTCATGATGCGGCGAGAGCTGGTCAGCTATTCGGTGACTAAATATAAATCTCTTGCAATTTTGTTCATGTTACGCAAAGGACCGGTCTTCACCTCGTCAGGCGTCTACAACACCCAAGTTTGGATAATCGAACAATACCAAGGGTTGCGCCTACAATCCTATTGTCAAACTCCTATGGCTAAATGAGAGTGATAAAGCTGCATAGTCTGATTGCCTGGTTCACCGCACAAGCACCTCCTTCAAGGACCAAGCCATTGGGTTAAGTGTGTTCATGTGCTATTCCGAACACCCCTGTACTATCTACGTGGGGGCTGAAGCCGACGACTGGGCAACTCTTAGATACCGTAAAATGGCCGCACATGAGGAAAATAATTTGAGATGAAACAAGCAAAAATATTATACAAAAGCCTTGTTTTCATAATACAAAGTTCGGGTAGCACAGATACATTCATTCAAAAATGATGTCCTTTGAACATTGGCCCTCTACAATGCGGGATCCTTCCAGGACATCATCAAAATACGCTCCGGCGTGCGGTGCTCCTTGCCTGCGGGCGGTCCCTCGGTTGCAAGCTTGGTGGCACTCATCTTCGCCCATTGCACCTTGACACGGGCGAAGGCCATCCGGGCACCTTCGATACAGACTGACCGCTTTATACAGTCAAGCTGAGGGCAGGCATTGACAAGCCGCTTCATGAGCCCGAAGTAACTGCTGGGTATGGGTTCGGCTAGCTAAAGACAGACTATAACATCCTCCATGGCCAATTCGGCCACCCTATGCAGTTCGGTCAGCTGCTTCAGCTAATCACTGAGGGGCACTGGATGCTCTGGCGCAAGGTACTACAATCAGAACAGTTTCTCCGTTGAGCTCCCCTCTTCGGCTCAGAAGAACTCTGCAACATCAGCAATACTCCGGGGTAGATCCGCAAACGCTCCTGGAGAACTCCAAATGCGGGTCAGTAAGGTGTACCTTCTCCTTACAAATTTGCTCTGCATATTAAAGGCCTTACCCGCCGTGATCTGCTTTGCCTCTTGGATCTCCCGGCAGGTGCCTTGGGCTTCAACCCGGGCCTCCTTCGCACTTTGGAGCACCGTAGCAAGTTTGGAGTCTCGATCTGACACTTTGTGCTCCAAGGACTCGCATTTGCTTATAGCATCCTTGAGCACTTGTTGGACTTCATCCAACCTTGCTTCATGTTTCAGGCGGGCGGCTCGTTCCTCCTCCGCCTCCTTCTTGGCTTCGGCCAGCGTGTTCTTGAGGGTCTTGACCTTAGACACGTCAATTATGAGCATAATTACAAAACTCATTTAGATAACAAATCAGAACTCATATCATTTCAGATATGTTTCGGTATCACATACCTTGCTTTTCCTCCAACTTCCGCTTTAGTTCGGACACTTCGTCGGTGTGGGAGGTTGCCGCTAGCATCAAAGCATGTTTATCCAAATAGATACATATGTTATATCCTGCGAAGAATTATTCGATCCTCTGTTCGGCCGTTCTGCGCGAAAGCCGAACAGAGTCTCACGGGCTACTATCTATACACATGCATTCCTTTTGCATATACAAATAGCCAAAAAATATATATTACATTACATACCTCAAAGCTTGTTAGAAGTCTGGTATAGGCTTCGCTCAATCCGTTTTTAGCAGACCGAACCTTTTCAACCACCGTACCTATAAGGGTACGATGTTCCTCCACAATGGAAGCGCTCTGAAGCGCTTCCACCAGACTGTCCAGCGCCTCCGGATTGACAGAGGTCACCGGTGGAGGTGGCATGCCCCCTTCTTTCGAAGGAGGCTGCTCGCCCGATTCTGGAGTCATATGGATCTCCGAAATAATATACGGTTGGAGGCCGAATTGGGCGTGGCTCCCATCACCGATCTCCATGGGGGTCGGTACCCTCCTCTTTTCAGCAACATAGGTGTTACCCTCCGCCACCACCTTCACGGCCTCCCGCACCTCCCCGTGACCTGGAAAGGTTCCTCGGGACAACACTTTGGTGTTGTCCGTAGTGGTGGGCAGAGAGGCCTGTGGAGGCGATTCGCTCTCCATCATGTTCGGCCCTAGCGAATTCCCAGAGGACGATGATCGTTGGGGGAGATCGCCAGCCGGACTGCAATGCGCAATTCAATATGTTAGAACCACAAGGCATAAAACCGGATATATGTACGGTGTCTTTGGATACTTACGATCCGGCTAGGGGCTTCGGCCTGGGGTGCCACTCGGGGATGGCGTCGGCATCTGATTCAGAATCATCCGAAAGGGAGAGTTTCCCTTTCTTGGACGCCTCCGCCTCTAGATCCACGGAAGTCGCCCTTTTCTTTTTTTCCCTTAAGTGGAGAATTGCTCTCTTCCTCCTCTTCATCTTCATCATGCGAGGAGAGAGTCTCGGTGTCTTTGGACACAATGTCTGAAGCGCCTTTACGACGGAGGCCACCTCTGGCCTCCTTGCCCTTCTTGTTGGCCTTCTTCTCCGGCGCCTGATACGGCGCCGGCACCAGCATCCTCGTCAATAGAGGAATGGTTGAGTCTTCGGGTAGCGGAGCCGGACATTGGATCCACTCCGCCTTCTTTGTCCAGCCCTGTGGGAAGAATGGAAAGCTCAGTATACTCCTTGGATTTACAAAAAGGTCATCAGAAAACTTACGGGAGTGGCTGGATGAGCGCAGTCGAGGCCGAGGTCTTCGGTCGTTTTCGGCCACAACTTCTGAGTCTTGAAAAGCAGCTTCCATATGTCTTCATGCATCGTGCCGAAGAACCGCTGCAGGGTCCGAGGACTGGCCGGGTCGAATTCCCACATATACAGAGTCCGGCATTGGTAGGGGAGAATCCGCCGAAAAAGCATCACCTGGATCACGCTGGCAAGACTGGTGTTCTTGTTTATCATACCCTTGATGCGATTCTGTAGCGTCATCACCTCGTCGGACGATGCCCAATCTAGGCCCTTGTTGAGCCATGATGTAAGCCGCATTGGAGGCCCGGACTTGAACTCGGGAGTGGCGGCCCATGTGGTGTTACGGGGTTCCGTGATATAGAACCACTCCTGCTGCCATCCCTTGACGGTCTCCATGAAGGCCCCCTTGGGCCAGGTCATGTTGGGAAGATTGCTCACCATGGCGCCGCCACACTCCACGTGCTGACCATCAACCACCTTCGGCTTCACATTGGAGACCTTGAGCCATAGGCCGAAGTGGGGGGGATGCGGAGGAATGCCTCGCACACGACGATAAACGCCAAAATATTAAGGAAGGAATTTGGGGCTATATCATGGAAATAAACCCCGTAGTAGAACATGAGACCGCGGATGAAAGGATGGAGGGGAAACCCCAGTCCACGAAGGAAATGGGGGGATGAACACTACCCTCTCATTTGGCTCCGGGGTGGGAATGATTTGCTTCTTAGTAGGGAGCCGGTGGGCTATGTCCGCGGCCAAGTACCCTGCTTCCCGGAGTTCCTTGACGTTCCCCTCTGTAATAGAGGAAGCCATCCACTTGCCCTGTGCTCCAAATCCAAACATGGCTAGAGTATTTTGGTGGCGATGGAAAAGATCAAGGCTTGGGCGCTGGAGCTTGGGGACGGAAGGGCAGAGGAAGAAGAAGGCATAAGGTTTAAAGATGGGTCCTTATCCTCTTATAAAGGCAATGAATATCAAGCGCCCCCTCATAAGCCTTAAACCTTGCCTATTCCCAAGGGGACGTACGAATGACACGGTTGGATTACCCAAACCCGCATTGATGAGAATCCCATGATAAGGGGACACGATCTCTGCTTTGACAAGACGTGTCAATGGCCGTGCCTCGAAAAGCGAAGCAGGGACTGTAAAACAGTTCAGAATAATAACAAGGCCAGGACATAACGCCTCGCCAAAAAGTTTCCAGTGGACGTGACTTACTTTGTTTTAAGTATTTTTTCCCTTATAGCTTAAGGTTGTAATTATTAAACAGAGCCGGATACAGCTCTTATGTGCGGAAGACTGCTTTGGAGTATTCGGAGAAGGAACCCGCCTTGCAATGCCGAAGACAATTTGCGTGCCAGATACATCGTCATTGAAGTCTGGTTCAGGGGCTACTGAGGGATTCCTGGATTGTGTTCCTCGGGGAGCAGGTTTATGTTACATAGGCCGGACTAATGGGCCGTGAAGACACAAGACAGAAGGCCCTCCCTCGTGTCCCGATGGGACTCTCCTTTGCGTGGATGGCAAGCTTGGCGTTCGGATAATGTATCTTCCTTTCTCTATAAACTGACTCTGTACAACCCTAGGTCTTCATGAGCAAGCAAGTTGGATGCACACCCACTTAGTTTCTTTTGTTGAGCTTTCATACACTTATAGCTCTAGTGCATCCGTTGCATGGAAATCCCTACTCACTCACATTGATATCTATTAACGGGCATCTCCATAGCCCGTTGATACGCCTAGTTGATGTGAGACTATCTTCTCCTTTTTGTCTTCTCCACAACCACCATTCTATTCCACATATAGTGCTATCTCCATGGCTCACGCTCATGTATTGCGTGAAAGTTGAAAAAGTTTGAGAACATAAAAGTATGAAACAATTGCTTGGCTTGTCATCGGGGTTGTGCATGATTGAATACTTTGTGTGATGAAGATAGAGCATAGCCATGAAGGAAATATGCCCTAGAGGCAATAATAAAGTTATTATTTATTTCCTTATTTCATGATAAATGTTTATCATTCATGCTAGAATTGTATTAACCGGAAACATGATACATGTGTGAATGCATAGACAAACAAGATGTCACTAGTATGCCTCTACTAGACTAGCTTGTTAATCAAAGATGGTTGTGTTTCCTAACCATGAACAAAGAGTTGTTATTTGATTAACAAGGTCACATCATTAGTAGAATGATCTGATTGACATGACCCAATCCATTAGCTTAGCACACGATCGTTTAGTATGTTGCTACCGCTTTTATCCATGACATATACATGTTCCTGTAACTATGAGATTATGCAACTCCGTTTACGGAGGAACACTTTGGTGCTACCAAACGTCACAACGAATCGGGTGATTATAAAGGAGTACTACAGTGTCTCCAAAGGCGATGTTGGGTTGGCGTATTTGAGATTAGGTTTTGTCACTCCGATTGTCTGGAGAGGTATCTCTAGGCCCTCTCGGTAATACACATCACTTAAGCCTTGCAAGCATTGCAACTAATGAGTTAGTTGTGAGATGATGTATTACGGAACGAGTAAAGAGACTTGCGTAACGAGATTGAACTAGGTATTGGATACCGCGATCGAATCTCGGGCAAGTAACATACCGATGACAAAGGAACAACGTATGTTGTTATGCGGTCGACCGATAAAGATCTTCGAGAATATGTAGGAACCAATATGGGCATCCAGGTCCCGCTATTGGTTATTGACCGAGACGTGTCTCGATCATGTCTACATTGTTCTCGAACCATAGGGTCCGCACGCTTAAGGTTTCGATGATGCTTATATTATGAGTTTATATATTTTGATGTACCAAGAAGTTGAGTCCGGATGTGATCACGGACATGACGAGGAGTCTCGAAATGGTCGAGACATAAAGATTGATATATTGGAAGCCTATATTTGGAGTTCGGAATGGTTCCGGTGAAATCGAATTTTACTGGAAAACCGGGGTTACTGGAACCCTCCGGAGGCTATTGGGCCTTAGTGGGCCTCGAGGGAGAAGAGGAGGGCCGGCCGGGGGTGGCCGCGCCCCTCCCCTAGTCCGAATAGGACAAGGAGGCGGCGCCCCTTCTTCTCCTCCCCCAATCCTACTCCAACTAGGAAGGGAGGGAGTCCTACTCCGGTGGGAGTAGGACTCCTCCGCGCGCCTCCCTTGGGCGGCCGCACCTCCCCCTCCCTCCTTTATATACGAGGCAGGGGCACCCTAGAACACACAAGTTTGATCTACGGATCGTTCCTTAGCCGTGTCGCGTGCCCCCTCCACCATATTCCACCTCGGTCATATCGTCATGAAACTTAGGCGAAGCCTGCTGCGTAGAACATCAAGATCGTCCCACGCCGTCGTCTTGACGAACTCTCCCTCGACACTCGGCTAGATCGAGTACGAGGGACGTCATCGAGCTGTCGTGTGTCAAGAACTCGGGGCGCCGAGTAACGGTGCCGGATCGGTCGGATCGCGAGGAGAACGTCGACTACTTCCTCTACGTTGTGATCGCTTCGCTTGGGTCTCGAGTGCGTAGACAACACTCTCCCCTCTCGTTGCTATACATCACCATGATCTTGCGTGTGCGTAGGAAATTTTTGAAATTACTCGTTCCCCAACAATGGGCATCCGAGCCTAGGCTTTTCTATGGTTTGATGTTTTGCACGAGTAGAACACAAGTGAGTTGTGGGCGATACAAGTCATACTACCTACCAGCATGTCATACTTTGGTTCAGCGGTATTGTGAGATGAAGCGGCTCGACCGACATTACGCGTGACGCTTACGCGAGACTGGTTTCACCGCCACGAGCACTCGTTGCTTAAAGGTGATTGGCGGGTGTCTGTCTCTCTCACTTTAGTTGAACTGAGTGTGGCTACGCCCGGTCCTTGAGAAGGTTAAAACGAGTCTATTTGACGAAGTATCGTTGTGGTTTTGATGCGTGGTGAGACTGGTTCTTGCTTAAGCCCGTAGCAGCCACATAAAATTTGCAACAACAAAGTAGAGGACGTCTAACTTGTTTTTGCAGGGCATGTTGTGATGTGATATGGTCAAGACGTGATGCTATATTTTATTGTATGAGATGATCATGTTTTGTAACCGGTTATCGGCAATCGGCAGGAGCCATATGGTTGTCGCTTTATTGTATGCAATGCATCGCTTCGTAATGCTTTACTTTATCACTAAGCGGTAGCGATAGTCGAGAAGCATAAGTTTGGCGAGGCGACAACGATGCTACGATGGAGATCAAGGTGTCGCGCCGGTGACGATGGTGATCATGGTGGTGCTGCGGAGATGGAGATCACGAAGCACAAGATGATGATGACCATATCATATCACTTATATTGATTTGCATGTGATGTTTATCTTTTATGCATCTTATCTTGCTTTGATTGACGGTAGCATTATAAGATGATCTCTCACTAAATTATCAAGAAGTGTTCTCCCTGAGTATGCACCGTTGCCAAAGTTCGTCGTGCCCGCACACCACGTGATGATCGGGTGTGATAAGCTCTCGTCCATCTACAACGGGTGCAAGCCAGTTTTGCACACGAGAATACTCGGGTTATACTTGACGAGCCTAGCATATGCGATATGGCCTCGGAACACGGAGACCGAAAGGTCGGCGTGAATCATATAGTAGATATGATCAACATAAGATGTTCACCATTGAAAACTACTCCATTTCACGTGATGATCGGTTATGGTTTAGTTGATTTGGATCACGTGATCACTTAGATGACTAGAGAGATGTCTGCTTAAGTGGGAGTTCTTAAGTAATATGATTAATTGAACTTAAATTTATCATGAACTTAGTACTGATAGTATCTTGCTTGTTTATGTTTGATTGTAGATAGATGGCTCGTCTTTGTTGTTCCATTGAATTTTAATGCTTCCTTGAGAAAGCAAAGTTGAAAGATGATGGTAGCAATTACACGGATTGGGTCCGTAACTCGAGGATTATCCTCATTGCTGCACGTAAGAGTTACGCCTGGATGCACCGCTGGTGCGAACTTCTTCTTTGGAGCAACACCAGATGTTATGAGCGTCGGGCGAGCAAAGTGATGACTACTCTATAGTTCAAGATGTGCCATGCTTTACGGCTTAGAACCGGGACTTCAACGACGTTTTGAGCGTCATGGAGCATATGAGATGTTCCAGAGTTGAAGTTAATATTCCAACAGAATGCCCGGATTGAGAGATATGAAGTCTCCAATAAGTTCTATACTGCAAGATGGAGGAGAATAGTTACATTAGTGAGCACATACTCGTAATGTCCGGGTACTACAATCACTTGACACAATTGGGAGTTAATCTTCCGGATGATTGTGTCATTGATGAATTCTTCAATCACCGCCACCAAGCTACAAAGGCTTCGTGATGAACTATAATATGCAAGGGTTAGTAAAGACTATACCGAGCTCTTCGCAATGCTAAAGGCTGCGGAGGTAGAAATCAAGAAGGAGCATCAAGTGTTGATGGTCAATAAGACCACTAGTTTCAAGAAGAAAGGCAAAGGGAAGAAGAAGGAACTTCAAGAAGAACAGCAAGCAAGTTGTCGCTCAGAGAAGAAACCCAAGTCCGGACCTAAGCCTGGCGAGTGCTTCTACCGCAAGCGGCGGTCGTCATTTGAAGCGGAACTGCCCCAAGTATTTGGCGGATAAGAAGGATGGCAAGGTGAACAAAGGTATATGTGATATACATGTTATTGATGTGTACCTTACTAGAGCTCGCATAGCACTGGGTATTTGATCTTGGTTACATTGCTAATATTTGCAACTCGAAACATGGACTACGGATTAGCGAACACCGCAAAGGGCGAGGTGACGATGCGCTGTGGGAAATGGTTCCAAAGTCGATGTGATCGCGGTCGGCACGCTACCTCTACATCTACCTTCGGATTAGTTTTAGACCTAAATAATTGTTATTTGGTGCTGCGTTGAGCATGAACATTATATCTGGATCTTGTTTGATGCGAGGCGGTTATTCATTTAAATCGAGAGAATAATGGTTGTTCTATTTATATGAGTAATATCTTTTATGGTCATGCACCCTTGAAGAGTGGTCTATTTTGATGAATCTCGATAGTAGTGATACACACATTCATAATGTTGAAACCAAAAGATGCAGAGTTGATAATGATAGTGCAACTTATTTGTGGCACCGCCGTTTAGGTCATATCGGTGTAAAGCGCATGAAGAAACTCCATCTTGATGGACTTTTGGAGTCACTTGATTATGAATCACTTGGCACTTATGAACCGTGCCTCATGGGCAAGATGACTAGAACCCGTTCTCGGTACTATGGAGAGAGCAACAGATTTGTTGGAAATCATACATCTGAGATGTATGTGGTCCGATGAATGTTGAGGCTCGTGGCGGATATCGTTATTTTCTCACCTTCACAGATGACTTAAGCGGATATGGGTATATCTACTTAATGAAACATAAGTCTGAAACATTTGAAAAGTTCAAAGAATTTCAGAGTGAAGTTGAAAATCATCGTAACAAGAAAATTAAGTTTCTGCGATCGATCGTGGAGGTGAATATTTGAGTTACGAGTTTGGTCTACATTTGAAACAATGCGGAATAGTTTAAGAACTCACGCCACCCGAACACCACAACAGTAATGGTGTGTCCGAGCGTCAGAATCGTGCTTTACTAGATATGGTGCGATCTATGATATCTCTTACAGATTTACCGCTATCCTTTTGGGGTTATGCTCTAGAGACGGCCGCATTCACACTGAATAGAACACCGTCAAAATCCGTTGAGACGACACCTTATGAACTGTGGTTTAGCAAGAAACCAAAGTTGTCGTTTCTTAAAGTTAGGGATGCGATGCTTATGTGAAAAAACTTCAACTGATAAGCTCGAACCCAAATCGAGAAATGTGTCTTCATAGGATACCCAAAGGAGACAATTGGGTACACCTTCTATCACAGATCCGAAGGCAAGACATTTGTTGCTAAGAATGGATCCTTTCTAGAGAAGGAGTTTCTCTCGAAAGAAGTGAGTGGGAGGAAAGTAGAACTTGATGAGGTAATTGTACCTTCTCCCTTACTTGAAAGTAGTTTGTCGCAGAAACCGGTTTCTGAGACACCTACACCAAGTAGTGAGGAAGTTGATGATGTTGATCATGAAACTTCAGATCAAGTTGCTACAGAACCTCGTAGATCAACCAGAGCAAGATCCACACCAGAGTGGTACGGTAATCCTATTCTGGAAATCATGCTACTAGATCATGATGAACCTACGAACTATGAAGAAGCGATGGTGAGCCCGGATTCTGCAAAATGGCTTGAGGCCATGAAATCTGAGATGGGATCCATGTATGAAAACAAAGTATGGACTTTGGTTGACTTGCCCGAGGGTAGGCAAGCAATAGAAAACAAGTGGATCTTCAAGAAGAAGACCGACGCCGACGGTAATATTCTTGTCTACAAAGCTCGACTTATGCAAAGGGTTTTCGACAAGTTCAAGGGATTGACTACGATGAGACCTTCTCACCCGTGGCGATGCTTAAGTCTGTCCGAATCATGTTAGCGATTGCCGCATTTTATGATTATGAAATTTGGCAAATGGATGTAAAGACGCATTCTGAATGGATTTACGGAAGAAGAGTTGTATATGATGCAACGTAAGGTTTTATCGATCCAAAGGAGCTAACAAAGTGTGCAAGCTCCAGCGATCCATTTATGGACTGGTGCAAGCATCTCGGAGTTGGAATAAACGCTTTGATAGTGTGATCAAAGCATTTGGGTTCATCTGAGACTTTTGGAGAAGCTTTGTATTTACAAGAAAGTGAGTGGGAGCTCTATAGCATTTACGATATTATATGTAGATGACATATTGCTGATCGGAAATGATATAGAATTCTGATAGCATAAAGGGATACTTGAATAAGAGTTTTTCAATGAAAGACCTCGGTGAAGCTGCTTACATATTGGGCATTAAGATCTATAGAGATAGATCAAGACGCTTAATTGGACTTTCACAAAGCACATACCTTGACAAAATTTTGAAGAAGTTCAAAATGGATCAAGCAAAGAAAGGGTTCTTGCACGTGTTACAAGGTGTGAAGTTGAGTAAGACTCAATGCCCGACCACTGCAGAAGATAGAGAGAAAATGAAAGATGTTCCTATGCTTGACCATAGGCTCTATCATGTATGCAATCTTGTGTACCGGACTGATGTGTGCCTTGCTATAAGTCTAACAAGGAGGTACCAAAGTAATCCAGAGTGGATCATCGGACAGCGGTCAAGAACATCTGAAATACGAAAAGGACTAAGGATATGTTTCTCGTATATGGAGGTGACAAAGAGCTCATCGTAAATGGCAGTTACGTTGATGCAAGCTTTGACACCGATCCGACGATTCTAAATCGCAGACCGGATCGTATTTACACTAAATGGAGGGGCTGTCGGTTGGTGCGGTTCTAAACAAAGCGTCGTGGCGGGATCTACATGTGAAGCGGAGTACATAGCAGCTTCGAAGCAGCTAATGAAGGAGTGCGGATGAAGGAGTTCATATCCGATCTAGGTGTCATACCTAGTGCATCGGGTCCAATGAAAATCTTCTGTGACAATACTGGAGCAATTGCCTTAGCGAAGGAATCCAGATTTCACAAGAGGACCAAGCACATCAAGAGACGCTTCAATTCCATCCGGGACTTAGTCTAGGTGGGAGACATAGAGATTTGCAAGATACATACGGATCTAAATGTAGCAGACCCGTTGACTAAGCCTCTTCCACGAGCAAAACATGATCAACACCAAGACTCCATGGGTGTGAGAATCATTACTATGTAATCTAGATTATTGACTCTAGTGCAAGTGGGAGACTGAAGGAAATATGCCCTAGAGGCAATAATAAAGTTATTATTTATTTCCTTATTTCATGATAAATGTTTATCATTCATGCTAGAATTGTATTAACCGGAAACATGATACATGTGTGAATGCATAGACAAACAAGATGTCACTAGTATGCCTCTACTAGACTAGCTTGTTAATCAAAGATGGTTGTGTTTCCTAACCATGAACAAAGAGTTGTTATTTGATTAACAAGGTCACATCATTAGTAGAATGATCTGATTGACATGACCCAATCCATTAGCTTAGCACACGATCGTTTAGTATGTTGCTACTGCTTTTATCCATGACATATACATGTTCCTGTAACTATGAGATTATGCAACTCCCGTTTACCGGAGGAACACTTTGGGTGCTACCAAACATCACAACGTAATCGGGTGATTATAAAGGAGTACTACAGTGTCTCCAAAGGCGATGTTGGGTTGGCGTATTTGAGATTAGGTTTTGTCACTCCGATTGTCGGAGAGGTATCTCTGGGCCTCTCGGTAATACACATCACTTAAGCCTTGCAAGCATTGCAACTAATGAGTTAGTTGTGAGATGATGTATTACGGAACGAGTAAAGAGACTTGCGATAACGAGATTGAACTAGGTATTGGATACCGACGATCGAATCTCGGGCAAGTAACATACCGATGACAAAGGAACAACGATGTTGTTATGCGGTCTCGACCGATAAAGATCTTCGTAGAATATGTAGGAACCAATATGGGCATCCGGTCCCGCTATTGGTTATTGACCGAGACGTGTCTCGATCATGTCTACATTGTTCTCGAACCGTAGGGTCCGCACGCTTAAGGTTTCAATGATGGTTATATTATGAGTTTATATATTTTGATGTACCAAGAAGTTCGAGTCCGGATGTGATCACGGACATGACGAGGAGTCTCAAAATGGTCGAGACATAAAGATTGATATATTGGAAGCCTATATTTGGAGTTCGAATGGTTCCGGTGAAATCGGGATTTTATCGGAAACCGGGGTTACTGAACCCTCCCGGAGGCTATTGGGCCTTAGTGGGCCTCGAGGAGAAGAGGAGGGGCCGGCCGGGGGTGGCATGCCCCCCCCCCTAGTCCGAATAGGACAGGAGGAGGCGCCCCTTCCTTCTTCTCCTCCCCCAATCCTACTCCAACTAGGAAGGGGGAGTCCTACTCCCGTGGGAGTAGGACTCCTCCCGCGCCTCCTTGGGCCGCCGCACCTCCCCCTCCCTCCTTTATATCGGGGTAGGGGCACCCTAGAACACACAATTTTGATCTACGGATCGTTCCTTAGCCGTGTCGGTGCCCCTCCACCATATTCCACCTCGGTCATATCGTCATGCTTAGGCGAAGCCTCGCCGATAGAACATCAAGATCGTCCCACGCCGTCGTCTTGACGGAACTCTCCCTCGACACTCGGCTGGATCGAGTCTGAGGGACGTCATCGAGCTGTCGTGTGTCAAGAACTCGGGGGCGCCGGAGTAACGGCGCCGGGATCGGTCGGATCGCGAGGAGAACGTACGACTACTTCCTCTACGTTGTGACCGCTTCCACTTCGGGTCTACGAGGGTACGTAGACAACACTCTCCCCTCTCGTTGCTATACATCACCATGATCTTGCGTGTGCGTAGGAAATTTTTTGAAATTACTACGTTCCCCAACAAGCCAGACTATATGATTTTGTAGGGATAGCTTTCTTTAGCCATGTTATTTTGAGAAGAATGATTGCTTTGTTAGTCTGCTTGAAGTATTATTATTTTTATGTCAATATGAACTTTTGTCTTGAATCATTTGGATCTGAACATTCATGCCACAATAAAGAAAATTACATTGAGAAATATGCTAGGTAGCATTCCACATCAAAAATTCTGTTTTTATCATTTACCTACTCGAGGACGAGCAGGAATTAAGCTTGGGGATGCTTGATACGTCTCCAACGTATAATTTTTTTTATTGTTCCATGCTATTCTATTACCCGTTTTGGATGTTTATGGGCTTTACTATACACTTTTATATCATTTTTGGGACTAACCTACTAACCGGAGGCCCAACCCAAATTGCTGTTTTTTTGCCTATTTCAGTGTTTCGAAGAAAAGGAATATCAAACGGATTCCAAACGGAATGAAACCTTCAGGAGCGATCTTTTTGGAACAAACGCAATCCAGGAGACTTGGAGTGGACGTCAAGAAGCAGCCGAGGCGGCCACGAGGCAGGAGGGCGTGCCCTAGGGGGTGGACGCGCCCCTACCCTAGTGGCTCCACCGACCTACTTCTTCCTCCTATATATATCTACGTATCCCGAAAACATCCAGGAGCACCACGAAACCCTATTTCCACCGCCGCAACCTTCTGTACCCGTGAGATCCCATCTTGGAGCCTTTTCCGGCGCTCCGCCGGAGGGGGAATCGATCATGGAGGGCCTATATATCATCACCAAGGCCTCTCCTATGAGTTGTGAGTAGTTTACCACAGACCTTTGGGTCCATAGTTATTAGCTAGATGGCTTCTTCTCTCTCTTTGAATCTCAATACAATGTTCTCTTCGATCTTCTTGGAGATCTATTTGATGTAACTCTTTTTGCGGTGTGTTTGTAGAAATCCGATGAATTGTGGGTTTATGATCAAGTTTATCTATGAGAAATATTTGAATCTCCACTGAATTCTTTTATGTATGATTGGTTATCTTTGCAAGTCTCTTTGAATTATCAGTTTGGTTTGGCCTATAGATTGGTCTTTCTTGCAATGGGATAAGTGCTTAGCTTTGGGCTCAATCTTGCGGTGTCCTTTCCCAGTGACAGCAGGGGCAGCAAGGCACGTATTGTATTGTTGCCATCGAGGATAAAAAGATGGGGTTTTTATATCATATTGCTTGAGTTTATCCCTCTACATCATGTCATCTTGCCTAATGCGTTACTCTGTTCTTATGAACTTAATACTCTAGATGCATGTTGGATAGCGGTCGATGTGTGGAGTAATAGTAGTAGATGCAGAATCGTTTTGGTCTACTTTTAGTGGACGTGATGCCTATATACATGATCATGCCTAGATATTCTCATAACTATGCACTTTTCTATCAATTGCTCGACAGTAATTTGTTCACCCACCGTAATACTTATGCTATCTTGAGAGAAGCCACTAGTGAAACCTATGGCCCCCGGGTCTATCTTCCATCATATAAGTTTCCAATCTACTTTATTTTGCAATCTTTACTTTCCAATCTATATCATAAAAATACCAAAAATATTTATCTTATCTTATTATCTTTATCAGATCTCACTTTCGCAAGTGGCCTTGAAGGGATTGACAACCCTTTTATCGCTTTGGTTGCAAGGTTCTTGTTTGTTTGTGTAGGTACGAGGGACTTGCATGGAGCCTCCTACTGGATTGATACCTTGGTTCACAAAACTGAGGGAAATACTTACGCTACTTTGTTGCATCACCCTTTTCTCTTCAAGGGAAACCAACGCAGTGCTCAAGAGGTAGCACCTTTCAGCGCTTCCAGCAACCTGTCCGGTGCCTCTAGTTGGACAGATGTCACCGGCGGGATAGGCGCGCCCCTTCCCTTCGAAGGAGGCTGCTTGCCTGATTCCAGAACCGTAGGAGTCTCCGGAATTATATTCGGATGAGGGCCAAATTGAATACGGCCCCCACCGTCAGTATCCATGGGGGTCTGCACCCCCATGTGTTCGGCAGTCGAGGCTTCACCCTCTGGCGCCTCCATCCTTCGGGACGATGCTTCGGCACCATCCAGGTCCCGGGGAGAGGTGGCCGACGGAAGGGTCTCGCTGTCCATCGCTGCGGGATCCAGCGAATCCTCCGATAAAGACCACTCGAGGTGGGACTGAGCCGGACTGCAAATGCATAATGTAAGCACACTGAAACAATAAAAGTAAAGAATTCGAATACAAATACGTGTCCGGACACTCACGATTCGGCCAGGGGCTTCTCCCTGGGCTTGCACTCCCAGCTGCTGTTGGTGGCTGTTGTGGAGCTGTCCGGAAAGGAAGCTTTCCCTTTCTTGGATGCCTCGGCCTCCCGGTACGTGGGGGCCATCCTTTTCTTTTTTTCCCTGCAGGGGGGAGTGGATTTCTTCCTCTTCCTCCTCTTCCTCGTCGTCTCCGGCGTAGGAGTGCGCCTCGGCGTCTTCGGACGTCACGTCCAAAGTGCCCTTACGGCGGAGACCACTTCTGGTCCCCTTGGCCTTCTTCTTGCCTTCTTCTCAGGCACCTCGTAAGGCGTCGGAAACAACATCTTCGTTAGGAGCGGAGTCTCCGGGCCTTCGGGCAGCGAAGCCGGACAGTTGATCAGCTCCGCTATCTTTGTCCAGTCCTGAAATAATCGATAGGGAGACTTAGATGCCTTCCTCTAATATGCAAGTAAAGGGTACACCTTGAAAACATGAGAGAACTTACCAGATTAGCTGGGTGAGTTAGGTCGTGCCCACGGTCCTCGTCCGTGGCTGGCGGCACCTCGTTGGCCTTGAAGAGCACCTTCCAGATTTCTTCGTGCATCGTGCCGAAGAGCTCTAGTAGGGTCTGGTGCTTGGTCGGATCAAACTCCCACAGATAGCAAGTTCGGCGTTGGCACGGAAGAATCCGACGGACGAGCATGACCTGGATCACGTCGACAAGCTTGACTTTCTTAATTATCATGCTCTGGACACGCGCTTGGAGCGCTGTCAGCTCGTTCGGAGAGCCCCAGGACAGGCCCTTCTCTTGCCAGGAGGTGAGCCGCATCGGGACTCCGGATCGGAACGCGGGGGCCGTCGCCCAATTGGTGTCGCGCGGCTCAGTGATGTAGAACCACCCCGACTACCACCCTTTGACAGTCCCCACAAAGGAGCCTTCGGGCCAGGTGACATTGGGCATCTTGCCCACCATGGCACCTCCGCACTCCGCTTGTTGGCCGCTCACCACCTTCGGCTTCACATTGAAGGTCTTCAGCCATAGGCCGAAGTGAGGTGGGATGCGGAGGAAGGCCTCGCACACGACAATAAATGCCGAGATGATGAGGATAGAGTTGGGGGCCAAAACATGGAAGTATAGCCCGTAGTAAAACATCATTCCACGAACGAATGGGTGGAGGGGGAATCCTAGCCCGCGGACGAAGTGTGTGAAAAATACCACCCTCTCCTCGGGCTCCGGGGTGGGGACGATCTGTCCCTTGGCCGGAAGTCAATGAGCGATTTCCTTGGCCAGGTATCCGGCCTCCCGGAGCTCCTTGATGTCCTTCGTGACGGAGGAGGCCATCCACTTGCCTCCAGCTCCGGATCCGGACATGATTGGAGTGCTTTTTTGGGCGGAGAAGGCGAGAGCTTGGGCGCTGGAGCTCGAGAATGGATGGGCAGAGGAAGGAGAAGGCGTGGGTGTGAAAAGGTGAATCCATATCCCCTTATAAAGGCAGTAAAAGTTATGCGCCTTCCTGCTCGCCTTAAAATTCGCCTATTCCCCAAGCGTCGTGCAGATGACACGGTTGGGTTACCCATGCCCGTATTGATGAGAATCCCGTGATAAGGGGACACGATCTCTGCTTCGACAGGACGTGCCAATGAAACCACACCTCGAAATACGGAGCGGCAGGCTGAAAAACGGTTCGAATAATAACCGGGCAATGACATGATGTCACGTTACAAAAAGTTGTCAGCGGATTGGACTCGTGAAATATTATACTCTCTACGGTTGTGTGCAGTACTTGTTTTGCAGAGCCGGACACGTTTTCTATGTTCGGAAAACTATGTTGGAGTATTCGGAGAAGGAACCCGCCTTGCAATGCCGAAGACAATCTGCGCGCCGGACTCATCGTCATTGAAGCCTGGTTCAGGGCTCTTGAGGAGTCTGGATTAAGGGTCCTCGACACTGACGACTATATACTTTGGCGGACCGTTGGATGTGAAGATACAAGATAGAAGACTTCGTCCTGTGTCCGGATGGGACTCTCCTTTGCGTGGAAGGCAAGTTTGACGATTCGGATATGTAGATTCCTTTCTCCGTAACCGACTTTGTACAACCCTAGCCCCCCCCGGTGTCTATATAAACCGGAGGGTTTAGACTTCTAGGGTTTAGCCACAACAATCATAACCTCATAGGCTAGACTTGTAGGGTTTAGCCATTACGATCTCGTGGTAGATCAACTCTTGTAATACTCATATTCATCAAGATCAATCAAGCGAAGTAGGGTATTACCTCCATAGAGAGGCCCGAACACAGGTAAGCATTGTGTCCCCCGCCTCCTGTTACCATTAGCCTTAGACGCACAGCTCGGGACCCCCTACCCGAGATCCGCCGGTTTTGACACCGACACCCACCATCACCGCGAGCAGACCAGGCTGAGCACGTGGTTGTAGCCACGCCACTGCAAGCCACCTCCACGTAGAACCCCCGCTGGACCTCCGGCACCACCCCGCGACGCCCGCCGCCACCCGAGACCAAATCCGCAAGGATCTGGCCGAGGCCTTGCCCCCGCCACCGCCCGATCTTCTGCGGCAGCCCTCCAGGCGCCTGCCTTGCCGACGATCGCCGCCGCCAGATCCGGAAGCCGCCGAGGAGGCCCGCACCTCCCGCCACCCCACAACCACTCGTGCCGCTGGCATGGCCGACCGCGGCGCCGCCACCAAGCCTTGAGCGAGCACCGCATCCTGCTGTGCAGGGCAGCCGCCAAGGAAGAAGGAAGCCCCGCCGCCACCTACGTAGACCGTGCTTTTTCCGGCGGCACGCGCCAGCGGCGGCGGAGGGAGGTAGGAGAAGAGGCGGCTGGCAGTGGAGATCCCTAGGGTTCGTCCCCCGCTCGCGGGAGCGGGTCGGGCGATATGTTTTTCGAGTGGCCTTTCGCTTGGCCATTTTGGCCAGAAATGGGTCGAGGGTGAAAAAAAAGATGTCCTCGACCCCTCCCCCTGTCCACCCTCGACCCATCTCTCCCCGGTCAGAAACGGGGTCGTGGATGTAAAAAGAAGACGTCCGCCCATTTATGGTCACGCGTTGGGCTGCGATTTGCGTCATAAACAGAATGGACGGACTAAATGGGTGGCGCGTTGAAGTTGGCCTAAGCTCCTGCCTCGCGCTGTCGCGCACGGCGCTGAACCATTCGTGCGCGGCCAGCTCACGTAGCGCGGCGCGGCAGCAGCCGGCCACCGCCGACCGCCTCTCAAGAGCCGCTCGAGCGGCGCAGCAGCCTCGCAAACGTGTGATCGGCACAAGTCCAAAGTCGAGAGCAGCGCGGGAGGTTCCGCCTGCCGTCCCCACCCCGACCGTGACGCCGGTAAGGTGTTCGCCCTAATGCCTGCCAGCCAGCCAGCCCGCGGAGAGAAAGCTGTCCGTGCATTCCCGCGATTCTTTGTCTCATTTTATTGTGGTCCATTAGGATCCACGGACGCTTTCCCCGCCCTGATTTTGGACGAACGGAATCAGCCCTGCCGGACCGGTGAATCTGCATCTGCATCTGGACGCGCCGGCGCCTGCGTGGACAGCGGGATCGCGCGCCATGCGTTGGTTGGACAGCAAGCGCGAAGCCGAAGCCGATCCGATGGGCGCTGTCAGGGGCTTTTGGGACCATGGAAACTGGGCGGGGGCGACGTGGGCGCCAGCCGCGCGAAGCCAGAGCCGGGGACGGCACTTTACTTGCCTGCGGTGCTAACGTAGCCGCGCCCTGCGCCACCAGTCATCCACTCTCCACCGGCCGTCTCCTCCTCTTCACCCACGGCCAGGGAGGATTTCACCCGCCGAGGCTGAGCCGAGTCACCGGTCAGCTCCTCGCTTCCTTCCTGCTCTCGCCTCCTCGGCTCTTCCCCCGCTGCCCCGCGCCATCGCCCCCGCCGGCAGCCGGGACCGTGGAGCAACGGCATGTCTCTTGATCTCTTCTCCTCTAGGTTCTTGTTTTCTTCTGGCGCTGCCAAGAAGCTCCCCAGCAGGAGAAGGGTCACGTTCGTTGCTGCCGCTCCTTCGTCTCCGTCCACACCATCGCCGCCACGGTCGCAGGATGCCTCCTCTTCTTCCAGGCAAAGGAGTGTACGTGCCACGCCGTTGAGTTCCAGCAAAGGTGCGTCTCGACCTGCCGGTAGCAATGGCAGGACTAGGAGGAGGAGGCAGAGGAGGACGGTCGAGGGAGGACAAGAACAAGGCGGCTGCGTGCCGTCGGTGGAGGAGGCGTCCATAAGGGTAGGGACGCTGTATGAGAACGGCGATCCACTAGGGCGGAAGGAGCTTGGCCGGTGTGTCGTGGAGTGGCTAAGGCAGGGGATGCAGTCCATGGCATCCAAATTCGCTTCCGCCGAGCTTCAGGGTGACATGGCGGACCTCACCACAGCGGCATTGACTCTGAATTGGGGGTCGGCAGAAGGCCAGCTTGGGTTTGTGATCCAGGCACAGCCTTATCTCTCATCCATCCCCATGCCCAAGGGTCTGGAGTCACTCTGCTTCAAGGCCTGTACGCACTACCCCACCCTTTTCGACCATTTCCAGCGTGAGCTCCGTGGTGTTCTGCTGAGTTATCAGAACCAGGGGCTCATCTACGACTGGCGCTCCACCCAGACATGGAAGATGTTGAAGGAAATGGCCAATTCTACTCATCACCGGGCAGCTGTGCGCAGGACGACACCACGAACTAAAGCAGTTCATAGTAGCATCGGCATAAGCCTGAAGAAGGTAAGGCTGATGCAGGATAGGATTGAAGACTTTGTGAGGCATATGTCAGAGCTACTGCGCATCGAGCGAGATGCGGAGCTGGAGTTTACACAGGAGGAGCTGAATGCCACCACTATGCTCGACAACAATTCCAAGCCATCCAAGCCAGTTGAGTACTTGGTGACCCATGGGCAGGCTCAGCAGGAGCAGTGTGACACCATTTGCAACTTGAGTGTCATCAGCAGCTCAACTGGTGAGAGAGCTAAACTTGGCTACTTCCTTTTCTTCGTATGTTAAAATTTTATCTCCAGTTACTTTGGAAAATTGAGTAAGACACTGTTTTCTGTTATCCCTGCGTGTAGGTTTGGGAGGCCTACATTTGGTTCTATTCAGAATTGAAGGTGAACACAAGCTGCCTCCAACCACACTGTCACCTGGGGACATGGTTTGTGTGAGAACATGTAATAGCCGTGGTGAGGGAGCCACTTCTTGCATGCAAGGTTTTCTTTATAATCTCGGGGAGGACGGTTGCAGCATAACTGTGGCTCTGGAATCTCGCCATGGTGACCCAACCTTCTCCAGGTTATTTGGGAAAAGTGTGCGCATTGACCGGATACAGGGATTGGCAGATGCACTTACTTATGAGGTATTCAAATTATGCACATGAACATTGAATGGTTGGCTTCTTCCAGCATATTACTATTAAGCTTCCTGAAACTTCCTTGCCAGGAGCAACTATAGGCTGGCTCTTACATATTTATTTAAGCATAATCCTTTTGTTTTATGATCTGCAATCATGTTCTGTTTCTGTCATATATAGTATATTGGAGTGGCATGAAATGGGGAAAACCAGAACAAAGGAATTTTTAGCCTTAAGAAAGAACAGTGAAATTGGGGTTCCCGTTTCTTTTATGATTGTATCATTCTTGGCTTAACAACATGAGTGATAAGTTCATCTAATTCACCCAAGTATTTTTATTTGGCAGCGTAATCTTGAAGCATTGATGCTACTTCAAAGGAATGGTTTGCTGAAAAATAATGCTTCCATTGATGTGGTAGCTACTCTGTTCGGTGACAGCAAAGATGTCATGAAGATGGAGCAGAATTGCCTGATTGATTGGGGTGAATCAAGTTTACCTGATCCAAGGCTATCAGAGAGGTGTGCATTTGATGACTCCCAGCTAAGGGCTCTCTCATTAGGCCTGAACAAGAAGAGGCCTGTTCTAGTCATCCAGGGGCCTCCTGGCACGGGCAAGACAGTTTTGCTCACGGAACTCATTGTACGGGCTGTCCGGCAGGGTGAAAGTGTCCTTGTGACAGCTCCAAGCAATGCGGCAGTCGATAACATGGTTGAAAGGTTGTCAAGAACTGGCTTAAACATTGTGCGAGTTGGAAACCCTGCTCGGATATCACCATCGGTTACTTCGAAGTCCTTGGCAGAGATTGTAAATGGAAGGCTTGGTCAGTTTAGGAAGGAGCTTGAGAGAAAGAGAACTGACTTAAGAAAGGACTTGAGGGACTGCATAGAGGACGATTCTTTAGCTGCAGGCATTCGTCAACTTCTGAAGCAACTTGGGAGGGATCTGGAAATGAAAGAAAAAGAAACGATCATGGAAGTGCTATCTGATGCACAGGTTGTGCTTTCTACTAACACAGGGGCAGCCGATCCACTTATCAGGAAAACTGGTTGTTTTGACTTGGTAATTATAGATGAAGCAGGTCAAGGAATTGAGCCCTCTTGCTGGATTCCCATACTGCAGGGAAAACGTTGTATTCTTGCGGGTGATCATTGCCAACTTGCACCTGCCATATTGTCAAGGAAGGCCCTGGAAGGTGGGCTTGGTAAATCTATGATGGAAAGGGCTTCATTGTTGCATGATGGATTACTTACTACAAGACTGACAGTCCAGCATAGAATGCATGATTCAATAGCCAGTTGGGCATCTAAAGAGATGTATCAGGGGTTACTCCAGTCTTCTCATTCTGTTGCTTCGCATCTTCTTGCCGACTCTCCAGTTGTAAAGGTATACATACTTTCTGTTTCAGGTGTCAGGTCAATTGCATGGTATGTCTATGTTTTTTGGTCAGTGTTCAGGACTGAACTTGACTATCACGTGCAAAATCTTTTACCAAAAAGAGAAGTCATGGACTTCACTCAGGATTGGGTCTAATTGCAAAGTTCAGATCAGACATCATTGAATAAATTTACCCCATGTTCGGTGAATCTGAATCATGTACTGTTTGGTCTTTAACCCTTCCCTAGCTCATTGGTTCACTACCTTTTTAAGAGTGCAACTTTGGTCAACACTGTAGTTGTAGATCTTTAGATTATAGCAAGTCTCGGAAAGTAGAACTTAAATTACTTTGACAGATGATTATACTACTAGAAGCATATACACTACTTGGTATATTTCACCACAGTTTCCTTAAGCAGTTTCTAAACGTGTTTATTTCAACTGAAGCACATTTTAGATGCATCATTAGCATTATAATGTTCTTGTCTTAAGGTATCATGTGATTGTGTGTTTACTGGGCTAGTATGCCCCACTCCCTTCTTTTTTGTTATGCTTAGTGGTTACACATTTAGAAACGTTGATTAGACCTATTAAATTGTTTCTTTATCAATTTTATTATGGCATTCAAGCTGAGGTTGCCGAAGATAATTTAGGACACAATTTATTCCGAGTTATTGGGGAGAAAGACCTACATACACATTTACTTTACCAGCCATCACGGTTCTACTCAACTTGGAGGATAAGAACATCATATTCTTTCTTTTAGAAGCGAATATGATATTAAATTTCATCCTGCATTTCTAAGGAAATTTGACCATACCCTTCCAGCCCCTTATTGAAATGGTCACGTCCACTCGGTCACCAAATATTACAGATGGGAACCGTCAGCACCCACTTTTCATTTTTTTTTATATACGACCCTCAGGCCTGAGCCCGGGTTTCACTATCATCGGATAAAGGAACTTATATCCAACAGTAACAACAATACAACCACTGACTGACACAACTTTTGCTGCCTACTGCATAAAACTGCAAAGAGTTTCTTTAAAAACAATACAAATAGTTCAACAAAATGTTGTGGACATGGATACATAGTATGAAGGCAAGAGTAGCAGCATGGGAGGAGTCATTTAGAGAGAGGTATCCTAAGAGTCCTTTAGGGAAGTATAGGATTAGGAAAAAGTCCAGTTGTATAAGGAAAGATCTAGGTCAAGGTCCTGAGCGTCCGTTATATGAGGATGACATGTATCCACGTTTGAGGCAAGGAAGAACAATCAATCTAATCTCTCCCAGTGATTCTCTCGTCTAACCTATGTCTATTCAATTCCTCGCAGCCATGCGTCTGGCTATCTTCAACATGGTAGTTATCCCCTTCTGAATCAAGGTTCACAGCACGAAAGCACTCACTTTTCATGATGGATGGCCAATCATATATCTTATATGTAGCCACGATCAATCTTTCATCATATGCATGGGTACAAATACAAACAAGCTGGGATACTCTCCAGCTCAATGTAGTATAATCACAAAAGATTAACAATCCAACAAAATAAGGTGGGATGAATTTTTATACATCACATTTAGATGGTGGTGGTAACTGTTCATTTGAGTGTTACATGTGGAACATGTAGTAGGTCTGGAACTCCTTCTGGAACCAACCCAGAATGTCTTGCATCTATTTGTTGTGTCTACTCATTTGAAATTTGTGCATTCGATGTTTAGGATTTTTTTTGCCATGAATGCATCTATATGCACTCCTGTATTGTTACTGTGTAAGTTGGACTCAAGTTGTACCTTATGATTTCAGGATACTTGGATAACACGGTGCCCACTGCTTTTACTTGATACCCGAGTGCCATATGGAATTCTAAACGTTGACTGTGTGGAGCATTTAGACCCTGCTGGCACAGGATCATTTTATAATGATGGAGAAGCAGACATAGTTACACAGCACGTTCTCAATCTTGTGCATTGTGGTATATACTTATCTTTTACTTCCTTAATGGAACACCGCATCAGTATTGTATAATCTTTGTTGCAGAATCCTTTGATCCTTAGTATTGTTTGCTTTAACATATCAGGATAATTATTCAGCATTTTTCATTCACTGGTCAAACATGGCCCTAACTTTTTACGCTCAGATTTTTGAACTTACGAACATATTACAATCATGATTGCAGGAGTGTCTCCAAGTGAGATAGCCATCCAGTCACCCTACATTGCTCAAGTTCAGTTATTAAGAGAGAAATTAGAAGAATATCCAGGGCTTTCTGGGGTTGAGGTTTCAACAGTAGATAGCTTTCAAGGGAGGGAGGCAGATGCGGTGGTCCTATCAATGGTAAGCACTGCACGGTACCATACATCTTTCTGATGAATATGTCACCCAAATACAACACTGAATGAAGCAATTGACATTTATAAAGGCAGTCGCCGATCGGGCCACAATCATTTCATACTCCATGAATTTTAACCTACTTCTAGTGATGTTTATCCTTCTGCTGGCTTATAGGTTCGGTCAAACCCACTGGGAGCTGTAGGGTTCATGGGCGACAGCAGGCTAATGAATGTGGCTATCACAAGGGCACGCCGGCATGTCACTGTGGTATGTGACACCTCGACCATTTGTCACAGCACCTTCCTTGCCCGGCTCCTCCGTCATATCAGGCGGTATGGACAAGTAAAACATGTTGCACCTGGTTCCCTAGATGGGGTCTCCGGACTCGGCTTCAGCCAACCCACTCTCCCGTCTATCAGCTAGCGCTCCCCGCAGTTCACTGTCTTGATGGCATCATTCATTCATATGCTCATATGAGCATGTATATATGCGAAGAGCTAAAGGATGTATATACAGTCGTGCGAAAAAACTGAAGGCTGAGAAACTATAATGCCCGTCTCAGACGTGCCTGTCTGGTATCAATCTGTGAAGAAGACAAAGAACTCGAGAAGATATGAAGAGAAATTGGTGGATAGACATGGAAGAGCTTCGCCAGGTGTGTGGTTATCTTGAGATGACCACACACCTGTGCCATGTGGTTCGCCAGGTGTGTGGTTGATATGAAGCATGGCCATTCGTTGGACCTAACTGAAGGCTTAGCTGATCATGCATCCCTGAATTGGTGCACGTGATTCATTCAGCAGAAGGAAGACTACCTCAGTTCCTGTAAATTCTACTCCCTCCGTTCCTAAATACTTGTCTTTTTAGAGGTTTCAAATGGTGACTACATACGGAGCAAAATGAGTGAATCTACACTCTAAAATATGTCTATATACATCCGTATGTGGTGACCATTTGAGATGGCTAGAAAGACAAGTATTTTGGAACGGAGGGAGTAACTAATATTGTTGACATGGATACCCCAACACAGACGTGTAGTAAATTGACAATTCACAATTGAGTTGGAAAAAAGTGCATTTCATCTCGAAGTTAAATTACACAATATCAAGTTACAGGTGCGTTTCTCTTAATCCCTGGAAAGAAAAAGGAAAAAACAGGTGCGTCTCTTTCTTTCCCTCATCATGGTTGTTGGAGGGTGTTGTAACATCCGCATCATGTAATATTATGGATGGCGTATAGTCATGTCCTACTCCTTTTCGTAGCAAAAATAATTACTAGATAACCCCAACATGCACAAATAGACTACTCTTGTACTAGTGTTCCGTATGCAACTGCAACCTACCTATGTTTCGCTGTTTTCGCTATCTAATTATTGAAATTGACACCATTGATGCTTAACACGTGTCTACTATGCCACAAAACGTTTTTCACACTGCTATGTCACAAAAGCTTAAATCTAAAACCAAACACATAAAATATGAAACATGGCGTGTGTCCTTCATAAAAAGACTTGGGCATATATTGCTTGGCCTGTACATCATAGATGCACACATGCCATGTTTATTACAACCTCTGTACACTAATATATGATGTTTTTGAGGTTCAATTTGAACACCAAAAACGTTTTACATTGTTTACAAAGGGAGCGCATCAAAACAATCCGGATTGCTAAGCAAAGAGTGACACGCTACACGTTAAAAGAGTTGAACCGCAAATAGTCTATTACATGCTCGCTACCCTAGTCGGGACATAAACTTGTGAGCGTTCCAATCTCCTGATGCCAAACTCCATTGCTCCCCATGTTGTAACCATGGCCACAACAAATTGATGCATGAGAATGATACCTGCGTAAGAGAATGAACATTATTTCCTATAAAAAATAACATCATTTCTACATAGCCAAATAGACATGTGAAAGGGGGAGGCTGGATAGACATTTTTTAAAACGAAGTTGATTTTTTACAACAAGTTTAATGTAGGCTTGCCTATAAAACACTAGCGTGTAAACTGAGCTAGCGGAAGTCTTAACACAAGATGTAATTCCTAAAGTTCAGATTGTTGGCACAATACGTCGTTGGAGAAGATCTAGACACCAAGTCCTAAGAGTTCTGGCCCCTAGGCCAACCTATTCCTCGAGCTAGGACACAAAGTCCATACTCAATCACTAGGGTAGATTTACACACGAAGTAGGCGATTTCCGGCCTTACAGACTTCTTGGCTCCTTCATAATTCAAAGACTTCCAAGCGACACCTATTGGTCTAGGAGGGGTACACCATCCAAGAGTAACACATTGAAGAGCTGACTTGGAACGAACAGTTGCCAAGATCTTCAGTGATCGGCTCAAGAGCCCCCTTATATCTCACAAGTTTTCCACTCAAAGGATAGGCACCTGGTAGAGAGAATTTGAGAAGTCGGATGGGAATACAACGTTCCCGAAAGTATGGCAATGAGGCGCAGAGGTACCGTGCCGTCTAGAGACACCTCAAGAACCAGTGTTACTTGGAAGGTACATGGCATGGACTATGTGAGGTACCAGACAATAACTACACGTTGTTCTCCCCAATAAAGATACATCACATGGTAGTACCAAGCACACTTTACTTGGAAGTTCCGGGACTAGCAAAGCACCCTCTGTAAATGGACTATATAGAATACGACTGAGTCCCAACTTGGATGTTCCAGAGGTATACATAAAATGCTTTATTTGAAAAACCCAGATATACTCAGAAGTATCGCGCATACTCCACTGGGAGGTACTATGACCCTGTTTGGTTCAGCTTTTATCGACGGATTCTGTTGCCGCGCAGCAGAATCTGAACCAAAGGCGAGCAGAATCCGATTCCAGAAATCCGCTGCCAAAATCTGAACCAAAAGCGGAAGCAGCCAAGGACGCGCTTTCCAAAATCTGATTCCTCGGCGGGCCAAAATCTGAAAAAGCTGTATCAGCTGGTTTGCCAAATGACCTACATCTTTTTCACATCAGATTTTCCACAGCTGTTTTTCCACAACTGCTTTTAGAAATACACAGCCGAACCAAACAGGGCCTATACCTAACAGACAATCCTTTGAAGTCAACATAGAGTCCAATTGTTCTGGTAACTAAGTTCGGCAGTTTCGTATCCACACTTTGGTGAAATCTCACCACATCTCATATCACACTGCGGTTTAGAAGTATCGGCTGACTAGCATGGTTCTAGGTATGTAAAGTACATAAGGAGAATTTATGTAGAAATTAAAGGGAATATTTGAAGATTATGGCAATGTGGTCAACCCTTGCAGTTCCGTTGCTAATTTCTTGAGGTTATCATTGATACTTTGCAACTACATTAGGGACTAAAGCTGATTTTTTGGCAAGTTTACTAGTCTCTTAATGTTTTGTCTCAAAACCTATTAGGAGACCTAGATGCACTTTTGACGTGGAACACAAATGAGTGAACAAAAGACTTCAGAAATCAACACTCATAAATGTGCACCGTGCTACATGGTGGCATGGTATTAAAGGCAAGGTGCACCGCCCACCAAGCAACACGTGCCATTGCACAATCAAAAGCAAGTATTCACTCGACTCTTGCTCGTAAGGGCATGTACAATGGTTGATAAGACAGTTATATCTTAAGTCTTGCATGTAATTTAGATATAACAAAAAAATATGTCTACAATGGGTTATATCTTAGTCTTATCTTTAATAACTAGTCATTCCTTAAAATATGGTGAGACAAATTGTGTTAAGAGGTCATCTCTTGTCTTCTCTTAAATAAGAGAAGACAAACCTTTTCTTGTGAGTTCTCTTTCCTCCACCTCATCATTTATCCTATGTGGCACTCCTAAGATAGCACCATTGTACATGCCCTAACAGAAGGTACAACGCGTTTCAATGTACTTGTCAATTTCATTTAGACAAATTGTGAGGTGAGAATGACACCATTGCAGGCCAAATTTCGTGTTTTGACCATTTTTGGAAAGAAAATCGGGATCTGACCCCAGTTCAGAAAAATTTCGGGATCGGACCCTTTTGCCTACCGCCAGAGGGCCTGGCGGTAGGTTTCGTCTCTACCACCATAGTCTTCGCAGAGGCCATTTGACGGCGATCGACCGTTAGCTAGCACCACGACGTGGAAAAGGGCCTACCGCCATCCCCAACGGCGAGAGTTCTTGGAGCCTACCGCCATAGCCGCAGGCGGTAGGGTCTGTGTTCTGATAAGGTGGGGAGGGCTGGTTTGTGGGCCCCACCACCACTCTTCTTCCCCACTCATCTTCTTCCCGTGCTCGGCTCCTCTCCCCTCTCCCCTCACAACCCCCCTAGATCCACTCCATTTGCTTGGGATTTCATCGGTGGATCCGAGCATTTTCATCACCCAAGGTACCTCCCCCATTCCCCCTTCTTTTGATTGGTTGAGATCTTTGTTTTGTGTTGATTTGGTCAATTTATTGCAAACCCTAGGTGTTGATGTTGTTGTGTGCATTTATGATGCATTTATGGCTAGGGTTGTGGTTAGGGACAATTCCATTCTTGCCCTTAGTTGGTTCACACCCCCGGGTTTTGCCCTTACTTTTCGGGCATGCTCAGTTTTGCCCTTAGTTTTTCCCCTCCGTCAGCTCGAATGCCCTTCTGTCACAGCTCCGCTTGGTCAGCGCCGTTTGACCGTGACGGCTCGACGTTTTGGACACATTTGCCCCTGGGTTTGATACCCCCCACTTTAGTCGTCTTCTAGCTCCCGCTTCACAAGAAAACAGAGAAGCGGCTGGGAAGAGAGGTGTCACATCGCGGTGTGGGGAGAGGTGGGAAGGACCATGTTGACGTCGGCCATCTCGTCGGAGAACTCGCCGCCGGCAGCCGAACAGGTTTGATAGCTCATCTGGTCCCCGCCGCCGCCGCCTGCTTTTCTAGGGTTTGCTAGATTTGGGGGTTAATTTCTGGATCTTGGCCTGATTTAGGTGGATGGGGTAGGCATTGTTCAGCACAGCTCCGAGTTCTACTTGGCAGACTCGACATACTGTGGCTTGGAGCCACACTCGAAGCATCGTTGTCCGGGGCACCGGCTAATCCCGGCTCGTCGTGTCGCCTGGGGTGGCGCAAGCACTGGACGTCGTTTTTTGGGTTGCCCTCTGGATGTATGATTTCATTTGCATTGCATTTTCGTTTCCATTTTCTTATTTAACTTTCAAGGAGAATTTTAATCAATTTTTTTCATTCAGTTGCTAGATGAATGTGAATGGGCAGTTTGGGTTGACCCACCACCTCCTGAACGTGTTGGTCTTGCCTTTGAAGAACTGCACGAAGTGATCGAACATAGCTGGATCAGAAGTCACCACCTGGAGAAGAGATCAATTGATCTTGCGAAGAAGAATCGTGCATTGAACAAGGAGTTGAAGAAAATGAAAGAAATTATGTGCATAGAGACAATGTTGTTTGCTAGCATTTTCATTTGTTTTCTAGCAATCTCAATGGCTGTCTGTGCACAGAATGCACATTAGTTTATGATCTATGTAGCTCAAATGCACTAGTTATGTTATGAAGCTGTAATGAACATATGAAGTTGTATGAACCTAGCAGTTGTTATGTTATGTTATGAAGCTTTATGGGCCTTAACATGCATGTATTGTGAAAAGAAAGATCAAACATGAATCTTGCCGAACATAAGTAGCATTTGATATTTTTCAACAACCAAAAGAACATAATTCACAACCAATCTTGCTGCAACTAGACATAGTTCACAAGCAGCATTTGATATTCTTCAACAACCAAAAGAACATAGTTCACAACCAATCTTGCTGCAACCAAAAGAACACATTACAACAAATCTAATAGGTTTCAAACTTGCACAAACACATTAGTACTCATTTTCCAGATTTTGCCTTCTTGCTCCTTGTGTTGCTAGCTGGGATTGTCATCTCCCTAGCCCTGCTCCTAGTCAGTTTGACAGGGATTTGGGGAACAACTGGAGGGAGAACTTGCTCTTCACATGCAGCAACTCTTGCATCTACATTGCTGCCAGTAACTGAGCAAGGTTCTTCTTCTGGACTTGTAGAAGTGTTAAGCTTCCTCTTCTTGCTGATAGCCATTGGAGATGCTCCTCTCTGTGCTGCCTTCTTATAGTTCTTCCTTGGTGTGCTAACAAATAGGGAAGAAATAGTTGGTTAGTAACAGTACAAGAGATATTTGCAAGTAAAAGCACATAAATAAGGCACTTAAATAAAATCAAAGAGGAATATTACCTTTGAACTTCATCTGCAACTGTGGAAGCTTGTGTTGCTGCCTCATTTGTCTCACTGTGGGGCTCTACTGGAGCATCATGTGCACCTGCAGGATGCACTGGAGCATCATCTGCACCTGGAGGCTGCACTTTGGAGCATCATCTGCACTGCAGCTGCTGCTTGAGCATCATCTGCACTGCAGCTGCACCGAGCTTCATCTTCACTATATGGATCCTCTTCTTCTTGTTGTTCATCATGTAGGTGCTGCATTTTGGTTAGGAGGGTCTTCTTGACATTGTCGGCTCCCGGTGTGCATCTTCTTCACCAAATGCTTGGATCAATGGCTTTTTGCAGGTTTTCATAAGTGACCCAAGCCACCACACCTCTTGCATTTTCTCTTCCTAGGACCAAGTCCTTTTCCTTCACTTGTCGGCTTAATTCTTGTCTTCCTTGGCCTGCCAGTGCAGCTTTGTTACTGCAGGTGGACTTAGTTTGAAACCGGGGTCTACAATATCCCACTATTGTTTTCCTTCAAGTCTGACGGGTTCTCGGATATGTTTTTAAACATTTCAACCGAGAAGTACTTGTGCACATCTTGGTCTATTTCTTTAGCTTCCCTCTCAATGATGTTATGAAGAATAGACCATGTATGCATGGTTAACCTGTAACTTGCCACTTTCTACAACTACATGTTCTTTTCTCTACATCCACAGGGTATCTCCACTCCCTCTTCTCCTTGTCTACAGCAGTCACCTCTGCTTCAGTTGGACTTCTCCTAACTAAAGTCATGTCCAAGCCTTTGGATCTTGCCATCAAAATCTTCATAACTCTGGGAATTATGATATGCCCATTGAATTTTTGTAGTTCTATGCTATTTCTAAGGCCAAATTTTTGCATTAAGTACTGCCTGATCTTATCCAACAAGTCCACAATGTGGAGACCCTTGAACTTTTTAATTTTGGAATTGAATGATTCTGCAAGGTTGTTATTGACATAGTCAACCTTGCAGATATCATTGAATTGTGCCCTGGCCCAGATTTTTGTGTGGTGCTCTTCCAGATAAGCCTGCACCTTGGGTTTTGTGCACAGCTGTCTTAGGTGATAGTTGTGCTTCTTAATGCTATAAGTCAATGAACAAGGCCACAAATGCTGGTCATAGAACTTCCCCCTAAATTTCTTAGAAAAATTCTGAGCCAGATGTCTCATGCACTCTTTGTGCTCTACCCCAGGGTAAATTTCATCTACAGCTGTCTCAAGACCCTTGCATGCATCAGTATGAATTACTAGTCCTTCAGGATGACCTATCACCTTCTTCAAATTTTGGAAAAACCAGCCCCAACTCTCTTTAGACTCAGTCTCCAAAACACCATATGCAACTGGAAAAATCCAGTTATGTGCATCAATTGCACATGCAGCAACCAACTGACCTCTGAACCTACCATTTAGTGCAGTAGCATCAACAGCAAGGTAGGGCCTACAACCAGCTAAAATCCCTGCCAAACAAGCTTTGAAACCGACAAAACTCTCCTAAAACACTGCTTCTCATACCTCTTTCCTCTTAGCCGAAAGGAACGTGTGTGTCAATTTCTACTACACTACCCGAGAAGCCCTCTCAACCTCGACTTTGGATGTGTACAAAAGCTGGAAACTATCCTCATATTTACCATACAAGTTGTCAATTGCCATTTGTTTACCATAAAACACTCTCATGTATGGCAATTCTATACCATATTTTTCTTCAAATTAGTTACCAACTCACGGGACCAATGTTGGAGTTTTCTCGACCCAATTTTGCACAAACATGAGCTATCCACCTCCTCTTGGCTGCTCTGAGCCTCTCGATTCTGTTCACACTTGGGCAGTGGTGCTCATAGGGATTTACTTTAATCTGAAATTGAAACAAAGCAAAACAGTAAGGCAAACTGTGTGGCTGAATGAAACTGAATATGCAAACTAAATAGTCCCAACTAAACTGTGTGGCTGAGATTAGTTAGTTAGTACTGTTACTACCTGAAACAAAGTATTGTTTCTCATTAAAGAGGCATGTAGCCTCCATCTACACCTTGAAAATGCACAGTAAACAGTGAACCTTGATGGATCACTCTTCTCTATTTTGAACTCTACTTCATGCTGAATTGAGAATGTGGCAACCTGCATTCCTGCACTCAACAAAGCAGAAGGAAAAACAACTCCTTCACTAAACTAGGATTTTCCCTGTCATACATCATCTCAGCCTGTCCTCATCATCATTCTCAAAATGTCCCATGTCAATGTTCTCTTGTTCCTCCTCTGAATCTGTATCTGAAAACTCAGCAGGAATAAAATCCTCATCTATCTCTTCATTTGTCTTCTGCACAAGATCTGGAAACATCCTCTCATCCTCCTCATCTGAGCCTAGCACATCATCGGATCAGCCTCCTCAATCATAGGCTCTAAAGGAATTTCAAAGTGTCTTTGTAGCCAGGTTGCCTTGGTACATTTGCGAGAGGAGTTGCGGTGGATTGCAAGTACTACTAGGGGTGCCGACCTGCTCCTAGAAGTACTTCCCGCAACATATGTTTTAGATGTTGCTTTAGAGGCGGGGGCTTTGTTCTTTGTAGTTCTTTTACGCTCTACATCTCTCAATTCTGATAGTTTCAACATTTGCGGTTTCGAATCAAGATATGTAGCAAACATTACACCTAACTCATCATCGATCAGAGGATTCCAAGTAGCTTTCTCTACATCCCAGAATCTGAACTCAACTGCATCATGCATACCCCAAGGATATTTCCTATAGATTGCAGACCTAAAATCATTGAAAGAACTTGTGCAGTCCACCACTAGAGGGAAACTGAAGCTTGCATCATGTCCTTAGTACCACCCTTTTCTAAAAGAGTGGTCTCCATTCTAATTGTCGAAAAAGAACGACGCGATGGATCCATCCTCGATTGTGAACACAACCAAGTCATGGAATGCACCTTTCTAATCATGGAAATAGATGAGTAAGTACTGGATCTGGAAACTTACCCTGCCGGGATCTCCTGCCTTGAATCTGTCGTGTAGCCACTCCTCATGGCATCGTCGCCGCCGCCACCACCGCCGCGCGAAGAGCGTGTCTCCACCATCACCGCCGCGCGATGTAGATCCGGCGATGAGGACTTCACGACATCGAGTCCACGGTTTCTGTGGGAGCCCGCGCCGCCGCAGAGTGCTAGGGTTTGGGTCGCCTTTGTCGTCGCCGATCTAGGGTTCGTGGCTAGGATAAGATAGAGGGAGGGGAAATGGAAACTACACTGTCTAATCTATGTGGACCCACTTGTAAGGAAGGACCAGGGGCAACCGGTGTCCAAAACGTCGAGCCGTCATGGTCAAACGGCGCTGACCAAGCGGAGCTGTGACAGAAGGGCATTCGAGCTAACGGAGGGGAAAAACTAAGGGCAAAATTGAGCATGCCCGAAAAGTAAGGGCAAAACCCGGGGGTGTGAACCAACTAGGGGCAAAGATGCAATTGTCCCTTGTGGTTATGTTAGGGGTTGGTGTTAGGGTTAGGGTTAGGGATGTTGGGTGGTTATGTTGGTGGTTATGTTGGGGGTTAGGGTTATAGTGGTTATGTTAGAGGTTATGGTTAGGGTTAGTGGTTAAATGTTAGGTTAAATTTAGTATGAATAGTAGTTATGCAAAATTTCGTTGATTTGTCCATTTGTGTTGGTTGGATGACATATATGGATTGATTATATTCTTCCCATTTTCTTAGATGCATAAGCTCGTAAACGTTCATTATTTGGACAAGTCGACATTTATGCTTGGAAATGACGATGAAGGGGAAGAGGCTATGGTTTTTGACACAAGTCCAAGCTTTGATGATCTTGTAGTTCAAGTGAGAAGAGTCTTACATTGGAATGACCCCAAATGCCGAGGTTAAGCTTATTGGGAGGTATGACGTTGGATTGGGAGTAAAGTCCCGATTAAAGAGTATGCCCATCACCTCCCAATTGCATTGGAATGTGTACAAGGAAAAAGTAGACGCATCACAAGACAAGTCTCTTGAGATCTTTACCACAAAGGTTGATCCTCCCCCTCCTTTGCAAATTGATCTCAACTGCAATGCATCCTCCCCCATGCATGATGACAGTGCCGAGGTGTATGTCCCCAATTCTTCTAGCCAACCACCAAGTAGCCAACCCAATGAAGATCATATCAACGCTAGCGCCATAGTACTCCGTCATGATGCTATTCCTCATGTTGAAGAAGATGCTATTCCCCATGTTGATGATGATGCTATTGTTGCTCTAGAGGAGGATGTTTACTCGGAGAATGAAGAGATCCATTACAATCCAATTGGTAACTTGGATGTCATTGTGCGGCAACAAGACATGGACCGTACCCTCCCTTATAACCGTATGTGTGGGTATAACTCGGATGACGAGGGTCCGGAGGAAGAGTTGGATGAGGATGGGTTGATGCAAGAAGAAAACGAAATCTACAAGAAGGTGACCGGCAAGGAGAGAGGGCCGCTGTGTTTAGAGATGTGAGTCTTGCGGACAATGCGATCGTTGATGGTGGGATGAGATTATGGTTGTCCGAGCCAACGCCGTGCCCCAAATTCAGTGATCCTCGACCAGAAAATGAGGATGAGAATGCACATTTGAAGAAAGGCATCAAGTTTGGTTCTTTGGTAGAGTTCAAGATATGGTTGTGTGACTATGCCATTAGGAACCATAGGCCGTTTGTTGTTGGTCATTCAAATCAAAAACTTCGGTACACGGTCAAATGTGACAAAGAAGGTTGCAAATGGATGGTCTGCGGTAGAAAAATCAAAGAAACCGGGCAATGGGTCTTGAAGAGTCATGTTGGCACTCACACATCCGTTTTATATGCAGTCACCGCCTCCTCTATGCAAGTACTTCAACTGGATAGATCATGAAGTGCCAAAAGATATCCAAAAGGACCAATTAGAAGATTGTTTTAGGCGCCAACGGCTGTTCGAAGAAAGGTTTCAAAGAGGCTTGGAGGAAGAGCGTCGTCAAAAAGAGAGGATGGAGCGGAAGCAACGCAAGGAGGAGAGGCACGCCAAGCGAAGCTTGCTCGTGAGGAGGAGAGGGCAAGAAAGCTTGCAAGAGCTCGCAAGGCACAAGAGGAGGATGAGGCACGTGACAGGAAGGGGAAATGGCCCCGTATGACTCAGTAAAGCCTTCGCCTTCGGTGGACTCGTCATGTAACCGGATGAAGCCATGCCAAATTTATCATGAACTATGTAGTACTAAGGCAAAAAGCCATGTGTCGTCAACTTGTCGTGAATGAATTTTCCATTTGTATTGAATTTGGTGTGAAGATGTTTGCAATGTGTTGTGAATGAATTTAGTTTGTTAGTGTATTCTGGGATTTGTCATGATTCTTATTGAAAAACTGTTGTGCTGGGAAGAGAAGTGGGATATAATGAGCAGTGCTGCTTTTGAGTTAGAACCCTACCGCCACGAGCCATGGCGGTAGGATCTTGACCCTACCGCCAAAGTTGCATGGCGGTAGGGGTGGCAAAGTTTCTATGATGAAGAAACCAGAACCGTTAGCGATAGGTGCTGGACCTTACCGCCACATGCCGTGTGTGATAGGGTGGCAAACCTTACGTGACGAAAGCATGCCGCCACGGGCGTAGGGGGACCCTACCGCCACAACCAATGGCGGTAGGGTCAACCCTACGCCAGAGCGCTGGCGCTTCTCGTCACGTAAGGTTTGCCCACCCTACCGCCACGGCATCAAGGCGAGAAACCAGACCCTACCGCCATGTCTGTGTGGCGAGGGTCCTCTCCCTGTTTTGCCCCATATGTGTCGAATGTTAGCATAATATACCCAATTCTATCAAATATTAGAATGATCATCTCGCAAGCACATACATAACTCAACTCAACATAGTTCATTACATTCACGAATAACACATGTTCAAACTTATTAAAACATGACCCGGTTCGGATGAAATCGGTTGAAACTAATAACTCATGCTCAACGGCACATTTTCTAAACAGGTAACATATTTCTCATACTTATCAGACGTTCAATTTGATCGTCACGCGCTTGATTACGCTTCAGTTGAAAGTCTGTGGATCCTGCCCAATGACCCAACACACCATTCGTTTCACGGAACCAAGCCCATGCAGCACAGCGAGCGGGATTCTCTGACACGCCCTGTTTGATTGCCCATCCTATGACCTGCCCGGGTTTCCTCAAGTCCATCTCACGAAATTCTTCTTTGCTTGCAGTGAACACAATCTCAACTGCCAAAGTGTGTCTGCAAGAATATTCCCGGTCTTGCAGCTCATCAAGCATCCTCTCTTTCTCCTTCACAAGCTTTCGGAATGCTTTTTTCTCCTTAGCATCAGAAGGTTCCTCGATAAAGTGATACTTGCTGAAATCCTTCATGGCCGCATTTGCCTCATCACAACTCTTCAACCATGCTTCACATTCCTTCTTCAAGCAACGGTGTCGCTCCGCCATGATCTTCTCACACGCTATGTTCATAGTCATGGATCGACTGTCCATCCTACATGAATATACGGGTTTAAGATGACATAAACAAAAACATACAATAAATTAAGTAGAATACAACACTCGGTTACTTGATATGACATACAACACCAAGTTCTTAATGAGTTCAAATGTTAAGGGTACAAGTCATAGTAGTTCAAACGACGACCAAGCATAGGGTACATGTCATTACAGTCCAAATGACAAAGATTACATAGCCTCATGCAATACTATGCGGCGTACGGTCCCGGGTTGCGACAAATAACATCATTTATTTCTTTGACACATGCCCAACGAGATGCCCGGTTCTCATCCGACGAGAATGGTTGGCGAACTAACCAATCAATGACCTGACCATGATTGCCCATGTCTATCTCAGCATATTCTGCCGTTGTCGCACACAATGTAATTTGCATTGCAAGATCACGCCTACAATTTTTTCTGCCGTCTTGAGCTTCTTCATCAGCCTCTCCTTTTTTGTTATGAAATTTTCGGAACGGTCTTTATTGAAATAATTATATGAAAAGGCCCTACACTCCGCATTCAACGCATCAATGGCTTCGATCCACAAGTTCATCTTTTCCTCAATCAATTCGCATTCACGGTTCGCCGCCGCCTCAGCAGAAGTTTCAAAGAAAATGAACGGTGCCATCCTACAATTCGAAAAGTTGCTATTAAAGTAACTTAGCTTTAATTGCTTTCTTAAGCATAACCTAATCCCCATTATGTACATTAAGACTAGAACTAGATCTAGGCACACAAACTTTTCTACAAGCAATTCTAAGCACATCATACATAAGGAAATCACAAACATAAACCTAAATGGATCATAGTAATTGATTTGACCACACCAAAATGATGAGCTAGGGTTTGCAATCAAATGAGCAAATGCAAAGTAAACAAAGTTATCAACCAATCAAAATGAGGGGAAATGAGAGAGCCACCTTGAGTGATGAAAATGGTAAGAATCCACCGGAGAAATCTCAAACAAATGAGAGAGATTTGGGAGGCTCTTGTGCTTCAAAGAAAGAGGGGGGAGAGTTGAGCTCGGTGGAGAGGTGATGTGGGCTGAATGAGTGGTTGAGGAGGGGAATATCCAGCCCCTCCCCACCTTATCCAGAACACAGGACCCTACCGCCAGCGGCTATGGCGGCAGTAACCTACCGCCGTTGGGGATGGCGGTAGGCCCTTTTCCACGTCAGCGGCTGCGAACGGCGGTCAGTCGCCGTCAAATGGCCTACCGCCGTAGACTATGGCGGTAGGGCACGCAATCCTACCGCCAGGCCCTATGGCGGTAGGCAAAAGGGTCATATCCCGAATTTTTTCTGAACTGGGGTCAGATCCCGATTTTCTTTCCAAAAAGGGTCAAAACACGAAATTTGGCCACCATTGCATAGGTGCCACAAGAAAGTCTTGATTTCTAGCTGAAGCTTAAGCTACAAGAAACATGCAGGGTTGAAACTGTACATACATGTCATACAATGGCAAATACATTGATTGGACCAAGAAGTAGCCCGACGGAAGCAAGTTCCACCGAAATATGTTGGGATAGCACAATGTCGGCTACCACGAGCACAATTTCGTGCCAATTGGTTAAGTGGTATCTGATGATGCCATAGACCTAGGGTAGGGTCATAGGCCTGACCTATACGCCCTACCTAAGGTCACTACCCTAGAAGCAAATATATTCAAAGAACAACAGAAGATATCAATTGAAGTCGTCGAGTGCAATTCACTCGACCAGTCATCTCACTCGGGTACCCCTCCCTCCTGATATCACTCGACAAAGACGAAGCCATTCGACTATTCGAGAAACCACTCGACCTACAGAAGGCCGGGAGTCACTCAGGACGGCAACGGTTGGGCATTCACTCCGTAGTCTTAAAGGTCATTAAGTACACTTTATAGCTGGTGTTATCAGTAACACCCTACCTTAATGTACATTGAACCCCTATAACGGAGATGGTTGGGGTCCTGGCGCACTCTATATAAGCCACCCCCTCCTCTGGGACAAGGGTTCACACCCCCTGTAACACACACACACATATTCCAGTCGACCGCCTCAGGGCACCGAGACATAGGGCTTTTACCTCCTCCGAGAGGGGCCTGAACTCGTAAACTCGTGTGTACAATCTTGCCGTAACTAGGGCCTCGCCTCCTCATACGTACCTTCTATTCTTACTGTCAGACTTAGTACCACGACAGTTGGCGCCCACCTTGGGGCAAAGCGTCTTAGCGACTTCTGGCAAGGTTGCATTTTCTTCGATCTTCATCAACATGGTTTCCGGTGGCGGTTTAGTCATGGGCCGCGAGTTCCGACCCGGCGCGCTCACTTTCGTCGCCAATGACTCTGCCTGGATCCAGGAGGCCCCCCTCGACGTCGAGGCTCTCCCGATCCGAGGTTCGTCGCACTTTCGCGCGAGTGCCTGCGGCGTCCTCCTTCGGCAGCCATCGACCCCGTATCAATCGGTCCTCGCGTCGTCTTCTCACTCCGTTGGACGCCGCCGCAAGTGATCTGGTCGATCGCGGCTCCAGCGGTGGGTGAGGCACGCGGTGGCTCGTCAGGCGTTCACCCCCAGGTCGCGGCAATCGAGCCCGACGTATTTCACTGTAGTCCAGTCGACCTGTTGACTGACTTAGCAGACACACTTTCCGAGGGCGGGAGCTATGATCCGCGGCAGAAGTCCTTATGGTCGACTCCCATTGCAACCACCTGGTTTCCGTCGTAGCGGCAGCAATGGTGGCGGCGATGGCCCGTCGTACGACCATGAGGAGTATCAGCCTCAACCTCTCAACTCGCAGCAGAGGGAAGAGCTGCACCGCCACAATGTGGAGGCACTCCAGACCCCATCGTAGGGGAGACCGCCGAGGCTCGGGCCTTGGAGGCAGTGCGCCTGGCCACGCTAGCTGAGCGCACACATTTGGAGAATCTCCAACATTCTCTTGACGACCATGCCCGTCGACCGATCCCCGAGTCGAGTCGACGTCCATGACAGTTGTTTCCACCAGAAACTCAGGTATTCCGCACACCGATCCAGAATCTTGCAGCTGCTGCGTGTATCGCAGAGTCCATTCAACCGTCCCGTTCAGAGGCTGGAAGAGGTTTGGAACAGATCAGGGCGCTGCTCCGAGCAGCGGGAGACCTGAACTCCGTTGTGTCCCAGTCGGGGAACAAAATCCACAGTAGATCAGTAAGGGCAAACACCGTTCAGTCGACACACAGTCCTAGGTCACCCTTGCGGCAGGAGGATCGTGATCACCGCCGTGATCGGCACCTGGGAAGAGCTCATGGAGAGTATGATCATGAGTACGCCCGCGACAACCACCGTCGAGCGCCTTCGCCCCTTCCGAGGGACAGGTCATACGCGCCCCGGCGGTATGATGACAGGCACCCGTATGGAAATGACCGCAGAGTTCCAGTCGACCCAAGAGAGCCTGGCTTCGATGCAAGGTCAGTCCTTGTTCAGGGTTTGGTCGATCGGAACAGAGCATACAAAGAGGGGCTGGATAGAGACAGGCCCAGTGGAAGCAGGGTCCACGTTTCTGGCCTGGAGTGTTTCGGAAGAGCCATTAGAGCCGCTGAGATCCCTCACAACTTCAGATTGACGACTTGTGTCACTAAGTTCACAGGAGAATCAAAGCCCGACACTTGGCTTGAAGACTACCGAGTGGTTGTGCACATTGGTGGCGACAGCGATGAGGTGGCCATGAAGCACCTTCCTCTGATGCTTGAAGGTTCTACCAGGGCCTGGCTGAATCAGCTGGCCCGTGGGAGCATTTTGAGTTGGGATGAGTTTGCCCGAGTGTTTACTAGAACATTTGAGGGCACCTGCAAGAGACCTGCTGGTCTGCCAGAATTGCAGCATTGCATGCAGAAACCGAATGAAACCTTGAGAGATTATATCCAGATATGGGTCACTCTGCACCACACAGTGGAGAATGTGTCAGATCACGAAGCAGTCTGTGCCTTTAAGGAAGGCGTTCGCTACAGAGAGCTCAATCTGAAGTTCGGTCGGACCGGAGATATGTCTATGGCTCGGATGATGGAGATTGCCACCAAGTACGCTAACGGCGAAGAAGAAGACCGACTCCGGAGTGGTAAGAACAGACCAGTCGCCCAAGACATCGGAGGAGGAAATTCCAGTCAGAAGCAGAAGCGAAAGGCCAAGGTAGCAGGCCCTGCTGACGCAGCAGTGTTGAATCAAGGAAAGTTCAAAGGAAAGCCCAAAGGGCGTTGGATCCTAAGAAAGTGAAGGGTCAAGCAGGAAATGATGTGATGGATTTGTCGTGTCATATTCACACCAAAAAGGATGAGGAGGGGAACCTGATTCTCCCCAAGCATACGACTCGACAATGTCGACTCCTAATCCAGAGCTTCCAAGAAAGCCAACCCAGTGAAAAGGACAAAGAGTCCGATAAGGAGGAAGACAAAGACGATGATGGTGGTTACCCCAATGTTAATGCCACCTTGGTGATTTTTGCTGATCTTGAGAGCAAAAGTCAATTGAAAGTCATTAACAGAGAGGTGAACATGGTTGCTCCGGCAACACCAAAGTATTTGAAGTGGTCAAAAACCCCTATTACATTCGACCAGTCCGACCACCCGCCACTCGTTTCTACCCCTGGGTGGCAAGCGCTGGTGGTCGACCCAGTCGTTGGAGGCACCCGACTGACCAAGGTTTTGAAGGATGGTGGCAGTGGTCTGAATATCCTATACGCTGAGGCCCTCAAAGGAATGGGCATTCCCATGTCCAAGCTCAGCGAGAGCAACATGCGGTTCCACGGAGTCATCCCAGGAAAGAAAGCCGACTCACTCGGTCAGATCACTCTTGACGTGGTTTTCGGCGATGAGAAGAATTACCACAAGGAAAAGTTGACGTTTGAGGTAGTGGATTTCCAGAGTGCCTATCATGCCATTTTGGGCAGACCTGCCTATGCTAGCTTCATGGCTCGACCATGTTATGTGTACAAGATGAAGATGCCTGGCCCAAAGGCGTGATACTGGTTGTCGGTAACCGGCAAAGAGCAGAAGATTGTCTTCAGGACGGTGCGAAGATAGCGGATGAGCAGATGGCAGAGTAGAGTTTCAAGAGTATCAGAAGACTACAGATCCGAGTGATTTGCTGCGTGCCAAGAGGCCTGCCTCGGAGTCCACATTTTAGTCGGCCGACGAGACCAAGCCAGTCCACATTCACCCGACCGACCCCAATGCTGCTCCGACCCATATCTCAACGACACTCGACAGCAAATAGGAAGAAGCGCTCATCCAGTTCCTCCGTGAGAACTGGGACATCTTTGCATGGAAGCCATCTGTCATGCGAGGTGTACCCAGGGGACTGGCTGAGCACCGTTTGTGAGTCGACCCAAAGGCAAAACCCGTCAAGGAGCATCTCCGTCGGTCCGCCGTGGAGAAGAGAAAGGCGATTGGCGAGGAGGTGGCTCGGGTTCTGGCCGCTGAGTTCATCCGCGAAATATACCACTCCGAGTGGCTCGCCAATGTCGTTATGGTCCCCAAGAAAGATAAATCACTTCAAATGTGTATTGACTTCAAGCACATCAATCGGGCCTGCCCAAAAGATCATTTTCCTCTGCCCCGCATCGACCAGATATTCGACTCAACTGCGGGATGTGAACAACTATCCTTTCTGGACGCTTATTCCGGGTACCATCAGATCCGACCGTATGGACCCGATGAGATAAAGACAGCTTTCATCACCCCGTTCGGGTATTTTTGCTATGTTACTATGCCCTTTGGCCTCAAGAATGCTGGTGCCACATTCATGCACATGATTCAGAAGTGTCTGCTCACTCAAATCAGTCGAAATGTGAAAGCATACATGGATGACATAGTGGTTAAGTCACGCAAAGGTTCCGACCTGCTGACTGACCTCGCTGAAACCTTTGCCAATTTAAGAAGGTATGATATCAAGCTCAATCCATCAAAATGTACATTCGGAGTCCCCGGCGGAAAGTTACTCGGTTTTCTCATTTCCGGACGAGGGATCGACGCGAATCCAGAGAAGATTGGCACAATCCTCCGAATGAAGCGCCCAGTGCATGTGCATGATGTTCAGAAGCTTACTGGTTGTTTGGCTGCATTGAGCCGATTCATCTCACGCCTCGGTGAAAAGGCACTGCCTCTTTACCGACTAATGAAGAAATCTGACAAGTTCGAGTGGAATGACGAAGCTGAAGCAACGTTTGAAGAGCTCAAAGCCCTGCTTTCCACCCAGCCGGTGCTTGCTGCTCTAGTCAACAAGGAGCCTTTACTGCTTTACATTGCAGCCACAGGACAAGTTGTTAGCACAGTGCTCACGGTCGAGCGGGAAGAAGAAGGCAAAGCCTTCAAAGTTCAGCGCCCCGTGTATTACATTTCAGAAGTCTTAACCCCGTCCAAGCAGAGATACCCTCATTATCAGAAGCTTGTTTATGGGATTTACCTGACCACGAAGAAGGTTGCACACTATTTCTCTGATCACTCAGTTTCAGTCGTCAGCGGTGCTCCATTGTTAGAAATTATGAATAACAGAGATGCAACTGGTCGAGTGGCAAAATGGGCTATTGAACTTCTTCCTTTAGATATCAAGTTTGAGGTAAATAAGGCCATCAAGTCTCAAGCAATTGCAGATTTCCTAGCAGAGTGGATAGAACAACAGCAGCCGACTCAGATTCAGTCGGAACATTGGACCATGTTCTTTGATGGATCCAAGATGTTGAATGGCTCTGGTGCAGGAGTGGTTTTAGTGTCCCCACGAGGAGACAAGCTCAGTTATGTCCTCCAGATTCACTTTGATTCTTCAAACAATGAAGCTGAGTATGAGGCACTATTGTATGGGTTGCGTATGGCCATTTCACCCGGCTTCCGACGCTTGATGGTATATGGCGACTCAGACTTAGTGGTTAATCAAGTAATGAAGGAATGGGACATCAGGAGTGCGGCAATGACCGGTTATTGCAATGCAGTGAGAAAGCTAGAGAAGAAGTTTGAGGGGTTAGAGCTCCACCACATACCACGAATCAAGAATCAAGCTGCTGATGATCTGGTGAAGATAGGTTCCACTCGGAAGCCTATCCCCAGCAACGTGTTCTCGGAGCATCTCCACACCCCGTCAGTACAAGAAGATCCCTTTAAGGAAGAGCCCCCGCAACCAATAAGTTCAACCGACCCGACTGAGATTGAGGTTCCAGCTGTGGTCGACTTGGTCATGGAAGTCTTGGTGATCACACCCGACTGGACGGTACCGTCCATCGCGTACATTCTCGGGAAGGAGCTCCCAGAGAATGAGGCTCACCAGATAGTCCACCGATCGAAAGCTTTCACCGTGATAAAAGGACAACTTTACAGAGAAAGTGTCACAGGAGTGGCTCAACACTGCATCACCCCGGAAGAAGGTTAAATGATCTTGAACGATATCCACTTGGGGACCTGTGGTCACCATGCGTCCTCTCAGACCATCGTGGCCAAAGCGTACCGAGCGGGATTCTATTGGCCTCGAGCAAATGAGATGGCAAAAGATATAGTCGACAAGTGCGCAGGTTGCCAGTTCTACTCCAACATGTCCCACAAGCCTGCGTTTGCCTTGAATACTATTCCACTCGTCTGGCCGTTTGCAGTTTGGGGGTTGGATATGGTTGAACCCTTCAAGACTGGCAGAAGTGGTTTCACTCATTTGCTTGTAGCAGTCGACAAGTTCACTAAGTCGACAAGTTCACTAAGTTTGACTCACGCCTTGAACCCATCAAAAGCCTTGACTCAAGCACTGCCGTCAGTTTCATCAACGAGTTGATATTCAGATATGGAGTTCCTCACAACATTATCACAGATAACGGCTCCAACTTTGATTCTGATGAGTTCAAGGCGTTCTGTGCGTCCCAAGGCACCCGGGTCGACTACGAGTCCGTTGCACACCCGTAGTCGAATGGGCAAGCAGAAAGGGCGAATGGTTTGATCCTTCAAGGGTTAAAACCCCGACTGAGGCGCGACCTCAAGCACGCTGCTGGAGCTTGGGTGACTGAGTTACCATCCGTCCTATGGGGGCTGAGAACGATGCTGAACCGATCGACTGACCGAACCCCTTTCTTCCTAGTGTACGCCGAGGTTGTGCTTCCGAGTGACTTGCTGCACAATGCCCCCCGAGTGGAACTCTTCTTAGAAGCTGAAGCGGAGCAGGCACGCGAAGACGCAGTTGATATCCTGATTCGGTCGACCATCTATCAGCAAGATCTGTGTCAATTCCATGCCCGTAATGTCAGAGGTCGAGCATTTCAGGAAGGAGACCTTGTGCTCCAAGTGGGTCAGAAACGGCCTCACAAGCTTGCTCCGGCCTGGGAAGGTCCCTTCATCATCACCAATGTGCTTCACAACGGAGCGTACCACATCTACAACGTAGCCAAGAATATGGACGAGCCATGCGCATGGAACGCAGCACTGCTTCGTCCTTTCTATACCTAAAATCACACGACCCGACGAGTTGTAATAAGAGTACTTCAGTTTGCTTACCAAAGACAAGATTTATACAGTATCTTAATGATTGATTCCCCGTAATCATTTGTGTCTGAATCCCCAGTGGGTGGCTTAGCCGCGAGCTTGATTCGCCTAAGTTAAAAAAAATATTCCGAGTGGAGAGCAATCCTCCCACTTGGGGGCCTAGCTGTGACCCCGTACTCGCCTAAGTTAAAAAACACTCCGAGTGGAGAGCAATCCTCCCACTCGGGGGCTTAGCTGTGACCCCGTACTCGCCTAATTTGAAAAACATTCTGAGTGGAGAGCAATCCTCCACTCGGGGGGCTTAGCTGCGACCCCGTACTCGCCTAAGTTAAAAAACACTCCGAGTGGAGAGCAATACTCCCACTCGGGGGCTTAGCTGCGACCCCGTACTCGTCTAAGTTTAAAAACATTTCGAGTGGATAGCAATCCTCCCACTCGAGGGCTTAGCTGCGACCCGTACTCACCTAAGTTAAAAAACATTCCGAGTGGAGAACTATCCTCCCACTCGGGGGCTTAGCTGCGACCTCATACTCGTCTAAGATAAAAAAAACGTTCCGAGTGGAGAGCAATCCTCCCACTCAGGGCTTAGCTGCGACCCCATACTCGCCTGAGTTAAAAACATTCCGAGTGGAGAGCAATCCTCCCACTCGGGGGCTTAGCTGCGACCCGTACTCGCCTAAGTTAAAAAAACACTCCGAATGGAGAGCAATCCTCCCACTCGGGGGCTTAGCTGCGACCTCGTACTCGCCTAAGATAAAAAACATTCCGAGTGGAGAGGAATCCTCCCACTTGGGGGCTTAGCTGCGACCCGTACTCGCCTAAGTTAAAAATATTTTGAGTAGAGAGCGATCCTCCCACTCGGGGGCTTAGCTGCGACCCCGTACTCGCTTAATTTAAAAAACACTCCGAGTGGAGAGCAATCCTCCCACTCGGGGGCTTAGCTGCGACCCCTTACTCGCCTAAGTTAAAAACATTCCGAATGGAGAGCAATCCCTCACTCGGGGGCTTAGCTGCGACCCCGTACTCGCCTAAGTCACAAAGGTCCTCTGAGCTACGTCACAAGTACAACGTGCGCTACATCCCGGTCCGCAAGGACGACAAGGTGTTGACTAAACACAGCGTCAGAGCTCCGTCACAAGTACAATGTACGCTCCATACCGATCCGCAAGGACGATGAGGTGTCGATTGAACACAGCATTGAAGCTGCGCCACAAGTACAATGTACGCTCCATCCCGATCTCCAAGGACGACGAGGTGTCGATTGAACACAGCGTCCGAGCTGCGCCACAAGTACAATGTACGCTCCATCCCGATCCGCAAGGATGATGAGGTGTCGATTGAACACATCGTCTGAGCCATTCGACGAAAGGTGAAAAGATCAAGTTCACTTGGAATCGAAAGACATTCAAAAGCGACAAAGGCAGAGCCATCATATTCAAGGAAAACCAAGTTCAGATAAATCCCGCAAAAGTTCAGAACCGCAACGGGCAGAAGTACTCAGCCATCAAGCCTGAAAGAGTTTAGCGGTTACATAACCACTCGGCATTCCGAGGCAAATAAAGGGGGGGCATAATGTTTGTTCACTCGGCAGGAGGACTTGCTGGATCGCAAAAGCTATCAAGGTCGATGCTGTCTGCAATGTGAGTGGCAACGTGAAGGAAGGTGTCCATAAAGGACTGGAAGCTGAGCTTTTTGGTGTTGGCAACCTTGAGAGCCAGCTTGTCTTCTCTGACATCCTTGCAGTGCTCTCGGACCAATGATAGAGCAACATCGGCGCCACAACAAGCAGATGACTTCTTCCATTCCTGCACTCGACTAGGGATTTGATTCAGTCGAGTCATCAGATACTCAAGATCCTGTGAGAGTTTCGTCTGAGGCCAGAGTTCAGCGTCAATCCGCGTCATTGCCACCTTCAGACGAGCGAGATAATCCCCAGCACTGTCCAGGCGAGACTCCAATCGCAACACATTCATTGCAACGTCATCTTTGACAGGAGAGTTTATGGGGTCAAGACCTGTCTCGACCCGCCCAGTTTCTGCTTCGAAGTCTTGACAAAGTTCTGCACAATCGGAAAAGCAGTGAGTCGACAGTTGAAAGATCAAGGATGTCGCCTAGAGGGGGGTGAATAGGCGCTTTAAAATAATTACGGTTAAGGCTTGAACAAATGCGGAATAAACCTCGCGGTTAATTTGTCAAGCACAAAACCTAAAACAACTAGGCTCACCTATGTGCACCAACAACTTATGCTAAGCAAGATAAGCAACTATGTGATAGCAAGATATATGACAAAGAACAATATGGCTATCACAAAGTAAAGTGCATAAGTAAAGGGCTCGGGAAAGAGATAACCAAGGCATGCGGAGACGACGATGTATCCCAAAGTTCACACCCTTGCGGATGCTAATCTCCGTTTGGAGCGATGTGGAGGCACAATGCTCCCCAAGAAGCCACTACGGCCACCGTAATCTCCTCACGCCCTCGCACAATGCAAGATGCCGTGATTCCACTAAGGGACACTTGAGGACGGTCACCTAACACGTACAAATGGCGACCCTTGGGGGCGGTCATCGAACCCGTACACTTTGGCAACCCTTGGGGGCGGTCACCGGTACACGTCAAATTGCTCGGGGCGATCTCCACAACCTAATTGGAGACCCCGACGCTTGCCCGGAGCTTTACACCACAATGATTGAGCTTCGAACAACACCAACCGTCTAGGGCGCCAAGGCACCCAAGAGGAACAAACTCTAGGGTGTCCAAACACCCAAGAGTAACAAGCTCAAGGGTACCAAGCACCCAAGAGTAATAAGCTTCTCAACTTGTAACTTCCACGTATCACGTGGAGAACTCAAACCGATGCACCAAATGCAATGGCAAGAGCACACGGAGTGCCCAAGTCCTTCTCTCTCAAATCCCACCGAAGCAAATAATGCTAGGGAGGAAGATGAGAGGAAGAGCAAGAAGGAGAACACCAAGAACTCCAAGATCTAGATCCAAGGGGTTCCCCTCACATAGAGGAGAAAGTGATTGGTGGAAATGTAGATCTAGATCTCCTCTCTCTTTTCCCTCAAAAACTAGTAAGAATCCATGGAGGGATTGAGAGTTAGCAAGCTCCAAGAAGGTCAACAATGGAGGAAGAACACGAGCTCAAAGGATTAGGTTCATTGGGAAAGAAGACCGCCTTTTATAGGTGGGAAAAAATCCAACCGTTATGCTCACAGCCCGCACAGAGCGGTACTACCGCTCCAAGGAGCGGTACTACCGCTATGGCGGTAGTAGACCTTTGAAACACAATAGCGAGGAGGCAAAAAAGCCAAAAGAACCAACGGAGCGGTAGTACCGCTTGACCTTATGGTACTACCGATAGGGGTAGCGGTACTATTGCTAAGGGCAGCGGTACTACTGCTTACGAGCGGTACTAAAAAATTACATCCGTGCCTACCACCGATGGACTTGTGACGAGTTTTTGGTCCCGAGCAGAAGTAGCCACGGAAGTAGTCGCGGTAGTACCGCTCCCAAGAGCGGTACTAAAAAATTACATCTGTAGCAGCCCCTTTTAAGGACACCAAAACTGACACAACTTCTGCAAACGGACTCCGAATTCGACGAAACCAAGTTTGTTGGAAAGCTAGCGACAAGGGCTAACACAATGTTGAAAGAAATACCAATAAGAAGCAAATGAGAAAAGGCCCAAAAGAAAATGGTGAGAACCCTTCCTCAGATAAGACCGGTAAAACCTCCAACACCGAAAACATCATAGAAGACGCATGCAAACTCCATTTTCGATGAACTCAAGCTTGTCATCAAGATGACCAAAAGCTCTAAGACTCACAAAGAGAACCAAACAAGAACAAAGAAACATGATGCAAGGATGCAATGGTTTGAGCTCTCGACGAACGGTACGATCAAGCTACTCACTTGAGAGCCCCCTTGATATTACGGCTATCGATCCTATAACCCGGTCTCCCAACTACCACCCTTGGACCGGTTAAATAGAAAACCTATCAAGGGAAAACCTTTGCCTTGCACATGATCCACTTGAGCTAGATGATGACGATCTTGTCCTCCTCAAGATGGACCACCTTTCTTGATTGCGTTGGGTCGATGGAGACTAGATGATTGCTCCCCCATACTCTACTGTGGGTGAGCCACTCTTTGGCACATCTTCACAAGTCCATTGACACCACAATGGATGGCAAGCTTCAAGCACTTGATCTCTTCGTGTTGCTCCACTTGAACTTGCACACGGCAATCTTGATGACGATCACCACTTGATGTCATCCTTTCCATGGGTTGTATGATATATTCCTTTTGACGCAAGCCCATGGACACGTACCTAACCCCACATAGACTCTCACATAGACCATGGGTTAGTACACAAAGTGCAATGGACAAAGCTTACCATACCATGGGATCACTTGATCCCTCTCGGTACATCTTATACGCTTTGTGAGTTGATCAACTTGATTCACTCTTGACTTAGTCTCGATCAACCTTGAGTCTTTCCAAGTCTCTTTGTTTGGATGATGTCTTGAAGGTAAACATGAATGGTCACACAATCTTCTTCTTCAAGACATGCTTGCAATAAGCTCAACACTCACATGACCAATCTTTGGATAATTCCTTAATAGCACCTTGGTAAACCCATAAACTCCTTGAAACCAACACATGGACTTCAAGAAATGCCTATGGAAAAGTCCTTCAAATATAACTCAATGCAACCATTAGTCCATAGAGAATGTCATCAATTACCAAAACCACACATGGGGGCACCGCATGTCCTTTCAATCTCCCCCATTTTTCTAATTGATGACAATCACTTTCAAGAGAGTTTATATAAGGAATTATGCATCACCATGCAATGCAACAACCAATAATGCATGCGTAGGAGATGCGTATGCTTAGGAACAAACCAAAGCCAAAAGAGACAACTCTCTAAACTTCTCCACAAAACTCTCTGAAACTTCTCCCCCATTGGCATCGATTGCCAAAATGGGCGAAAAGCTTAGAAGGCCAATATAAATTGTGGTCCTCCATAAATTGTGTATTTCTCAACAAGAGAGTGGAATGCAATACACATATCCAACTGTCAATACTTGGAGGAAGACAAACTATATTGAGGCCCAAGGATTGCAACAGAAAGATATGCCACAAAGACATAACAAAGAGAGACACAAGCAATCAGAAGATACCAATTGAAGCAAGCAATCAACGGATATCAATTGAACCAACTAGACCAATGATCCTATGTTCCACAAGAATAAAGATATTATGATATGAGCAAAGGAGTGTTCTAAAGAAACTAGAGAAGCTCCCCATGATTTGTGCACACATAAGAATTTTTATATTTGAATACAAAGTGCACAAAATAGGATCATAGCTCCCCCAAAATCGATAGAAACTCACATCAAGTGCAAGTGAGCATATAGGAAACAAAGCCTAGCGCTTGCAACAAGCACATGGTTGAGCAACATGTAAAAGAGGCAACTTAAGAAAAGGCTCAACCAAAATGATGTGTGTGAGTCATGGCGAAGCACTTGAGAAGACTAAAACTAGGATGAGAATTAAGCATCAACATAGTCTTGAAAGAATGAGGCACACGGTGCAAGCCTATCATTCCCACACACAACTGGCAAATGGGTTCACAAGCTTACTAATAAGCAAATAGAGAACCTATGCTTGTGACAACCTGTGGTGAAGATAGACGATGAGAGGCTCATAAAGATGAGGGATACCAATTAAAAAGCCTCGTAAAGATAAGCAAGAGGAAAATAATATTCACCACACAAGAGTGCATCAAGATGCAACGATAGAGGACACACACTCAAGGCAAAAGCTTTCACGGAGCCACCAAGGAAATAACATAAGAAAGACAAGGTGGACGTGAAAGAAAGGATATCAACTAGAGATGTAATTTCTCTCAAGTGTATAAGGTTCTAGGTAGACGAAATCATGATGATATATATCTACAAAGAAGGATGTACACCCGAAATAGTTACAACACGAAGGAACAAGATATCCAAAAGGAAGCCATACATATACCAATAAGATATTTGCTTGGAAGTATAGCACATGGCTAGATATGGTCTTATTGTATATAAATTAATTCCTACCACACATGAAGGAAATATGCCCTAGAGGCAATAATAAAGTTATTATTTATTTCCTTATTTCATGATAAATGTTTATCATTCATGCTAGAATTGTATTAACCGGAAACATGATACATGTGTGAATGCATAGACAAAACAATATGTCACTAGTATGCCTCTACTAGACTAGCTTGTTAATCAAAGATGGTTATGTTTCCTAACCATGAACAAAGAGTTGTTATTTGATTAACAAGGTCACATCATTAGTAGAATGATCTGATTGACATGACCCATTCCCTTAGCTTAGCACACGATCGTTTAGTATGTTGCTACTGCTTTTATCCATGACATATACATGTTCCTGTAACTATGAGATTATGCAACTCCGTTTACGGAGGAACACTTTGGTGCTACCAAACGTCACAACGTAATCGGGTGATTATAAAGGAGTACTACAGGTGTCTCCAAAGGCAGATGTTGGGTTGGCGTATTTCGAGATTAGGTTTTGTCACTCCGATTGTCGGAGAGGTATCTCTGGCCCTCTCGGTAATGCACATCATCAAGCCTTGCAAGCACTACAACTAATGAGTTAGTTGTGAGATGATGTATTACGAACGAGTAAAGAGACTTGCGGTAACGAGATTGAACTAGGTATTGGATACCGACGATCGAATCTCGGGCAAGTAACATACCGATGACAAAGGAACAACGTATGTTGTTATGCGGTCCGACCGATAAAGATCTTCGTAGAATATGTAGGAACCAATATGGGCATCCAGGTCCCGCTGTTGGTTATTGACCGTGAATAGTTCTAGGTCATGTCTACATTGTTCTCGAACCGTAGGGTCCGCACGCTTAAGGTTTCGATGATGGTTATTATGAGTTTATGTATTTTGATGTACCGAAAAGTTCGAGTCCGGATGTGATCACGGACATGACGAGGAGTCTCGAAATGGTCGAGACATAAAGATTGATATATTGGAAGCCTATGTTTGGAGTTCGAATGGTTCCGGCGAAAACGGAATTCTGAGTACCGGAGGTTACCGGAACCCCCCGGGAGGTAAATGGGCCATAGTGGGCCTTAGTGGAAAGGAGAAGGGGCCAGCCCTAGGTGGCCGCGCGCCGCCCCCCCTTCCCCTAGTCCTACTAGGACTAGGAGAGGGGCCGGCCCCCCTCTCTCTCTTTCCCCCCTCCGGGAATCCTAGTCCAACTAGGATTGGGGGAATCCTACTCCCAGAGGGAGTAGGACTCCCTTGGCGCGCCACCCTTGGCCGGCCAGCCCCTCCCCTTGCTCCTTTATATCACGGGGCGGAGGGGCACCCTAGAACACACAAGTTAGATCTACGGATCGTTCCTTAGCCGTGTCGGTGCCCCCTCCACCATATTCCACCTCGGTTATACTGTCGCTGCTTAGGCGAAGCCTGCGCCGTGAAACATCAAGATCGTCACCACGCCGTCGTCTTGTGGAACTCTCCTTGACACTCGGCTGGATCGGAGTACGAGGGACGCCATCGAGCTGTCGTGTGTCAAGAACTCGGGGCGCCGAGTAACGGCGCGGATCGGTCGGATCGCGAGGAGAACGTCGACTACTTCCTCTACGTTGTGATCGCTTCGCCCGGGTCTCACGAGGGTGCGTAGACAACACTCTCCCTCTCGTTGCTATACATCACCATGATCTTGCGTGTGCGTAGGAAAATTTTGAAATTACTACGTTCCCCAACAACACAACCATCAAAGACATCACAACTAGCAACATGAGATCATTGTTGAGATTCTTTGAGAAAGGAAGCAAGTATCACAAGATGGAATGAATATCATGCTAAGATGCAACCTACACAAGGTTGAATGCAAGAAAGGAATGCATGAAGAGATACTTGTTACCGAGATATCATTGGAAGGATGAAGTAGATACCAATTAGAGGTACAAGGTAGTTCATTGATCATCCTAGCTTGACTCCAAAAAGCACATGGTGACAACAACTTCCTTGTGAGTGAGCCGAGCATCCAATGCATCTCCAATTGTTCCTAGAACAACAACACAAACAAAATGGTACCCAAACTCACTGGGACCAAAGAGTTAGAAACACCAATATATATAGGACAAACTCCACATAAATATGTGCATATAGAGAAGGAAATGAATTTCATGCACATCTCATCCAATTTGAGACTTGGTGGAGTTTCCCTATATATTGGGTCAAATAAAGAAGGCATGACACAGAGACTACATGAAGTAAATATGCATGCTCAAGACCTTCAATAACCGATACCAAAAGACAAAGAAAAAACCAAGTGAAGAAAACATACCAAATGAATACAACAACACTTGGAGGATATCCATAAAAGATACATCAAGGAATGAGATATCCATTGATACACTCAAAATAAAAGATATCAAACTCCCAAAAAAGAGGATGGTTCTAAACAAACCAAGCTCTCTACAAAGTTTCATGATGGCACAAAGTACCAAAATGAAAACGGCTTGCCTTCCGCCAACACACACTTGATAAGGATCGCAAGATGAGTGTTTTATAGAAAATAGGATATCTCCCCCAAGACTAGTGCATTATAGAGAATTTGCATTTGAATACAAAATGCACAAGGTGGGATCACCACTTTCACTATATCTAGAAAACACTAGACAAGATCAAGAAATAAACAAGATCCACAAATGGTATGGAAGACAAAGGGAGTTGATACATTCCTTGGCAAGAGAAAAGGCAAATAAAAGCAAAAGCAATTGTAAAGATGATCAATAAATTCTACCACACAAGTGAGTACCAATTGTCAAAAGACAAGAAGTAAATGGAAATAATTCCTGATGGTAGATAGCAAGGATATCCGACATCATCTTCACAACAAACAAAAAGCAAATTGCAACTTGTAGAGCTAACATGCCACCTAGGAACAAGATAATTTACAATATCAACTCTAGGTGACAATATCTCGAATGTACACATTTTCTAGGCTAGTAATATACACATAGCATATTACTCCCCCATAATGTGATACCAATTAAGGATAAACAAGAGGCAAATAAAAGGATCCAACAAGAGATAATTAATGGACTATTTAGAATTTGAATTCTCATGAGAAGACATACCACATAGCGACTAGATAATCTTGAAATATCAACACTAGATGGTATTACTCATGTACACACATTTATAGGATTGTGAGGTGCACAAAGCACATCACTTCCCCATAATGGGATATTCCATTAATCTCTCATAAGAGCCAACTAAGAAATAAACAAGATGTGCAAAGGCTCAACGCACTACACACACGTATATGATGTGCAAACCAACACACACATACTTGATTACTCAAGATAAGCAAATTGGAGGCACAACATATACAACCACATGCAAGGAACAAAACCAAAACATGCAAAGGGGCAAGTAAATTTCAATGTAAACAATTTAAGTACAACTTACCGAAAGGAGGCACATTGGATATAGTATAGAAACTTGATAACCCAGTTGACTTGGCTTGAGACAATAAGAATGATGAAGTCCCCTTAAATCTTCATAATGTAGCCAAGTCTCCAATGCCCTCCAACAACACCTATTGATCAAATTTGAGCTTGGTGGTCCCCTACCAAGTTGGGTCCTAAGAGGTTAGTCACAATAGGCTTGGCTACCCAAATGGTTCTTTTCTTGACACCACTTTGAGTACCAACAAACTTGGCAAACACATTGCCAACCTTATCCTTCCCAAGAGAATAGATATCATCAATAATAATTGGGTTGGATAAGTTACCACTAGTGCATGAAGAAGTGACATGACCTTTCTCACGACATAAGTAGCAACGTCTACTCTTCACTTTCTTCTCACTTGATTTCTCAACAAGAGAAGCATTAACTTGAGTCTTCTTGGGAAGTGGCCTTTCTTCAACTTGAGGTTGAGAATGAGATTGAACTTGTGGCCTCTTCCCTTGTTGCTTGACACTAATGGCCGCCTTCTTCAATGGGCAAGATCTAACATGATGCCCTTCAATTTTGCACTTGAAGCAAATAATCTTGGCCGAATTCTTGACTTGTTCTTGGCCCTTCTTCTTGATTCTCTTGGACTTCTTCTTCTTATTGGAGTTGAATCCAAGTCCACCTTTGTCATTGGGGGATTTTTGCACACTCAAGATATTGTTGAGTGTGGATTTCCCCTCATGACTCTTTTCCAAGTCTTTCTTCAAAGAAGTGACTTGGGCCTTGAGCTCTTTGATTTCCTCTACATGGTTAGTCTCAACACAAGTACTAGAGGAAGTATAAGCTTCATAGTTAGAGCAACAAGGCAAGGAAAGCAAATCATCACAAGATGTACCAACATTGTGAGTAGATGAATTACAAGGACTAGCACATGGCAATATACTATTTTGACTAGAAGTAGTGCTAGTATCCACATGAGGCTCACTAGATGTTACCTTAGCAATCATGGCCTCATGAGCTATCTTTAGCACATTATGGGATACTAGAAGATCATCATGAGAGCTTGATTTCATGACTTTCTTCCAATTTCCCATAATGGCTAGATAGCACCTCAAGTTGAGCCCGTAGCTCAACATTCTCCTTCAAAATGGATGCTTCACAAGTAATAGACTTAGTAGCACAAGCATCATCATTTACAACAATAGGAGAGGACAACTTGGCAAGCTCTTTTAAATAAGAAGCTTCAAGTTGGGCATGAGACTCGGTGAGTTTGATGAGCTCACCCTTGATGACCCTTGAGCCATTTTCAAGGTGCTCAAAATCCTCAAGGAGTCTAGCATGAGAAACTTCAAACTTAGCATTTTTAGTTTTGAAATCATTGGCCACCTCAAGAGCTCTATCATGAGATTCCCTAACTCTAGATAATTCTAAAGCAAAAGTCTCCTCAAGAGATTCGGAGGTGGTTTGTTCATGTTCAAGAGCTTGAGATAGCTCCGCGATGTCATTTGCGTAATCACGCTCATGAGCTTCCTTTTTCTCAATGGTGACCTCATGCTCCTCTAGATGAGATTCCAACTCCTCAATGTATTTCTTGCCATCAATGGCAATGGACATTATTTCCATGAAGTTGGAACGATCAATTTTATTTTTATGAAGAGCTTTAAAAATCATTTCCCCCTTAGTTTTTCAGGAGGCAACATTATCATTCTCTTCATCATTATCCTCATCATCATTAGCATCAACATCATCATCAAGAGACATATTGGGGTACAAAGTAGGAGATACCTTTGACGCCTTAGCCATAAGGCAAAAAGCAATAGATGATGATGTAGGATCCCTTGAAGCACCATTCAAGACCACATCTTGTTCCATGGAGTGTTGGGTTTCCTCTACATTGTTAGCACAACAACTCGAGAAAATACATGCATTTTTATCATGGCAACAAGACATAGCAAGCATATCATCATGAGATTTAGTCAAGCAATTTGTACATGATATGCAAGGACTATCAACACAAGCATGTGAAACATTTGGAGTGCTCGAAGTGCTAGAGTCCAAAGATGAAGCATTGCAATAATATAGTGATGAAGGATCATCCACAATAAGCATACTATCATCATTGCAATGACCAACACTACTCACCATATCATTACCTTGTGGCAAACCACATGTAGGTGAAGTAGAAGAAGTTGAGAAGACTATACAACCGGAGGTGGAGGGAGAACAATCATCCCCACAAATCTTGGACACATCATATTTATCTTGAAGCTTCGTCCACAACTCATGAGCATCCCGGAACGACATGAGTTGAAATATAACTACATTGCTCAAAGCATCGAGAAGCACATTAGAAGCTTGAGCATTGAGATAAGAGTTTTTCTCATCCTCTAAAGATAATCTTTGGGGATCCTTTGGAGGAGAAAAACCCATATCTACAATTCGCTCTAAATTTGGGTCCATTACCCTAAAGAGATTAAGCATGCGAATAACCCAAACATCAAAATTTGTGCCATCGAAACTAAGAGTGTCAGAGAATCCTAAACCCCTAGTCGACATCTTTACTCTCTAGGCGGTAAAGCCTAATAAAGAGAGACGGGGCTCTGATACCAATTGAAAGATCGAGGATGTCGCCTAGAGGGGGGTGAATAGGCGCTTTAAAATAATTACGGTTAAGGCTTGAACAAATGCGGAATAAACCTAGCGGTTAATTTGTCAAGCACAAAACCTAAAACAACTAGGCTCACCTATGTGCACCAACAACTTATGCTAAGCAAGATAAGCAACTATGTGATAGCAAGATATATGACAAAGAACAATATGGCTATCACAAAGTAAAGTGCATAAGTAAAGGGCTCGGGAAAGAGATAACCGAGGCACGCGGAGACGACGATGTATCCCGAAGTTCACACCCTTGGGGATGCTAATCTCCGTTTGGAGCGGTGTGGAGGCACAATGCTCCCCAAGAAGCCACTAGGGCCACAATAATCTCCTCACGCCCTCGCACAATGCAAGATGCCGTGATTCCACTAAGGGACCCTTGAGGGCGTTCACCGAACCCGTACAAATGACGACCCTTGGGGGCGGTCACCGATACCCGTCAAATTGCTCGGGGCGATCTCCACAACCTAATTGGAGATCCCGACGCTTGCCCGGAGCTTTACACCAAAATGATTGAGCTCCGAACAACACCAACCGTCTAGGGCGCCAAGGCACCCAAGAGGAACAAGCTCTAGGGTGTCCAAACACCCAAGAGTAACAAGCTCAAGGGTACCAAGCACCCAAGAGTAATAAGCTTCTCAACTTGTAACTTCCACGTATCACGTGGAGAACTCAAACTGATGCACCAAATGCAATGGCAAGGGAACACGGAGTGCCCAAATCCTTCTCTCTCAAATCCCACCGAAGCAACTAATGCTAGGGAGGAAGATGATAGGAAGAACAAGAAGGAGAACACCAAGAACTCCAAGATCTAGATCCAAGGGGTTCCCCTCACATAGAGGAGAAAGTGATTGGTGGAAATGTAGATCTAGATCTCCTCTCTCTTTTCTCTTAAAAACTAGCAAGAATCCGTGGAGGCATTGAGAGTTAGCAAGCTCGAAGAAGGTCAACAATGGAGGAAGAACACGAGCTCAAAGGATTGGGTTCATTGGGAAAGAAGACCCCCTTTTATAGGTGGGAAAAAATCCAACCGTTATGCTCACAGCCCGCACAGAGCGGTACTACCGCTCCAAGAGCGGTACTATCGCTAGCGCGGTAGTAGCCCTTTGAAACACAACAGCGAGGAGGCAAAAAAGCCAAAAGAACCGTCGGAGCGGTAGTACCGCTTGACCTTACGGTAGTACCGCTAGGGGTAGCGGTACTACTGCTTGCAAGCGGTACTAAAAAATTACATCTGTGCCTACTACCGCTGGACTTGTGACGAGTTTTTGGTCCCGAGCGTAAGTAGCCACGGAAGTAGTCGCGGTAGTACCGCTCCAAGCGGTAGTACCGCTTCCAAGAGCGGTACTAAAAAATTACATCCGCAGCAGCCCCTTTTAAGGACACCAAAACTGACACAACTTCTGCAAACGGACTCCGAATTTGACGAAACCAAGTTTGTTGGAAAGCTAGCGACAAGGGATAACACAGTCCTGAAAGAAATACCAATAAGAAGCAAATGATAAAATTCCCAAAAGAAAATGGTGAGAACCCTTCCTCAGATAAGACCGGTAAAACCTCCAACACCGAAAACATCATAGAAGACGCATGCAAACTCCATTTTCGATGAACTCAAGCTTGTCATCAAGATGACCATAAGCTCTAAGACTCACAAAGAGAACCAAACAAGAACCAAGAAACATGATGCAAGGATGCAATGGTTTGAGCTCTCGACGAACGATACGATCAAGCTACTCACTTGAGAGCCCCCCTTGATAGTACGACTATCGATCCTATAACCCGGTCTCCCAACTACCACCATGGGACCGGTAAAATATAAAACCTATCAAGGGCAAAACTTTGCCTTGCACATGATCCACTTGAGCTAGATGATGACGATCTTGTCCTCCTCAAGATGGACCACCTTTCTTGATTGCGTTGGGTCGATGGAGACTAGATGATTGCTCCCCCATACTCCACTATGGGTGAGCCACTCTTCGGCACATCTTCATAAGTCCATTGACACCACAATGGATGGCAAGCTTCAAGCACTTGATCTCTCCGTGATGCTCCACTTGAACTTGCACACGACAATCTTGATGACGATCACCACTTGATGTCATCCTTTCCATGGGTTGTATGATATCTTCCTTTTGACGCAAGCCCATGGACACGTACCTAACCCCACATAGACTCTCACATAGACCATGGGTTAGTACACAAAGTGCAATGGACAAAGCTTACCATACCATGGGATCACTTGATCCCTCTCGGTACATCTTCTACGCTTTGTGAGTTGATCAACTTGATTCACTCTTGACTTAGTCTTGATCAACCTTGAATCTTTCCAATTCTCTTTGTTTGGATGATGTCTTGAAGGTAAACATGAATGATCACACAATCTTCTTCTTCAAGACATGCTTGCAATAAGCTCAACACTCACATGACCAATCTTTGGATAATTCCTTAATAGCACCTTGGTCAACCCATAAACTCCTTGAAACCAACACATGGACTTCAAGAAATGCCTATGGAAAAGTCCTTCAAATATAACTCAATGCAACCATTAGTCCATAGAGAATGTCATCAATTACCAAAACCACACATGGGGGCACCACATGTCCTTTCAACAGTTTAACAAGGCGTAATAGTCGACATCAACAAATCAGTCGAACAAGAGGAAATACTATCAAGCTTCAAGACCAACTTCGCAGCAACCTGCCCCAGATAAGCCTCCAATTCACCCTTCTTGGCCCTGAGACTTCCAACTTCGTCAGTCAAACTTTCCTTGTCCTTCTTCAGCCGCGCAACCTCCTGGTTGGCTTCAATACTAGCAGTCTTCAACTTGGAGTTCTCCTCTTCCAACTTGTTGACTGAGGCCAACTTCTTGTCAGCAAGTGCCTTTTCTCTCGCGCTTCCTTCTGAGCTGCGGCAAGATCTTGATCCTTCTTCTCTAGAGCCTGCTTCATTTTCTCTAAAGAAATATCATTCTTCAAACGAGCTTGGAGTTGACGGTTTTCACTACGTACATCTGTTCGAGTGGAGTCACTCGGTTCAAAGAGATTAAAAAAAGAGTCATAAGGTGGACAGTCGACAGATTGTTACCTCCCATGGTAGCCGCTTCGTCCTAGGCCTTCTTGAGATTCTTCTTGGCCAGCTCCAGATCAAAGTTAAGGCTGATCTGATTCTTCTCCGGTTCAGAAAATTGGGCTCCAAGATCACAAGACTTCTGCAGTTAGCAAATAAGATATGTCAGTCAACGGAAACAAAAGTCAATCACAGCGAAAGTTGCTCTAAGACTACCGCTGAATCAAACATTCAATAGTAGTCTCGGGGACTACACCCAGTGGGTGCACTTGGCGTGCCCCCACTGGTCCGGTTTTACACTCGGCATGGTCTGCCGAGCATGAGTAAAAAAGTAGAGATTCTCAGACCCCAGCCGGCTACCAGCAGTCGACCGCGATCTCGGGGACTACACCCAGTGGGTGCACTACGTGCCCCCACTGGTTCAGAAAAACGCTCGACTCAACCTGGTCGACTCAAGTGGAAGAACTATTCAACACAAAGTCAGAAACACCCAGTGGGTGATTGGATGCGAAATGCAGACCCATGATAGATGCACATAAAAGGTTCCAAAACGCTCATCCAAGGACACCTCGCGAACAATGAAGCAACAGTTACAACTACCACCAGTTAAGAGATCAGTCGGAAACCAACTAACCTTGACGTTGGCTTGCAGAGTGGTGCTGGCATTGTAGGCAACCTGGCTGGCCTCGTGCACTACCTTCATCTACTCCATCACGAGGTTTGCCTGGAGAAGGGCCTCCCTGGCGGCACTCGGCGGGTCGTCTGGAGTATGATATGCAGCGAAGAGCGATAACGGCAAGATCTGATCGAGTAGTCACGAGTCTCAAGCATGGAGTTGTACGGGCGCAGCGAGACACATGCGATCGACGCCAAGGACGGTCGGTCGGCGATGGATTGGCAAAGGTAACATTGGCCCGAGCCGGATCTCCGGATCGCTGGACCACCGTCTCAGGCATCGATGTCGACTGAGGCACCTGACCCTCAGTCGTCCTCCCTCTTGAGGCCCTGCCGCTCCTTCTCCTCTCTTTCAGAGGCACTTCTTCTTCATCATTCGGAAGCTCAATGACGTCCCGCGGAGCTGCAACAAAAAGCAACCTTAAAAGTTCAATCGACCGACAACCCAGTCGGTAGAAGAAATTCAAGATGGCCAGAGCGTATCAGCTTTGGAAGTGATCGCGTCATCAGCCTCCTCATCACCTGGGGCCTTGTCAACGTCCATGGAAGTCGCGGAAGTTGTAGCGCTGAAAAAGTTCATAATCCACTCACAGTCTTGCCACGCCCGCCCGCCGGATCTTGGAGTTGCTTGGATCGACGCTCTATGCGAGGAGGTGAGTCGACTGCCTCTTCGTCGTCCGACTCATCACTTTCTTCATCATCGTCATTAGGGGATTGCTAGTCGCCGCTTTCTTCTGCGCTGTCCTCTCCCTCCTGGTCTTGCTCCAAGGCTTGTTCACCATTGGGATTGAGTACATCTCAATATAAACCTACAAGGCAAGAAATCAATCAAACATTAGTCGGATTCAGAAACAATTACAAGACAGATTGAAGTACACTCGTTAGCAAGGATCAGACCATGTCCGGTTGGTTGTCGATGTCGAATGGATCGACTCTCTTGGCTCCCCTGGGGTTGTCCTTGTTCCCGGTAATGCCCTTCAGCCACAGGGCCACCGTCTCATTTGTAACCTCCTCTGGGTGAACCCGAGTGGTGTCATTGGCACCCGAGTAAATCCACATCGGGTGGACACGAACTTGGAGCGGCTGGATGCGTCGACTGAGGAACACCTCCAACAAGTCCATGCCAGTTACACCCTGAAGGACCAACTATACTACTCTCTCGACCAACATGTCCATCTCTACTTTCTCCGTTGCGGTCACGGTCAGTGAAGAAGGCTATTGGGCATGATCTAGGGTGAAAGGGGGGAGACCGGTCGACTGACCGGAGGTCGCAACATCCTGGCAGTAGAACCAGGTCGACTGCCAGCCCCTGACCGACTCAGGAAATGTCATGGTAGGGAAAGTGCTCCTCTTCCTCATCTGGATCCCTAGACCCCCGCACATCTGGATCACGTGCGTCCTCTGGTCACTCGAATTTGCCTTCTTCACGGTCTGGGAGCGAATTGTGAAGATGTGTTTGAAGAGACCCCAGTGCGGTCGACAGCCCAGAAAGTTCTGACACATGGACACAAACGCAGCGAGATAGGTGATGGTGTTGGGAGAGAAGTGATGAAGTTGGGCACCGAAAAAGTTCAAGAAGCCACGAAAAAAAGGATGCGGAGGAAGGGAGAAGCCACGGTCGACGTGGGTAGCAAGGAGGACACACTCACCCAACCGCGACCGAGGCTTCGTCTCCCCCTCCGGCAGCCTCGCGGCCCCGACAGCGATCAAACCGGAGGCGGCCAGCTCCTCCAGATCCTCTGGTCGGAGCGAAGATCAGATTTAATCGCCCTGGATCCAGCCCGGCGGCAGCGCGGACCTCGACGATGACCCCCAATTCGTCTTCTTGCCTTTCGCCGCCCCCGTCGCCTTTTTAGCGCGCTCCAGCGCCGCCATCTTGTCCTTCACCATGGTGGCGAGCGGCGAACTGGCGGGGCGGCGGCGTTGAGGGCGGAGGAAGATGCAGTGGAGAAACTGAGAAGGAAGAAGGAGAATGAAGGCGCACAATGCAGATGCCTCGGCCCCGACGCCTTTTAAGGACCCACTTCCGAGTGGCTGACGCGTGGGCCCGGGCAATCCTGTCAAATCCCGCAACAGTCGCACGACAAGTACGTGGCGAAAAAGGTGGCGCAGAAATCAAGGCGCCCGTATTTGTCCGTCCCACTTAGTACGGCGCGCTCCGCCCCGTGCGCTTCCCCAAATTTTCGAATCCCGTGAGATCCGGGATCCGCAGTAACCAATCGCGCCAAAGATTTTGCATCGAAGCAACACTCGACGAGTGCCAGCATAAGTACACTCGACAACTTCGGAATCGATCAAGGCGACTGAAACAAAGCCGAAGTTTCAGCGTGGGCCTCCAATCCAGCATGGGTACTTGTGAAGCACGAGAGTCAAGGCAGGACCAACTTCAACCTTCTTTCTACTTAGACCTCAATCCATTCGGGGGCTAATGACGATGCCATAGACCTAGGGTAGGGTCATAGGTCTGACCTATACGCCCTACCCAAGGTCACAACCCTAGAAGCAAAGACATTCAAAGAACAACAGAAAATATCAATTGAAGTCGTCGAGTGCAATTCACTCGACCAGTCATCTCACTCGGGTACCCCTCCCTCCCGATATCACTTGACCAAGACGAAGCCATTCGACTATTCGAGAAACCACTCGACCTGCAGAAGGCCAGGAGTCACTCAGGACGGCAACGGTCGGGCATTCACTCCGTAGTTTTAAAGGTCATTAAGTACACTTTATAGCTGGCGTTATCAGTAACGCCCTATCTTAATGTACATTGAACCCCTGTAACGGAGATGGCTGGGTCCTGGCGCACTCTATATAAGCCACCCCCTCCTCTGTGACAAGGGTTCGCACCCCCTGTAACACACACACACCCATATTCCAGTCGACCGCCTCAGGGCACCAAGACGTAGGGCTTTTACCTCCTCCGAGAGGGGCCTGAACTCGTAAACTCGTGTGTACAATCTCGCCGTAGCTAGGGCCTCGCCTCCTCATACGTACCCCCTATTCTTACTATCAAACTTAGTACCACGACAGTATCCAATCAGTGTGAGATGAAAGTCCACACCTTGGTATCCAATCTATGACCGAACCGAAGCCTTCCACAAATCCACACAAAAAAACTATCACTATAACTAGATATATGACGTTTTTGCAGTTTAAATTTAACTGCAAAAACATCTATTTGAGCTGCAAGAACATTTTATATTTAGTTACAGAGGTAGTATCATATAAAACCATATTGAATGTTGTACGACAAGTGGTTGAGAGTTCAGAAACTTTTGCACATCATAGTGTAAAGGGCAGGCAGATAACCAAATAAATGCCTGCTAAAAATTGTCAAAACTGGCGGGCCTGAAGTCTGGCGGTTCATACCATGAAACCAAACCTGCCCCGATATCATAAGTTCATAAGTTCATAACGGTGTGGCCTGCGCATCTCGCACAGTGCATCACGCAACCAAGCAGCCGGCATGCATGATCGTAGAACCTCTGGAGAAGACAACAATGTCGCTCCGGTGCATTATTAGCCAGCTCCCCGGGCCGATAAAATATCGCGGCCCGATCCTGAGTTCCAGAACGGCCTGAAATGTGCACCGGTGAATCCCCACCTCGCCGATCGCTCGCGAACAAAGCACGCGGCATCACGATGTGTACAGTCCCCTTCGTCGCGTCGTCGTTACGTTAGGTGATCCAGATATGTAGTACCAGCGCACTAAGGCACGCAGATATTGTCGAGCGTCGCCGTCGCCGCCGCTGCGGTCTCACCGGCTTCTGCCTACCCCTTCCTTATCCCCGCCTCTACCTCCGCAGGCCAGATAAAATGGGTTTTGGACTTTGGGTTCCATATTCACGTGCTCCTGCCAAATTACCACAGCCAGTTAATCTCACCCGGATATTATGTGCTCCGATCTGAGTTCCGGTGCGCTTAAAATGGTAGGGTCGTGAGTGATTCAGTGGAAGCAATGGCAACCCACGAGCGACCCGTCCATTTGATCTTCCGCTGGTCTGTGACCGTGAGGGAGACGACGACGCCGATGTTGCCCCCGGGCCCCGGCCATGCCACCCTCGCCACTCCCTTCAGATGCGATCAAACTCCCTACAGTTGCCTATCGACCTCAAAGCCTCATTTCTTTTCTTTTTGTGGCCCTCCTCCGGCTCCGACCAGTCTAATTTAAAGCGCTTAAAATGGCCCTCGATCGATCATTGCCGGTCGACTGCATTATTTCTGGACTGGAGGAGTACGCACGCTCTGATCGTTCAAGACATGATACTGATTTGTTGCATCGGACGAGAACGGTTGCTTCTGGCTTCAGATTTGGTCTCTGTGTCTGTGATGATACTGATTGGTTGTATCAGACATGCACGATCGCTCATGCTGCTGCTGCTGCTAATTATTCGTGTATTCGAAACGAGAAAAAAAAAACATAGTGGGCCTGTGAATCCTCGGAGACTCTTGCCGCATGTTGGTGCTGAACTGCCGATGCGTGCACGCGTTCGTCTGCGAACAAACATCCGGGCAAGAACTTCAGGGCGACCCTGACATGACGCTGGTTGCGTCGCTTCTGCTCTGTTCTCTTGAGTGAAAAGTGAAGTGCTAAGCTGGTACAGATTGCTTGCAAGCTGCATCAACACTACCACCTCCATGGATCATCGCTCAGATGTTGCTGAGATGCATGCAGCCTGGGGCCTGGGCAGCAGATGCGCTTGATATTCCGAGGAAGGTGGAAATGGGAAGGAGGATGGCGACGGGGACGGGGGAGCAGGCAGTACACCATGGATGGACGAGTGAGTGGTAGCAGGGGCCGAGGATTAATGGCTGACATGGACTGTGGGTCCTGCCAGTCCGCATCAAACACTGGAAATTTTGTAAAGCATTTATCCTGTCTCGCCCAATCAATGTTCTGGATAACTGCACTGCTCAATTTCACACAAGTGTGTGGCTGGATGCTCTGCATGGATCCAACCAACCAATAGGTACTAAACCTATAGTACTAACTACTCCCTCCATTCCTAAATATTTGTCTTTCTAGAGATTTCAATAAGTGACTACTCCCTCCGTTCGGAATTACTCGTCGAAGAAATGAATGCATCTAGGTGTATTTTAGTGACAAGTAATTCCGAACAGAGGGAGTACATACGAAGCAAAATGAGTGAATCCACACTCTAAAGTATGTCTATATACATCCATATGTGGTAGTCCATTTAAAATCTCTAAAAGGCAAATATTTAGGAACGGAGGGAATAGTAGATAGCCACACCATGCATGCAAATTGTACTTTGACGGGATTTCATGCTCATTAGAGCAAGTACAATAAGTTTACGTAATTAAGCAGACTATAAGGAGTTAAAATATTATATTTCTGCTCACATGGAGAGAAGAGAGGAGGAGAGAGAAGAGGAACGGGCTACAGAATAAGAGCCAGCTACAACATGTGCTCCTGGGCACTATGTGAGAGTGAAAGGTGGGCCATGTATTAATAAAGGAGCACACCTTTATATCTAACTATTATACGTGCTGGCTATAAGATTAGCTATAGATGACATGGCAACATCATATAGCCATCCGCGGGCTGTACTATTAACCATGCTCTTAGAGCAAGTATAATAAGGTACAGTCAGCAGGCTGTAAGGATTAAAATATTATATGTTTGCTGAGTTGGATGTGAGAGAAGAGGAGAGAGAAGGGAAGTGGATTGTAGATTAACAACCGACTACAGCACGTGCTCCAAGAAACAATGTGAGAGTGTAAGGTGGGTCATCTATTAATGAAGTAGTACTACTTAGTAAGTAGCTATTGCCTATTAGGTTGGCTATAGATGATGTGGCAATCTCATATAGCCGACTGTTGGCTATACTATTAACCATGCTCTTACTGTGCACGAGCGTATTGTACAACCCACAGCCAAATGGTAAGAAGTAGTGAAAACTTGTGTTGGTCATTTTATCTTACCAAAGCATGTAATTTATAGCTGAACTGGACAGTTGACTAGCACTTCAAACGAAATTGTGTGCGCCCTTTCCAAGCTAGACACTTGAAAACCTTGGCACTTCTTCATACATGATCCAGCCACTAGTCCTAGGATTCTATCTTATCTTCCTAGATCACATCAACAATAAGCAACCTATGGAGTTGTCCATTTGGTGAAAGCATAAAATGTTGGAAGTGTAGACCGTTGGGTGGCTAATCACAAAGTCACCATGTCAGTCATCCCAATGACCCTCCAAAGATTTACATTTTGGGCCAAAAGAGGTATGATACTTGTTGTGGCTAGATTCCATCAAAATTCAAAGTTTTGGCGCAATTTGATGAATCTTGAGATATATTCAAACAAATAAAACAAAAAACACAAGAATTCATGTAATTCCGGTGAACCCAATCACCTAATGGTGTCTGAAATATGATGAATCGAATTATGAACCCGGTTTTAGGGTGTGTTTGGATTGCCACCAAAGTACACCCTCCAAAAAAAGTCCATGGCAGAAACATTGGCCCTTGTTGGATGATCGCTAATTTTTTTTCTAACAACTCTAGTTCATTTTTCTTGCCATTGTTGACCAACTCACGGGCAAAAAAACCACAACCAAATTTTAGGAAAACTTGGGCACAAACCAAACACCCTATCGCAACTCTTCATCATCGAGCTTTGCTACACGCACGGGCACATGATAACGGGCTTTTGCCGGGAAGCTTAGCTGGGACCTTTTGATTGAAAGAAATCATGATGAGGGGCCCACACCCCCTCTCAGGGGAAGGGTGGAGATTAGTTAAATAGGCCCGTAAAAGTCCGTTGGTTTAGAATTTTCGCTTCATCCTCCCACGTGATCCAACAGCCCACGTAATCTTTGAAGTTTTCACCAAATAAACATTTCCACCAAGTAAGTTTGCCTTTTACCGAGGCTATATATAGCCATGGCATACAAGCAGCAAAAGGCAGTAGCCTGCGGACTGGTGTCAGCGTTTGCTGCTACTCACCTGGGTTCCAAGTTTCAACATAGAAATTGCTACTCATCATCCACTAACAATCCAAAGAGCCATTGATCTGCAGATTGCAGAAAATGGAGGGAGCACTTGTCACCTCCAACTTCAGCATGTCTGATCTCTACCCCGCCAAAGCCAATGCTGCTCATGCTCCGAGATCGAGGAGGCTCTCCTACATCTCCCCCGCTGCCTCTTCTGCTGCTGCTCCGAACCCCAGCTACAGAAGGAGGAAGGGCACGTCGCCCCCGCCGCCGTCGGCTGCCGCCACCGCCACCGTCCTCACCTCACCGCCCAAGCCGGTCGAGCAACAAGAGACGGAAGAGCACCTGGTCGACACGTCGGTGAACAATGCAACTGGTACACGAGTTGCTACCGCGAGAACGAGCAGGGCATCCGATGCGCCGCGCCAGGCGGCTCGGTCGTCCAGGCCTCGCCGCCGGCCCGTCACTTCGCTACAGGCGGCGTTCTGCAACGCGCTGGAGGAGGCGATCAACACGTTCGTCGACCCGCCGGTGCTGCGTCCGTCAGTGGACCCGCGGCACGTGCTGTCCGCCAACTTCGCGCCCGTGGACGAGCTGCCGCCCACGCCCTGCCCCGTGGTGCGCGGCGTCATCCCGCGCTGCCTCGCCGGCGGCGCCTACATCCGCAACGGGCCCAACCCGCAGCATCTCCCGCGCGGGCCGCACCACCTCTTCGACGGCGACGGCATGCTGCACTCCCTGCTCCTCCCGACGGCGCCCGACTCCGACCCCGTCCTCTGCTCCCGCTACGTGCAGACGTACAAGTACATCGTGGAGCGCAACGCGGGCGAGCCGGTCTTGCCCAACGTCTTCTCCGGCTTCCATGGCCTGGCCGGGATGGCGCGCGGCGCCGTCACGGCGGCCAGGGTGCTGACAGGCCAGATGAACCCGATGGAGGGCGTGGGGCTTGCCAACACCAGCCTCGCCGTCTTCGGCGGCCGCCTCTACGCGCTCGGCGAGTCGGACCTCCCGTACGCCGTGCGCGTCGACCCGGCCACCGGTGAGGTGACCACGCTCGGCAGGTGCGACTTCGGTGGCCGCCTCAGCATGGGCATGACCGCGCACCCCAAGAAGGACCCCATCACCGGCGAGCTCTTCGCGTTCCGCTACGGCCCCATGCCGCCGTTCGTCACCTATTTCCGGTTCGACCCTGCAGGGAACAAGGGCGCCGACGTGCCCATCTTCTCCGTGAAGCAACCGTCTTTCCTGCACGACTTCGCCGTGACGGAGCATTATGCGATATTCCCGGAGATACAGATCGTGATGAACCCCATGGGCATGGTGGTGGGCGGCGGCTCGCCCGTCGGGGCGGACCCCGGCATGGTGCCTCGCCTCGGCGTGATCCCCAAGTACGCCGCGGACGAGTCAGAGATGCGGTGGTTCGAGGTGCCGGGGTTCAACATGATGCACTCGGTGAACGCGTGGGAGGAGGCCGGCGGCGAGGAGATCGTGATGGTGGCACCCAACATCCTGTCCATCGAGCACACGCTGGAGCGCATGGAGCTGATCCACGCCTCCGTGGAGCTGGTGCGCATCAACCTCCGCACCGGCAACGTCACACGCACGCCGCTCGCGGCGGCAAACCTCGACTTCGGCGTGATCAACCCGAGCTGCCTCGGGCGCCGCAACCGCTACGGCTACTTCGGCGTTGGCGACCCCATGCCCAAGATCGGCGGGGTGGCCAAGCTCGACTTCGACCGCGCCGGCCACGGCGACTGCACCGTGGCGCGCCGGGACTTCGGGCCGGGGTGCTTCGCCGGGGAGCCGTTTTTCGTCCCTGATGACGTCGAGGGGAACGGCGACGAGGACGACGGCTACGTGGTGTGCTACGTGCACGACGAGGGCACCGGCGACAACCGGTTCGTGGTGATGGACGCGCAGTCGCCCGACCTGGACATCGTCGCCGAGGTGCAGCTTCCCTCCCGCGTCCCCTACGGCTTCCACGGCCTGTTCGTCACTCAGGCCGAGCTCCGGTCACAGCACCAATGATCATCAGATTCAGACACGCCAACACGTCCGATGTTTCCGCGCCATAGATTGCGCGCCACGATGTATAATACTAGACCAATAGAGTGGTGCATGGGTAGGTCATGTATAGGATCCCATGACATACACATAGGAGAAATAGGTCATCTCATGTGTAGCATTTACATGTTTACAAGAAAGAATTGTTGGTGAAAAACATACCTGCAGTACAAAAAAACAGCCTGGAAAATACTTGCAACACACGTCCAGCCTGCAGAATTGCTAACTCATCGAGTAGTAGTACGAAACAAGGCATGAACTACAAGAACTTCACAGATATAAGAGAGTTTTATTTCTCTCAAAGTTTTACACACATGACCTCACTGGCTACAGAGTTCATACAAATGTATGTATGTAGGGATTTCACGGGATATACATACTATTGTGTTTCACGAAGTCGGTGGTGCTACCTTGCATTTGGTAATAGAATCATCAACTCAGCATCCTCAATGTTGTTAGTCTGAAAAAACAGAATGGGCATGGCTTCTCTTTTGCCTAAATTAACCTAACTGCTCCTATGAAAGGTCTGAGAGTATGATTTTCTGCAGCGGACACAGATGCCAACATCATTACCAATCGTCAGTACAATCTTCTCTGCAGCACTTCTCTTCCCAACATCTAATGCGTTATGTATTTTTACTCATCAGAGGAGATAGTGAGATACCTAGCATAAGTTGCATAAAACACCAGCTTCTCAAGATTCATGTGGCACATTCCACAGCCTGGAAAGGGATATAAAGGGCCTGGGGCTCAAGTTACCGCCCTTTATGACTTGAGAAGCACCGTCACATGCCTCCGATGCGCATTTTACATAAGGTACTCCAGTGGCAGTCAACTTTTCTCGACGTCGTGCCCAGGTGACAATGTATAAACCAGAGATGATTAGAAACCCTCCAATAATACTGGAAGCAAACAGAGCAGATTACTTCAGATCAAAAGAGATGGTAAACATTTATTGCTACAAAAAGAATTACTTTATTACTATATGTTAGAAACTTAGACTATTGATCTTTCAGATTATCAGATGGTCAAATAGAACAAGACATCAATGTGCATATCCTACATTACTACATACACACATTAACAAGTAAGTAGAAGAGGTCTGGAAAAGTATTTTTCACTTCAAAGAAAGGATACAATGGAAAAGGTTAATTCTAAAGAGTAGAACATATGATAAACATACTCTTACCTTCCGAAATAAATTGGACTGCCCAGAAAGAGCACTGACAAGAGAGCAGAGAGCACTGGCTGGAGAGGCATATATAGTGCCACCATAGCTGGGCCCAGAATTTTGTTGGACCATGTCAATAAACCAGTATTAAGAGCAGATGAAACAACTCCCTGAAATAGGGGGGAAATAGGAGAATTTCAGTATAGAATATTTATGGTGGCATGCGTCAACTACTTCTATAGCCTACACAAACTAGCGTATTTTGCAAGTTTGCAACAATTATCACCACCACAGTACTACATACATGTAGAAATTCAATTCATGGTCCCATGCATGGGAAAGATAAATCTAACACAAAGCTTACAGCATATACAACAGCCGCAAACTCAGATGCAGTCAAAGTCCAATCTTCTTTACTGGTTGTTGAAAAAACTCCAGAAATAAGCATTAAAAGAGCTCCAAAAAAGTATGAGTAAGCTGTCAATGACAAACTGCAAGGGTACTTCACCAAAATTGGAGCCTGAAATAACAACACATGAACATAATAAGTATAAAATAACAAGAAAACTTTCTGCAATACAAATCAGAGCACATAGATCCTGCAGCATAAGTTTCAACCTTGAATAGCAAGATACTAGAGTAAGTCTAATAAATAAACATATTTTCAACAATGTTAAAAGGGTGATCTCCTTCTATTAGTATAGTGATATTGGTTCTTAAAATGAAGTATGATTTGCTCGGCCCATGACAAATCTTCTTGTGACAATTCACCAAATAACATACTATGTTCAATATTAAGCAATAGCCAGTTGGCCACACAGCATAAATATGGGCCTTTTCTAGGAAGAGCAAAACCGGCCTAAGTTTTAATATCCTTCTCACTTTAAGAATGTCAAGAAGGCAGAGAAACCATTAGGAATTGGGACTGAAATATTCAACAAAATAGAGTGTTCTAAATAGAGTTGATGTGATCTGAAGTTGCCCTACAAGATTTACTGATCTAACTTACAGAGGCTTTAAGCCTTTCAGAACTTGTGCCATGCACATGCCTGATAGAAAACTAAAGCTCAAGGTGTTCCGAGTTGACAAACATCAAAATGCAAACGGAATAGAGCACGGCAACAGCCTGAAAATCATTAATACCTGCAAAGCAAGATAAGTTGCCATACAGAGGCAGTTCCCTATTAAACATAGCACTCCGATATGCCACTTTTCCAGCCCATATGCAATGAACCAAGATGATCCTGGCTCAGGTTGCAACATCTCAGTGATGACGACATTACGATGAACATCAAGATCTAGCTCGCTGCTACCAAACACAGCTGCCCCCCTGTACAACACCATGAGAACAGCACCAAGCACACAGACGATTGTGCCACCAACCTTGGCACGGCCCTCGTGTGTGACCAAGCTCGCCGTTTCAGTCCTGAAAATTGTAAAATGCTTAAACCAGCAAACAAAGAGAGATGCGAGTCTCTGAACATTTTTCAAGATTGAGTGAGACTGACCCCATGATGAGGGCCAAGATGAAAGTGAAGACGGGAATTGATGGCTGAATGGCGGCGGCGTATGTCGGATTGGTGTAGCCGAGGCCGAACAAGAAGAGCAGCTGGTTGCCAAAGATGCTACAGGACAAACAACCAGACACATCAGAGCACGAAATTTGCAAGTACATAAGCAGCATTGCTTCAAGCGGTCAGCGTGTCTGACACCGAGCGACCGGGTGGCCAGGCTTACCCCGTGAGCCCGAGGAAGAAGAAGGAGGTAAGGAGGCGACGCGTGACGGGCGGCGGACGAGCCTGCGCGGGCGAGCCGCGGTGGCGGAAGAAGGCGATGGGAGCAAGCACGCAGAGCGCGAGGAGGTCGCGGTAGACGCAGAAGACGACGCGGTTGACGCCGACGTTGAGCGCCTGCTTCGCGATGACGTGGTACCCCGCGTTGATGAACTGCGAACCCACCATCGCCGCGTGCGCCCGCCTCGCTTCCCCATCCCGCGCCGCCGCCGCCATCGCCGCCGATCCGATCCCACAGTCGTCGTCCCACGGTCTGAGTAGCGACTACTCCTCTTTGAACTTTCCCCACTGTTTTTTTTAGGATTTTTCCCCACTGGTTGTTTTTTTGAGGGGGTTTTCCCCACTGGTTAGCCAGTGGACACTCGCAGTTCATGTGCTGGGCTCTTCCTAATTTGGGAAATAGTTCTAACGGGCCGTCTTGTTCGTATAACCGAGTAGATCGGCCCACTTCGCGTTTTTTATTCATCAGTTTTCTTTATTTTTAGAAAAATAATACGTAATAATTTTTTATAAAATACGCAAGCATTTTTAATACGTAATAAACTTTTAAAATTACATGAAACATTTTTAAAAACCATGAAATTTTGCTAAATCTATATGGTTTTCAAAAATATGTGAACACTTTGATTGACTACATGGACATTTTTAGAAATACGTGACCACCTTTTTTTAGTTGCATGGAGATTTTAAATAAATGCGTAAACAGTCTTAAAATTGTATGAAGAGTTTTCAACACTTTTTTTAGTTGTACAATTTTTTGTTCTTAAAATGACTTAATACTATTCCAAAATTGCATAGTTTTTTTTTCAAAAAAATACATGAACAAGTTTTACTTTAATTTCTTGAACATTTATTTAAAATTATGGGACATTTGGTTAAAATCAGGGAGCTTGATGATAGCCTCTTCGTGCTCCAATGTTTTCTTTAGGAGATTATAACAACATCATGCTTTAGGGGCATTGGATTTCCTGGGGTTTGGGTGATGATCGAGGAGTATGATGGGAAGGGCACACCCAGTTAAGTTTAGTTGAAACATATCAGTGTATGGCACAAAATCCATGGTATCTCAGATTTGTACCATTCCGAGCCCATAACAGATCTGATAGCATGAAAAAATGGTCAGGTCAAGAGCGTCGAGATGAACCCATGTAGAGTTTTATAAGGTAACTATATCTGAGTCTGGGCCAAGATAGAAGCGGCAAAGCTCCTTACCCCATTTACACCATGAAATCTTAATGAAAGGGAGAGGATTTTTTTTCATGTGAAATATGAAAAGATTGGTTACCTATGTGAAGTTTGTGGTATCCTAGGCCATAACCAGGAAGAATGTGGTGATGGTGTTCATGGGGTTGAAGAAATTGAGTATGATGATTGGATGACGCCTTAGAGGAGATCCTTTCCAAATGGGCAGGCCAACAACAACCGAGGTGGTTTCACATCACGAACAAAGGGCAACAACCGAGCGGTTTCATAGGCATGTGAGGAAGAGGCCGCAATGGTAGCCAAAATGGGAGTGAGGGCAACAACCCACACAAATGACCATCAGGGGAAGTTGTTGTCACGAGTCGGTCCCTGAATGGGCCCAAATCTTTGTGCTTACTGTGTCAGTCCCTAGATCAATAGCTAACACGCACAGTCGACGATGAAATACCGAGAATACATCATGTGTTAATTATTACATTGCAGATCCAATGCTTTACAATACACAGATGCCTAGCTAATAGGCCAGCTTATAGTACAACGTGCAGTGGAGATATCATTATAATCTTGTGGCGTCCATGCACTCACAGGCAGAAGTTGAGTATAGCATCATAACCCTACTTTGTACCTTCCACTTAATACGATAGACCTGCAACATGATACGTTGCAGCCACAAGGGTCAATACATCGAATGTATTAGCAAGTTTTGTTGGAAATATGCCCTAGAGGCAATAATAAATTGGTTATTATTATATTTCCTTGTTCATGATAATTGTCTATTGTTCATGCTATAATTGTGTTGACCGGAAACCGTAGCAAGGGGGAGGCCGGCCGGCCCTCATGGGGCGCGCCCCAAGTAGGATTCCTACTTGGAATCCTATTCCTAGTAGGTTTCCAACAAGGGAAGAGAGGGGGAAGGAGGAAGGAAGAGGGGGAAGGGAAGGAAAGGGGGGGGCGCCGCCCCCTTCCCTTGTCCTATTCGGACTCAAGGGGGGCACGCGGCCATCCCCTCCTGGCCCTTCCTCTTCTCCCAGTAAGGCCCATCTAGGCCCACTAGTTCCCCGGGGGGTTCCGGTAACCCTCCAGCACTCCGATTTTATCCGAAACTTCTCCGGAACACTTCCGGTATCCAAATATAGTCGTCCAATATATCAATCTTTATGTCTCTACCATTTCGAGACTCCTTTTCATGTCCGTGATCACATCCGGGACTCCTAACAATCTTCGATACATTATATCACATAAATGAAGGAAATATGCCCTAGAGGCAATAATAAAGTTATTATTTATTTCCTCATATCATGATAAATGTTTATTATTCATGCTAGAATTGTATTAACCGGAAACATAATACATGTGTGAATACATAGACAAACATAGTGTCACTAGTATGCCTCTACTTGACTAGCTCATTAATCAAAGATGGTTATGTTTCCTGACCATAGACATGTGTTGTCATTTGATTAGTGGGATCACATCATTAGAAGAATGATGTGATTGACATGACCCATTCTATTAGCCTAGCACTTGATCGTTTAGTATACTGCTATTGCTTTCGTCATGACTTATACAAAGTTCCTGCAACTATGAGATTGTGCAACTCCGTTTACGGAAGAACACTTTGTGTGCTACCAAACGTCACAACGTAATCGGGTGATTATAAAGGTGCTCTACAAAGCTTCGAAGGTACATGTTGAGTTGGCATAATTCGAGATTAGGATTTGTCACTCCGATTGTCGGAGAGGTATCTCTGGGCCCTCTCGGTAATACTCATCACCTAAGCCTTGCAAGCATGTAACTAATGAGTTAGTTATGAGATGACGTATTCTGAGCGAGTAAAGAGACTTGCGGTAACGAGATTGAACTAGGTATTGGATACCGACGATCAAATCTCGGGCAAGTAACATACCGATGACAAAGGGAACAAAGTATGTTGTTATGCGGTTTGACCGATAAAGATCTTCGTAGAATATGTAGGAACCAATATGGGCATCCAGGTCCCGCTATTGGTTATTGACCGGAGACATGTCTCGGTCATATCTACATTGTTCTCGAACCGTAGGGTCCGCACGCTTAAGGTTTCGATAACAGTTATATTATAAGTTTATGTATTTTGATGTACCGAAGGTTGTTCGGAGTCCCGGATGTGATCACGGACATGACGAGGAGTCTCGAAATGGTTGAGACATAAAGATTGATATATTGGACGGATATATTTGGACACCGTAAAGGTTCCGGGAGAGTTTGGGAATATACCGGAGCTCCGGGAGGTTACCGGAACCCCCCGGTAAGTATATGGGCCTTATTGGGCCTTAGTGGAAGGGAGGGAGAAGGATCAAGAGAGGGAGAAGGAGCAAGGGAGGGGGTGCCCCCCCCAAGCCCAATCCGAATTGGGAAGGGGGCCGCCCCCCCTTTCCTTCTCTCCTCCCCCCTCTTCCTTCCTTCTCCTACTCCAAATAGGAAAGGGGGGGGCAAACCTACTTGGAGTAGGATTGCCCCCCTAGGGCGCGCCACCCCTTGGACCGGCCTCCTCCTCCCTCCCCCCTTTATATACGGGGGTAGGGGGGCACCCTAGACACACAAGTTGATCATTGAGATCGTTCCTTAGCCGTGTGCGGTGCCCCCCTCCATGATATTACACCTCGGTCATATTGTAGCGGTGCTTAGGCGAAGCCTGCGATAGGAGAACATCAAGATCGTCACCACGCCTTCGTCTTGACGGAACTCCTCCAGCGCCTCTCTGGATCGGAGATCGGGTGCGTCATCGAGCTGTCGTGTGTCAAGAACTCGGAGGTGCCGGAGTAACAGTGCTTGGATCGGTTGGACCGGGAGGACGTACGACTACTTCCTCTACGTTGCGACAACGCTTCCGCTTCGGTCTACAAGGGTACGTAGACAACACTCTCCCCTCTCATTGCTATGCATCACCATGATCTTGCGTGTGCGTAGGAATTTTTTTGAAATTACTACGTTCCCCAACAATAAACTCATAATACCTATCGTCATCGAACGTTAAGCGTGCGGACCCTACGGGTGCGAGAACTATGTAAACATGACCAAGACACGTCTCCGGTCAATAACCAATAGCGGAACCTGGATGCTCATATTGGTTCCTACATATTCTACGAAGATCTTTATTGGTCAAACTGCATAACAATATACGTTGTTCCCTTTGTCACCGGTATGTTACTTGTCCGAGATTCGATCGTCGGTATCTCAATACCTAGTTCAATCTCGTTGTCGGCAAGTCTCTATAATTGTTCTGTTATACTTCATCCCGTAACTAACTCATTAGTCATAATGCTTGCAAGGCTTATAGTGATGAGTATTACCGAGAGGGCCCAAAGATACCTCTCCAAAACACGGAGTGACACATCCTAATCTCGATCTATGCCAACCCAACAAACACCTTCGGAGACACTTGTAGAGCACCTTTATAATCACCCATTTACGTTGTGACGTTTGGTAGCACACAAAGTGTTCCTCCGGTATTCGGGAGTTGCATAATCTCATAGTCTGAGGAACTTGTATAAGTCATGAAGAAAGCAGTAGAAATGAAACTAACACGATCATGATGCTAAGCTAACGGATGGGTCATGCCCATCACATCCTTCTCCTAATGATGTGATCCCGTTCATCAAATGACAACACATGTCTATGGTTAGGAAACATAACCATCTTTGATTAGCGAGCTAGTAAAGTAGAGGCATACTAGGGACAATATGTTTTGTCTATGTATTCACACATGTACTAAGTTTCCGGTTAATACAATTCTAGCATGAACAATAAACATTTATCATGAAATAAGGATATACATAATAACTTTATTATTGCCTCTATGACATATTTCCTTCAAATCTTTATGCCTCGACCATTTTGAGACTCCTCGTCATGTCCGTGATCTCATCCGGGACTCCAAACAAACTTCGGTCATCAAAAACACATAACTCATAATACATATCATCATCGAACGTTAAGCGTGCAGACCCTACGGGTTTGAGAACTATGTAGACATTACCGAGACTCATCTCCGGTCAATAACCAATAGCGGAACCTGGATGTTTATATTGTCTCCTAAATATTCTACGAAGATCTTTATCGGTCAAACTGCATAACAACATACGTTGTTCCCTTTGTCATCGGTATGTTACTTGCCCGAGATTCGATCGTTGGTATCATCATACCTAGTTCAATCTCGTTACCGGCAAGTCTCTTTACTCATTCCGTAACACTTCATCTCGCAACTAACTCATTAGTCACATTGCTTGCAAGGCTTATAGTGATGGGAATTACCGAGAGGGCCCAAAGATACCTCTCCGAAACACGGAGTAACAAATCCTAATCTTGATCTATGTCAACCCGACAAACACCTTCGGAGACACCTGTAGAGCATCTTTATAATCACTCATTTACGTTGTGACGTTTGATAGCACACAAGGTGTTCCTCTGGTATTCGGGAGTTGCATAATCTCATAGTCTGAGGAACATGTATAAGTCATGAAGAAAGCAGTAGCAATGAAACTGTATCGATCATAATGTTAAGCTAACGGATGGGTCTTGTCCATCACATCATTCTCCTAATTATGTGATCCCATTCATCAAATGACAACACATGTCTATGGTTAGGAAACATAGCCATCTTTGATTAATGAGCTAGTCAAGTAGTACTAAGTTTCCGGTTAATACAATTATAGCATGAATAATAAACATTTACCATGATATAAGGAAATATAAATAACAACTTTATTATTTCCTCTAGGGCGTATTTCCTTCAGTCTCCCACTTGCACTAGAGTCAATAATCTAGTTCACATCGCCATTTGATTTAACACCAATAGTTCACATATGTATGTGATTAACACCCATAGTACACATCGACATGTGACCAACAACCAAAGGGTTTACTAGAGTCAATAATCTAGTTCACATTGCTATATGATTAACACCCAAAGAGTACTAAGGTGTGATCATGTTTTGCTCGTGAGAGAAGTTTAGTCAACGGGTCTGTCATATTCAGAGCCATATGTATTTTGCAAATATTCTATGTCTACAATGCTCTGCATAGAGCTACTCTAGCTAATTGCTCCCACTTTGAATATGTATCCAGATTGAGACTTAGAGTCATCTGGATTGGTGTAAAAGCTTGCATCGACGTAACTCTTTATGACGAACTCTTTTATCACCCCCATAACCAAGAAACATTTCCTTAGTCCTCACTAAGGATAATTTTGACCGTTGTCTAGTGATCTACTCTTAGATCACTATTGTACCGCCTTGCCAAACTCATGACAAGGTACACAATAGGTCTGGTACATGGCATAGCATACTTTATAGAACCTATGACTAAGGCATAGGGAATGACTTTCATTCTCTTTCTATCTTCTGCCGTGGTCGAGCTTTGAGTCTTACTCAACTTTACACCTTGTAATACAGACAAGAACTCCTTCTTTGACTGATCCATTTTGAACTCTTTAAAAAACTTGTCAAGGTATATACTCATTGAGAAATCTTATCAAGCGTCTTGATCTATCTCTATAGATATTGATGCCCAATATGTAAGCAGCTTCACCGAGGTCTTTCATTGAAAAACTCTTATTCAAGTATCCCTTTATGCTATCCAGAAATTCTATATCATTTCCAATCAACAATATGTCATCCACATATAATATTAGAACTGCTACAGAGCCCCCACTCACTTTCTTGTAAATACAAGTTTCTCCAAAAGTCTGTATAAAACCACATGCTTTGATCACACTATCAAAGCGTTTATTCAAACTTTGAGAGGCTTGCACCAGTCCATAAATGGATCGCTAGAGCTTGCACACTTTGTTAGCACCCTTTGGATCGAAAAAACCTTCTGGTTGCATCATTTACAACTCTTCTTCCAGAAATCCATTCAGGAATGCAATTTTGACATCCATCTGCCAAATTTCATAAAATATGGCAATTTCTAACATGATTCGGACGGATTTAAGCATCGCTACAATTGAGAAAATCTCATTGTAGTTAACACCTTGAACTTGTCGAAAACCTTTTGCGACAAGTCTAGCTTTGTAGATAGTAACACTACTATCAGTGTCCACCTTCCTCTTGAAGACCCATTTATTTAATATGGCTTACCGATCATCGGGCAAGTCCACCAAAATCCACACCTTGTTCTCATACATGGATCCCATCTCAGATTTCATGGCCTCAAGCCATTTCGCAGAATCTGAGCTCATCATCGCTTCCTCATAGTTCGTAGGTTCATCATGGTCTAGTAGCATGACTTCCAGAATAGGATTACCGCACCACTCTGGTGTGGACCGTACTCTGGCTGACCTACGAGGTTCGGTAGTAACTTGATCTGAAGTTTTATGATCATCAACATTAGCTTCCTCACTAATTGGTGTAGGTATCACTGGAACTGATTTCTGTGATGAACTATTTTCCAATTCAGGAGAAGGTACAATTACCTCATCAAATTCTACTTTCCTCCCACTCACTTCTTTTGAGAGAAACTCCTTCTCTAGAAAGGATCCATTCTTAGCAACGGATATCTTTGCCTTTGGATCTGTGATAGAAGGTGTACCCAACAGTTTCTTTTGGGTATCCTATGAAGGCGCACTTCTCCGACTTGGGTTCGAGCTTATTAGGTTGAAGCTTTTTTCCATAAGCATCACAGCCCCAAATTTCAAGAAACGACAACTTTGGTTTCTTGCCAAACCACAGTTCATAAGGCGTCGTCTCAACGGATTTCGCTGGTGCCCTGTTTAACATGAATGCAGCTGTCTCTAATGCATAACCCTAAAACAATAGTGGTAAATCGGTAAGAGACATCATAGATCGCACCATATCCAATAAAGTGTGGTTATGATGTTCAGACACACCATTACGCTGCGGTGTTCCAGGTGGTGTGAGCTGTGAAACTATTCCGCATTGTTTTAAATGAAGGCCAAACTCATAACTCAAATATTCTCCTCCACGATCAGATCGTAGAAACTTTTATTTTCTTGTTACGATGATTCTCCACTTCACTCTGAAATTATTTGAACTTTTAAAATGTTTCAGACTTGTGTTTCATTGAGAAGATATACCCATATCTGCTAAAATCATCTGTGAAGGTCAGAAAATAACGATACCCGCCACAAGCATCAACACTCATTGGACCGTACATCAGTATGTATTATTTCCAATAAGTCACTATCTCATTCCATTGTTCCGGAGAACGGAGTTTTAGTCATCTTGCCCATAAGGCACGGTTCACAAGTATCAAATGATTCATAATCAAGTGATTCCAAAAGTCCATCTTTATGGAGTTTCTTCATGCGCTTTATACCGATATGACCCAAATGGCAGTGCCACAAATAAGTTGCATTATCATTATCAACTTTGCATCTTTTGGCATCAATATTATGAATATGTGTATTACCACGATTGAGATTCAATAAACCATCAACATTGGGTGTACACTGCTGGAATTAGGATCTTTGCCATCACCCAGCTCTTTGCTGTCTGCTAGCAGACGACAAAGAAGGTCTTTGCCCTCAGATTAAAAGAAGCTGACGATAAGGAAGAGCTGATGGCGAAGATCATGTTTGCCATCAGCCAGCTCTTTGCCGTCCGCTAGCAGACGACATAGAATCTTCGCCGCCCGCTAGCGGATGGCAAAGAGTAAGGATGGCCCACTACCGAGAACTACCTAACGGACACTTTCTTTGCCGCCCGCTAGCGGACGGCAAAAAAGTAATAAACTAACGATATGTTAGCTAGGCCCTCGTAAATGCGCTAGCGCATAGCGAAAGAACCGTGCCCTGACTAAATTCCAACGATGCCCGCCCGCGCCCCATCTTTCTGTCCCCTCTCTCTCTGCCTGCACCCAAGCCGCCGCCATCTCGCCCACCCGCCCCGTCGCCGCCGCCCGTGCCATCCCGTCACGCGCCACCCAGCAGCCGGCGACGCCCTCCCCGCCAGCGTGCCATCCCGTCACACAGCTGCGCCTGCCGCCTCGGCCCGCCCGTGCCGAGCCGCCGCCCCACGCCACCCCATCACGCGGTGCCCTACTCCACCCCGGCGCCCCTCTCCTCCACCATCGTTGTTGCCCCGCTGCTCCGGCGCCACATCCTCCACCCGGCCACCCCAGCGCCCCTCTCCTCCACCACCGCGTCCGCCGCCCCGCCCCTCTAGCGCCCCCTCCTCCACCCAGCCGCCCCGGCGCCACTCTCCTCCACCCCCGCGGCCGCCCCACCGCTCCGGCGCCCCAGGCTCCGGTGAGACCTCTTGTATTTTTCTGTTTTTGTTTCTGTATTTTAAGTTTAGTTTAGGTTTACTTTAGGTTTGGTTTAGTTTAGGTTTACTTTAGTTTACTTTAGGTTTGGCTCATCCAGACTCCTCCTACCGGCATCCATCTCCCTAGTGTAGAGAGAGAAATAGAGCAGAGAGCCTTATATTGCAGTGCAAGAATTGATTACGATCATTCAGAATCAGATTATAATGTCTCAGAAAATTCAACTCCATGTTACTTGCTGGCAGATGCTTATTTAGAATCAGGTTATAATGTCTGATACGTCCATTTTGCATCATGCATTTATGTCAATATTTATTGCATTATGGGCTGTTATTTCACGTTATGTCACAATACTTATGGCTATTCTCTCTTATTTTACAAGGTTTACATGAAGAGGGAGAATGCCGAATCGAATTCAAATTGGAAAAGGAGCAAATATTGAAGGACTATTCTGCGCAACTCCAAAAGTCCTGAAACCCCACGGAATACCTTAAAATAAATAAAGAAAAATCATCGCCAAAGATGAAGGCCAGGGGTCCCACACCCTACTCACGAGGGTGGGGGCGCCCCCCTGGGCGCGCCCCCCTACCTCGTGGGCCCCCTGGTGGCTCTCCACGTCCATCTTCTCCTATATGAAGTCTTTCGATGAGAAAAAAATAAGAGAGAACCTTTCGGGACGAGACTCCGCCGCCACGAGGCGGAACCAATCTAGGGCTTCGGCAGAGCTGTTCTGCCGGGGACACTTCCCCTCCGGGATGGGGAAATCATCACCATCGTCATCACCAACGCTCCTCTCATCGGAAGAGGGCAATCTCCATCAACATCTTCACCAGCACCATCTCATCTCCAAACCCTAGTTCATCTCTTGTATCCAATTCTTGTCTCCAAGTCCGAGATTGGTGCTAGTAGGTTGCTAGTAGTGTTGATTACTCCTTGTAGTTGATGCTAGTTGGTTTATTTGGTGGAAAACCATATGTTCAGATCCTTTATGCACATTATTACCCCTCTGATTATGAACATGAATATGCTTTGTGAGTAGTTACGTTTGTTCCTGAGGACAAGGGAGAAGTCTTGCTATTAGTAGTCATGTGAATTTGGTATTCGTTTGATATTTTGATAAGATGTATGTTGTCTAACCTCTAGTGGTGTTATGTGAGCGTCAACTACATAACACTTCACCATTATTTGGGCCTAGAGGAAGGCATTGGGAAGTAATAAGTAGATGATGGGTTGCTAGAGTGATGAAGCTTAAACCCTAGTTTATGCGTTGCTTCGTAAGGGGCTGATTTGGATCCATATGTTTCATGCTATGGTTAGGTTTACCTTAATACTTTTGTTGTAGTTGCGGATGCTTGCAATAGAGGTTAATCATAAGTGGGATGCTTGTCCAAGTAAGTGCAGTACCCAAGCACCGGTCCACCCACATATCAAATTATCAAAGTACCAAACGCGAATCATATGAGCGTGAGGAAAACTAGCTTGACGATATTCCCATGTGTCCTTGGGAGCGCTTTTTCTTTTATAACAGTTTGTCCAGGCTTGTCCTTTGCTACAAAAAGGATTGGGCCACCTTGCTGCACTTTATTTACCTTTGTTACTTGTTGCTCGTTACAATTTATCCTATCACAAAACTATCTGTCACCACTTATTTCAGTACTTACAGAGAATACCTTGCTGGAAACCGCTTATCATTTCCTTCTGCTCCTCGTTGGGTTCGACACTCTTACTTATCGAAAGGACTACTATAGATCCCCTATACTTGTGGGTCATCAAGACTCTTTTCTGGCGCCGTTGCCGGGGAGTGAAGCGCCTTTGGTAGGTGGAATTTGGTAAGGAAAAATTTATTTAGTGTGCTGAAATTTTCTGTCACTTGTTACTATGGAAAGTAATTGTTTGAGGGGCTTGTTCGGGGTATCTTCACCCCGTCCTGTTGAGCCAAGAGTTGCTCCTCAACCTACTGAACCTACTGAACCTATTGAACCTACTGAAAATGAAACTCCTTTTCAAATTCCTTCGGGTATGATGGAAAAACTGCTAGCTAACACTTTTGCAGGAGATGGAACAAAGCATCTTGATGAACATCTACGCTATGTGGATAGTATTTGTGGACTATTTAAGCTTGCAGGTATACCCGATGATGTTGTTAAGAAGAAGGCTTTCCCTTTATCTTTGGAGGGAGACGCATTGACATGGTATAGGCTATGTGATGAGACGAGATCATGGAACTATAAAAGAGTGAAATTGGAATTTCATCAAAAGTATTACCCTATGCATCTTGTTCATCGTGATCGCAATTATATATATAATTTTTGGCCTCGCGAAGGAGAAAGCATCACTCAAGCTTAGGGGAGGCTTAAATCAATGTTATATTCATGGCCCAATCATGAGCTCTCAAAATTGACAATTCTCCAGAATTTTTATGCTCGGCTTTCTGATAGAAATCGCACCATGTTCGATACTTCTTGTGCTGGCTCTTTTATGATGAAGTCGAATTAAATGCAACTCTGAAGATTGGGACCTCGACGAAGGTAAGGAGTCAGGTATGACACCTAAGTTTGATTGTGTTAAATGTTTTATGGATACCGATATTTTCTGTAAGTTTAGCACTAAATATGGACTTGACTCTGAGATAGTAGCTTCTTTCTGTGAATCTTTTGCTACTTATGTTGATCTCCCCAAGGAGAAGTGGTTTAAATATCATCCTCCCATAGAAGTAAAAGTAGCTGCACCTATTAAAGTTGAAGAAAAGATTGTCACTTATAATGATCCTATTGTTCCTACTTCTTATGTTGAGAAACCACCTTTCCCTGTTAGAATGAAGGATCATGCTAAAGCCTCAACTGTTGTTCATAAAAGCAATACTAGGACTTATACACCTCCTGAGCAAGTCAAAGTAGAACCCAATATTGCTATTGTTAAAGATCTCTTGTCTGATAATATTGATGGGCATGTTATTCAATTCTCTGGTGAAACTGCTAGAATTGCGAAACCCTGTGATAGAGATAAACATAGACCTGTGGTAGGCGTGCCCGTTATTTCTGTTAAAATAGGAGATCATTGTTATCATGGCTTATGTGATATGGGTGCTCGTGCTAGCGTTATACCCATTGTCTTATACAAAGATATTATGCACGATATTGCATCGACTGAGTTAGAAGAAATTGATGTCACAATTAAACTTGCCAATAGAGATACTATTTCACCTATGGGAATTGTTAGAGATGTTGAAGTCTTGTGTGGAAAACCAAATATCCATGATTTTCTTGTTCTTGGTTCTCCACAAGATAGCTTTTGTCCCATTATATTTGGTAGACCCTTCTTAAGTCTTCATTAATGCTACGATAGACTGCGAAAAGAATGTTGTTCTTGTTGGCTTGGATGATATGGTTCATGAGTTTAATTTCTCTAAATTTAGTAAACAACATCGTGAGGAAGAACTGCCTAGTAAGGATGAAATTATTGGTCTTGCTTCTATTGTTGTACCTCCTAGTGATCCTTTAGAACACTATTTGCTAGACCATGAAAATGATATGTTCATGAATGAAAGAAGGGAAATAGATGAAGTATTCTTTAAACAGGAACCTATTCTGCAACACAATTTTCCTGTTGAAATCCTAGGGGATCCTCCTCCACCCAAGGTTGATCCCGTGTTTGAGCTTAAACCGTTGCCTGATAATCTTAAATATGCTTACCTTGATGAAAAGAAAATATATCCTGTTATTATTAGCGCTAACCTTTCAGAGCATGAAGAAGAAAGATTATTGAAAACTCTGAAGAAGCACCGTGCTGCTATTGGATATACTCTGGTTGATCTTAAGGGCATCAGTCCCACTCTATGTCAACATAAAATAAATTTGGAAGCTGATGCCAAACCAGTTCGTGATCCTTAATGATGTTTGAATCCTAAAATGAAAGAAGTGGTAAGAAAGGAAATACTCAAGCTTCTGGAGGCAGGTATAATTTATCCCGTTGCTGATAGTCAGTGGGTAAGTCCTGTCCATTGTGTCCCTAAGAAGGGAGGTATTACTGTTGTCCCTAATGATAAAGATGAATTGATCCCGCAAAGAATTATCATAGGTTATAGGATGGTAATTGATTTCTGCAAATTAAATAAGGCTACTAAGAAAGATCATTACCGCTTACCTTTTATTGATCAAATGCTAGAAAGATTATGCAAACATACACACTATTGCTTTCTAGATGGTTATTCTGGCTTTTCTCAAATACCTGTGTCGGCTAAAGATCAATCAAAGACTACTTTTACATGCCCTTTTGGTACTTTTGCTTATATACATATGCCTTTCGGTTTATGTAATGCACCTGCTACCTTTCAAAGATGCATGATGGCTATATTCTCTGACTTTTGTGAAAAGATTTGTGAGGTTTTCATGGATGACTTTTCCGTCTATGGTTCCTCTTTTGATGATTGCTTGAGCAATCTTGCTTGAGTTTTGTAGAGATGTGAAGAAACTAATCTTGTCTTGAATTGGGAAAAGTGCCACTTTATGGTTAATGAAGGTATTGTCTTGGGGCACAAAGTTTCTAAAAGAGGTATTGAAGTTGATAAAGCCAAGGTTGATGCTATTGAAAAGATGCCATGTCCCAAGGACATTAAAGGTATAATAAGTTTCCTTGGTCATGCCGGATTTTATGGGAGGTTCATTAAGGACTTCTCAAAAATCTCTCGGCCTCTGACTAATTTATTACAAAAAGATGTACCATTTGTCTTTGATGATGATTGTGTAGAAGCATTTGAAATACTTAAGAAAGCATTAGTCTCTGCACCTGTTGTTCAGCCACCTGATTGGAATTTACCCTTTGAAATTATGTGTGATGCTAGTGATTATGCTGTAGGTGTTGTTCTAGGGAAAAGAGTTGATAAGAAATTGAATGTTATCCATTATGCTAGTAAGACTCTAGACAATGCTCAAAGAAATTATGCTACTACCGGAAAGGAACTTTTAGCAGTTGTATTTGCTTGTGATAAATTCAGACCCTATATTGTTGATTCTAAAGTAACTATTCACACAGATCATGCTGCTATTAAATATCTTATGGAAAAGAAAGATGCAAAACCTAGACTTATTAGATGGGTTCTCTTGCTCCAAGAATTTGATTTGCATATTGTTGATAGAAAAGGAGCTGAGAACCCCGTTGCAGACAACTTGTCTAGGCTAGAGAATGTTCTTGATGACCCACTACCTATTGATGATAGCTTTCCTGATGAACAAATTAATGTCATAAGCACTTCTCGTAGCACTCCGTGGTATGCTGATTATGCTAATTGTATTGTTGCTAAATTTATACCACCTAGCTTCACATACCAACAAAAGAAAAAGTTTTTCTATGACTTGCGGCATTACTTTTGGGATGACCCACATCTTTATAAAGGAGTAGATGGTGTTATTAGACGTTGTGTACCGAGCATGAACAGAAGCAGATCCTCACGCAAGTGTCACTCCGAAGCTTATGGAGGACATCACGCTGGAGATAGAACTGCACATAAGGTATTGCAATCCGGTTTTATTGGCCTACTCTCTTCAAGGATGCCCGTAAGTTTGTTTTGTCTTGCATTTAATCTCAAAGAATTGGTAATATTAGTAGACGTCAAGAAATGCCTATGAATTATTCACTTGTTATTGAACCATTTGATGTTTGGGGCTTTGATTATATGGGACCTTTTCCTGCCTCTAATGGATATACACATATTTTAGTTGCTATTGATTATGTTACTAAATGGGTAGAAGCTATTCCAACTAGTAGTGCTGATCGTAACACTTCTATTAAAATGCTTAAAGAAGTTATTTTTCCGAGGTTTGGAGTCCCTAGGTACTTAATGACTGATGGTGGTTCACACTTTATTCATGGTGCTTTCCGTAAGATGCTTGCTAAATATGACGTTAATCATAGAATTGCATCTCCCTATCACCCGCAGTCTAGTGGTCAAGTAGAATTGAGCAATAGAGAGCTCAAATTAATTTTGCAAAAGACTGTCAATAGGTCTAGAAAGAATTGGTCCAAGAAACTGAATGATGCATTATGGGCCTATAGAACTGCATATAAGAATCCTATGGGTATGTCTCCGTATAAAATGGTTTATGGAAAAGCATGTCACTTACCTCTCGAACTAGAACATAAGGCATATTGGGCTATTAAAGAGCTCAATTATGATTTCAAACTGGCCGGTGAGAAGAGGTTATTTGATATTAGCTCACTTGATGAATGGAGAACCCAAGCTTATGAAAATGCCAAGTTGTTCAAAGAAAAAGTTAAAAGATGGCATGACAAAAGGATACAAAAGCATGAGTTTAATGTAGGTGATTATGTATTGCTATACAACTCTCGTTTAAGATTTTTTGCAGGATAACTTCTCTCCAAATGGGAAGGTCTCTACGTTATCGAGGAAGCTATCGTTCCGGTGCCATAAAAATCAACAACTTTGCAGGCACAAATCCGAAGGTGGTAAACAGTCAAAGGATCAAACACTATATTTTAGGTAATCCTATAAATGTTGAAACTAATATTATTGAAACCGTAACCCCGGAGGAGTACATAAGGGACACTTTCCAGAACGTTCCAGACTCCGAAAAGGAATAGGTATGTGGTACGGTAAGTAAACCGACTCCAAAACAATTTTTAAGGCAATATTTCTCCGTTTTGGAATATTTATAAAAATAGAAAAATAAGTAGCAGTCCGGGGAGGACACGAGGCCTCCACGAGGGTGGAGGGCGCGCCCTACCCCCTGGGCGCGCCCCCCTACCTCGTGAGCACCTCATGTGCCCTCCGGACTCCGTTTCCTTGCACGATACGTATTTTGGTCGGTAAAAATTCATTATATATACTCCCGAAGGTTTTGACTCTCGTATCACGCAAATCTCCCTTGTTCTTGTTTCGAGCTGTTTTTCTGACAGGTCTGGATCATCATGACGACCCCAAGTGCTTCCAAGGACAAGTTCTTCGAGAAGGTGATCAACCCTTACCTCACGGAGGTGCTGCGACACCCTCAAACCATTGAGATGCGTGATGGGTTGCTGCACATCCGCGATGTTGAGGGACCAAAGGGAACCGGAAGCGTGGAGTTGAGGCTCGAAGCAATGGAGCAACAAGTTTTCAAGTGCCAGGGGATGGTGGAGCGTGGAATCAACGCTACCCACAAGATGCTCGCGGAGTTCACCAACAACTATGAGCCGGATGCCAAGAAGACCGAGGAGGCCATCTTCAAGCTAGATGAGAAGATCGAGCACCTCCAAGCCCAAATCTATGATCTGCAAAACCAAAACTGTGAGTATGAATATAGATTCAAAAGGATGAGTTTGGCTGCAGATTTGAGGATTCCGGAGACTCGATCATCCTTCTAAGATGGTGAGCCTATGCTATGGAAGGTGGACGACAAGCTTGCATCATCATCAACACCTCCACCGCCAACAACAAGGAAGGAGAAATAATCACGCTTGGGGGAGGTGCCAAGCTTGGGGGAGGTGCCCTGGTATCGTATCACCATCACAACTCCTATCTTTACCATTTTTCTTAGTTCGATCCTATTAGTAGTATTTTGATTTAGTAGAATAAAGTCATGGCATGATCTAGTTTTGAGTTTTGCTTTATGATCCTTCTTTGTAATCGAGTCCGTGAGCTATATAATACAGATTAGTGTTGAGTCAAGGGCTTGAGTATTTTGCCATGATCTTGGGTGATTAGAAGAAAAAGAATAAAAAGAATCAAAGAGTTCATATTGATCTTATTGAAAGTAATGACTTCACATAGAAAGAATACAATGATTTAAAGTTGTTGGGAGTTGGCAAATATAGCTTTGGTCATCATTGCAATTAATAGGAAGTAATAAGGAAAGAGAGGTTTCACATATAGATATATTATCATTGACATCTTTTATGATTGGGACCACTCATTAAAATATGACATGCTAAAGAGTTGAGGTTGGACAAGGAAGACAACATAATGAGTTATGTTTTCTTATATCTGAGATAAAGTATGTTGTCATGGATCCTCTACCGTGTTGAGCTTGCCTTTCCCCCTCATGCTAGCCAAATTCTCAGCACTAAGTAGAAATACTACTTGTGTTTCCAAATACCCTTACACCAGTTTTTCCATGAGAGTCCACCATATCTACCTATGGATTGAGTAAGATCCTTCAAGTAAGTTGTCATCAGTGCAAGCAATAAAAAAATTGCTCTCTAAATATGCATGACTTATTAGTGCGGAGAAAATAAACTTTGCACGAACTTGTTGTGGACGCAATAAAAGTGACGAACTGCATAATAAAGGTTCACATACAAGGGGCAATGTAAAGTGACGTTCTTTTGCATTAAGATTTTGTGCATCAACCCTAAATGTGCATGACAACCTCTGCTTCCCTCTGCGAAAGGCCTATCTTTTATTATTATCCTCTACCTTATGCAAGAGTCACGGTGATCTTCACCTTTCCTTTTTCATTTTATCCTTTGGCAAGCTCAACATGTTGGAAAGAACATGATATATATATCTAATTGGATGTGGGGGAGCATGAATTATTATTGTTGACATTACCCTTGAGGTAAAAGGTTGTGGGGCAAAATAAGCCCCTATCTTTCTATGTGTCCGATTAAAACTCCGTAACCACAAGTATTGCGTGAGTGTTAGCAATTATGAAGGACTAAGTGATAGTTGAGTATGTGGACTTGCTTTTAAGCTCTGACATAGACTCTTTCTGATGTTATGATAAATTGCAATTGCTTCAATGACTGAGGGTATAGTTTCTTGGTGCCCAATAAGGTTTATGATTCATACTTTGGCTTTGTGAAAATATCATCACTTAAACATGAGTAATCATATGACAAAATCTATATATGTTGCTGTTATGAAATAATCATGATGCCTTCATGTCCGTATTCTATTTTTATCGACGCCTCCACCTCTAAACATGAGGACATATTTATTGTTATCGGCTTTTCGCTTGAGGACAAGCGAGGTCTAAGCTTGGGGGAGTTGATACGTCCAATTTGCATCAAGCTTTTATGTCAATATTTATTGCATTATGGGCTGTTATTTCACGTTATGTCACAATACTTATGGCTATTCTCTCTTATTTTACAAGGTTTACATGAAGAGGGAGAATGCCTAAAATGGAATTCGGCTGAAAAGGAGCAAATATTGAAGTACTATTCTGCACAACTCCAAAAGTCCTGAAACCCCACGGAATACCTTAAAATAAATAAAGAAAAATCGTCGCCAAAGATGAAGGCCAGGGGTCCCACACCCTGCTCACGAGGGTGGGGGCGCCCCCCTGGGCGCGCCCCCCTACCTCGTGGGCCCCCTGGTGGCTCTCCGACGTCCATCTTCTCCTATATGATGTCTTTCGATGAGAAAAAAATAAGAGAGAACCTTTCGGGACGAGACTCCGCCACCACGAGGCGGAACCTTGGCGGAACCAATCTAGGGCTCCGGCAGAGCTGTTCTGCCGGGGACACTTCCCTCCGGGAGGGGGAAATAATCACCATCTTCATCACCAACGCTCCTCTCATCGGGAGAGGGCAATCTCCATCAACATCTTCACCAGCACCATCTCATCTCCAAACCCTAGTTCATCTCTTGTATCCAATTCTTGTCTCCAAGTCCGGGATTGGTGCTAGTAGGTTGCTAGTAGTGTTGATTACTCCTTGTAGTTGATGCTAGTTGGTTTATTTGGTGGAAAACCATATGTTCAGATCCTTTATGCACATTATTATCCCTCGGATTATGAACATGAATATGCTTTGTGAGTAGTTACGTTTGTTCCTGAGGACAAGGGAGAAGTCTTGCTATTAGTAGTCATGTGAATTTGGTATTCGTTTGATATTTTGATAAGATGTATGTTGTCTAACCTCTAGTGGTGTTATGTGAACATCGAATACATAACACTTCACCATTATTTGGGCCTAGAGGAAGGCATTGGGAAGTAATAAGTAGATGATGGGTTGCTAGAGTGACAGAAGCTTAAACCCTAGTTTATGCGTTGCTTCGTAAGGGGCTGATTTGGATCCATATGTTTCATGCTATGGTTAGGTTTACCTTAATACTTTTGTTGTAGTTGCGGATGCTTAGGTTAATCATAAGTGGGATGCTTGTCCAAGTAAGGGCAGTACCCAAGCACCGGTCCACCCACATACCAAATTATCAAAGTACCGAACGCGAATCATATGAGCGTGATGAAAACTAGCTTGACGATATTCCCATGTGTCCTCGGGAGCGCTTTTCCTATTATAAGAGTTTGTCCAGGCTTGTCCTTTGCTACAAAAAGGATTGGGCCACCTTGCTGCACTTTATTTACCTTTGTTACTTGTTGCTTGTTACAATTGATCCTATCACAAAACTATCTGTCACCACTTATTTCAGTACTTGCAGAGAATACCTTGCTGAAAAACGCGTATCATTTCCTTCTGCTCCTCGTTGGGTTCGACACTCTTACTTATCAAAAGGACTACGGTAGATCCCCTATACTTGTGGGTCATCAATGTCTCAGATAATTAGGTTTGGCTCTTACGATCATTCAGAATCAGACGAGCCAGTGGCAGATCAAGTTATCGTTATGGTTGGCGTATCGCCGCCATGTTCAGTTCCTTTCTCTCAATCTCTTTGAATAATGGCGCCTTGTGTAGCTTGCATTGCAATCCTAGGAAGATTACTTGCTGGGAATGGTTCGTTGGCCACTCTATGCCTGCCTTTGCAAGCTCCAAACCTGCGGTGCGGCGCGGACGACGCACAACATATGTTTAGTTTAGGTTTGCTTTAGTTTACTTTAGGTTTGGTTTAGTTTAGATTTACTATAGAACTAATTAACAGCACATTCAACTATAGTTTTGGAATCCCTATTAGTTGAAACATGAGCATTACAAAGTTTCATATATATGATCAATTTGTTGACAGACCGTTTAGTTGATACTTATTTCTCTTGCTGGCAGATGCTTATTTCTTTAGGTTGAGCAAGTATAAGATTATAGTTGAGCAAGTATAAGATTACAATATGGTTATAATGTCTTACCCCAGCTTGCATTTCCATACCTTTTCTGTAATAGGATCCTATGGTAATGTGATGTGGTACTTGTTCTGATATGCAATGTGATCACACCACAAGGAACTTTAGGTTTAGTTTTGGTTAATAAGAAAGAAGAAAGATGAAACAAATAAGAAGAAGAAGATAAAGAGGAGGAAGAAGATTAATTAAGTGTTGTTGATGTTGTTGAGCACAAGTGCATTGTTTTTTTCTTAGTTTTCTTTCATGTCTAAAAACATAGGTTTGTTCCAACTATGTCCATTTATCAAATTAATATGATACAGTTCATAGATATGGTTCTAGCTAGCTGTGTTTATAGATATGCTTCTAGATACTAATTGGTCTCTTCTTCTGCTTATCAGAGATGGGGGGAGGCCGCCACCGCAGGCTACGCTCTGCCACAGTGGAGTACAAGTTGGACGGTTTTGAGTTCTTCACGATCGTACTTGAGAATTCCTCCAAGAGGCAGGTATTTGAAAGGAGAGATCTCCCCTTCACCCATCTCTTTATCATAACTCTGTTGTTTGCTACATAACTCCTTGACCCATGTTGCAGAGGCTGCCTGACACTTTTATGAAGATGTTGGACGGCCATCTACCAAAGAATGTGACGCTGCGACAGGCCGGCAGCGGGCTTCAGAGGCATTGGGATGTGGAGGTGGTGATCAGGAAGGACCACATGTACCTGTGTCGTGGCTGGGAGCAGTTCGTCCATGCCTACGACCTGAGGCACGGCTACTTCCTTGTCTTCAGGTACGACGGCGACGCCATGCTCACCGTGAAGGTGTTCAACGTGACTATGTGCCGCATGCGCTACCAGGACGACGATGATGCCAGTACGCTCTGCCTCTTCTTACTCTCCATTTGGCTTTGTCTCATACTGATTTGTTAAAAAAACTTTGTTGCATTTGGTTAGGCAATAGGAGCAGCGGCAGTGACTCTGGCTACAACACTAGCAGCAGCGAGTCTGGCTACAACGAAAGCAGTAGCGAGGATGATCCAGAATGGAGTAGGGAAGAAGAGGAGCATAGTGGGGATGAGGAGGTGTTGGCTAATGATGGGCAAGACATGGTGGTGGCTGAGGATGACCTAGCGATGGTGGTGGCTGAGGATGACCTAGCGATGCTGGTGGCTAATGATGGGCAAGAGATGGTGGTGGCTCATGATGGGCAAGAGATGGTGGTGGCTGAGGATGACCTAGCGATGGTGCTGCCTGAAGATGGCCTCGCGATGGTGGTGGTGCCTGACAATGACCTCGCGATGGTGGTGGCGCCGGCGATCCCACAGCCGGGCGACATGACCATGCCAATTGTGGTAGAAGACTACATCCCACTGCCTCCACTGCCTCGCCGCTCTAGGCGCATCAAGATGAAGAAGGAGAAGGAGAAGAAGGAGGAGTGAACTATACCAGGTATGTTAGATCTCCAAAATGATCTATACTTAGCTTTGTTTCCTCCAAAATGACCTAAGTTAGCTCTAATATGCTAAGTTATCTCTAATATGCTTAGTTACCTAGGTTTGCTCAATAATGACATACACTTGGCTTGCTTGTGTAAAAATGGCATATTTATGCTTGGTTAACTAAAAAATGGCATAATTAGTTAAGTTAGCTCCAAAATGACGCATTTACCTAGGTTAGCTCCAATATGATCCATTTTAGCTAGATTAGCTCCAAAATGATCCATTTTACGTACGTTAGCTCAAAAATGGCATAATTACTTATGTTAGCACAAAAATGACCTATACTTACCTTATTTTCATCCAAATTGACATAATTAGCTTAGTTAGCTAACAAATGGCATAATTACCTATGTAAGCTCTAAAATGACACAAATAACGAATAAGAAGAATAAAAACAAGGAAGAGGAGAAAAAGAAAGAATAGAAGAAGAAAAAGAAGAAAAATAAAGAATAAAAGAAGAAGAATGAGAAGGAAAAGGGTAAAAACCTTCTTCTTCTTCTAGTCTTCTTGTTCTTCTTGTTCTTCCTCCTCTTCTTCTTCTAGTCTTCTTCTTCTTCTTCTTCTTCTTGTTCTTTTTCTTCTCCAAAATGACCTAAGTTAGCTCTAATATGCTTAATTACCTAGGTTAGCTCAATAAATACCTATACTTAGCTGCTTCATATAAAAAATGGCATAATATGCTTAGTTCACTCAAAAATGGCATAATTAACTAGGTTAGCTCCATTTTACCTAAGTATGCTTACTTCTTCTTCTAGTCTTCTTCTTCTAGTATTCTTCTTCTAACTTTCTTGTTTTCCATTTTGCAGATTTCATTTACTTCACGGAAGCTTGCATGGATGGAGTGCTTCTTTTCCGTTTCTGCTTTTATTTTGTATGGATGAACAATGTGGAACTTGTTATATGGATGGATAGGTGTTGGATGAACAATGTGAAACTATTGTAATATGTATGGATGGAACTATGTGTTGGTTATGTATGTATAAATGATGAAACTTGTGTGTTGGATATGTCTGCTGTGAAATTTGTGTGTTTAAACTTGTGTGTTCAAATTGAATGAATCTAAGAAAAAACAGGGGCTATACAGACTCTTTGCCGTCCGCTGGCAGACGACAAAGATCTTTGCCTTCAGCGAGCAGACGGCAAAGCTGCCACATGGCAGCTACCTGTTCAACCTGAGGGGCTGGCCTATTTGGTTACTTTGCCATCCACTGGCTGACGGTAAAGATGAAATGGTCTTTGTCGTCCGCCAGCTGACCACAAAGTGCACCGTTAACCCCCTAAAGGCCATAAGTTGCCACGTCTATCGTCCAAGTCCTTTGTCGTGGGCTGGCGGACGACAAAGACCATATCATTTTTGCCGTCCGCCAACAGACGGCAACCAGCCCTTTGCCGTAGCCTATTCAGCCAGACCTGTTGCCATCTGCTGACGAACGACAAAGGCCTTTGCCGCCCGCCAGACATGCCTTTGCCGTCAGCCATGGCGGACGGCAAAGTGCCTGATTCCTGTAGTGGTATGACCATAGAAGGTTTTATTCATGTAAACAGAATAACAACTATTCTCTGTCTTAAGGGCCAGTTCTTTTGGGTGGCTTAAAAAATAAGCTGCCTCTCCCCAGATTAAAAAATAAGCCGCCCCCAAAATTTGTTGAGACTCCTAAATTAGTTATTCCATAACTCGTTTAAAATCCCCAATGAATAAGGATGCAGCTTATGGGAAAAGCTAGGGAGGAGGCGGCTTATTTTCTAAGCTGCCAAAAGAACTGGCCCTAAATGAATAATCGTATTGCAATAAACATGATCTAATCATATTCATGCTCAACACAAACACCAAATAACATTTATTTAGGTTCAACACTAATCCCAGAAGTATAGGGAGTGTGCGATGATGATCATATCAATCTTGGAACCACTTCCAACATACATCGTCACTTTATCCTTAACTAGTCTCTATTTACTCCATAACTCCTGTTTTGAGTTACTAATCTTAGCAACCGAACAAGTATCGAATACCCAGGGGCTACTATGAACACTAGCAAGGTACACATCAATAACCTGTATATCAAATATGTTGGGGAACGTAGTAATTTCAAAAAAATTCCTACGCACACGCAAGATCATGGTGATGCATAGCAACGAGAGGGGAGAGTGTTGTCTACGTACCCTCGTAGACCGAAGCGGAAGCGTTGACGCAACGTAGAGGAAGTAGTCGACGTCTTCCGGTCCAACCGATCCAAGCACCGTTACTCGGCACCTCCGAGTTCTTGACACACGTCAGCTCGATGGCGCACCCGGCTCCGATCCAGCAGAGGTTCGGGAGGAGTTCCGTCAGCACGACGGCGTGGTGACGATCTTGATGTTCAACTGTCGCAGGGCTTCGCCTAAGCACCGCTACAATATGACCGAGGTGTAATATCGTAGAGGGGGGCACCACACACGGCTAAGGAACGATCACGAAGATCAACTTGTGTGTCTATGGGGTGCCCCCCGCCCCCGTATATAAAGGAGGGAGGGAGGATGGGGCCGGCCTAAGGGGAGGTGCGCCCTAGGAGGAGTCCTACTCCCACTGGGAGTAGGATTCCCCCTTTCCTAGTCCAACTAGGAGTCCTTCCATGTATTAGGAGTAGGAGACTAGGAAGGGGAAGAGAGAAGGGAAGGAAGGAGGGGGTGCGGCCCCTCCCCCTAGTCCAATTCGGACTAGGCCATGGGGGGGCGGCCTACCCTAGGTAGCCCTCTCTCTTTCCCTTGAGGGCCCAATAAGGCCCAATACTTCTCCCGGCGAATTCCGTAACTCTCCGACTCGAAAAATACCGAATCACTCGGAACCTTTCCGAACTCCTAATATAGTCGTCCAATATATCGATCTTTACGTCTCGACCATTTCGAGACTCCTCATCATGTCCCCGATCTCATCCGGGACTCGAACTCATTCGGTACATCAAAACTCATAAACTCATAATATAACTCATCATCGAAACCTTAAGCGTGCATGGACCCTACGGTTCGAGAACAATGTTGACATGACCGAGACACGTCTCGGTCAATAACCAATAGCGGGACCTGGATGCCCATATTGGTTCCTACATATTCTACGAAGATCTTTATCGGTCGGACCGCATAACAACATCGTTGTTCCTTTGTCATCGGTATGTTACTTGCCCGAGATTCGATCATCGGTATCCAATACCTAGTTCAATCTCGTTACCGGCAAGTCTCTTTACTCGTTCCGTAATACATCATCTCGCAACTAACTCATTAGTTGCATTGCTTGCAAGGCTTATGTGATGTGCATTACCGAGAGGGCCGGAGATACCTCTCCGACATTGAGATGACAAATCCTAATCTCGAAATCGCCAACCCAACAAGTACCTTTGGAGACACCTGTAGAGCACCTTTATAATCACCCGATTCGTTGTGACGTTTGGTAGCACACAAAGTGTTCCTCCGTAAACGGAGTTGCATAATCTCATAGTCATAGGAACATGTATAAGTCATGAAGAAAGCAATAGCAACATACTAAACGATCGGGTGCTAAGCTAATGGAATGGGTCATGTCAATCAGATCATTCAACTAATGATGTGATCCCGTTAATCAAATAACAACTCTTTGTCCATGGTTAGGAAACATAACCATCTTTGATTAACAAGCTAGTCAAGTAGAGGCATACTAGTGACACTCTGTTTGTCTATATATTCACACATGTATTATGTTTCCGGCTAAAACAATTCTAGCATGAATAATAAACATTTATCATGATATAAGGAAATAAATAATAACTTTATTATTGCCTCTAGGGCATATTTCCTTCAAAATATACCTTTGTTCACTTTGCCATCCCTCTTTTCCACCAAATATTTGGGGTAGTTCCGCTTCCAGTGACCATTTCCTTTGCGGTAGAAGCACTCAGTTTCAGGCTTAGGTCTAGCTTTGGGCTTCTTCACGGGAGTGACAACTTGCTTGCCATTATATTTGAAGTTCCCTTTCTTTCCCTTTGCCCTTTTCTTGAAACTAGTGGTCTTGTCAATCATCAACACTTGATGCTTTCCCTTGATTTCTACCTTCGTCGATTTCAGCATCACGAAGAGCTCGGGAATCGTTTTCGTCATCCCTTGCATAGTATAGTTCATCATGAAGTTCCAGTAACTTGGTGATGGTGACTAGAGAACTCTATCAATCACTATCTTATCTGGAAGATTAACTCCCACTTGATTCAAGCGATTGTAGTACCCAGACATTCTGAGTACATGCTCACTAGCTGAGCAATTCTCCTCCATCTTTTAGGCGAAGTACTTGTCAGAGGTCTCATACCTCTCGACACGGGCATGAGTCTGAAATACCAATTTCAGCTCTTGGAACATCTCATATGCTCTATGGCGTTTCAAAACGTTTTTGAAGTCCCTATTCTAAGCCATAAATCATGGTGCACTAAACTATCAAGTAGTCATCATATTGAGCTAGCCAAACGTTCATAATGTCTGCGTCTGCTCCTACAACAGGTCTGTCACCTAGCGGTGCATCAAGGACATAATTCTTCTGTGCAGCAATGAGGATAAACCTCAGATCACGGACCCAGTTCGCATCATTGCTACTATCATCTTTCAACTTATTTTTCTCTAGGAACATATCAAATAAAGTGAAGCTACAATGCGAGCTATTGATCTACAACATAATTTGCAAAATACTATCAGGACTAAGTTCATGATAAATTAAAGTTCAATTTAACCATATTACTAAAGAACTCCCACTTAAATAGACATCCCTCTAATCATCTAAATGATCACGTGATCCAAATCAACTAAACCATGTCTGATCATCACGTGAGATGGAGTAGTTTTCAATGGTGAACATCTCTATGTTGATCATATCTACTATATGATTCACGCTCGACCTTTCGGTCTCTAGTGTTCTGAGGCCATATCTGCATATGCTAGGCTCGTCAAGTTTAACCCGAGTATTCCGCGTGTGCAAAACTGGCTTGCACCCGTTGTATGTGAACGTAGAGCTTATCACACCTGATCATCATGTGGTGTCTTGGCACGGCGAACTGTAGCAACGGTGCATACTCAGGGAGAACACTTATACCTTGAGATTTAGTAAGGGATCATCTTATAATGCTACCGCCGTGCTAAGCAAAATAAGATGCATAAAAGATAAACATCATATGCAATCAAAATATGTGACATGATATGGCCATCATCATCTTGTGCTCATGATCTCCATCACCGAAGCATCGTGATGATCTCCATCGTCACCAGCGTGACACCTTGATCTCCATCGTAGCATCATTGTCGTCTTGCCAACTATTGCTTCTACGACTATTGCTACCGCTTAGTAATAAAGTAAAACAATTACATGGCGATTGCATTGCATACAATAAAGTGACAATCATATGGCTCTTGCTAGTTGCCGATAACTTTATTACAAAACATGATCATCTCATACAACAATTTATATCACATCATGTATTGACCATATCACATCGCAGCAATCCCTGCAAAAACAAGTTAGACGTACTCTACTTTGTTGTTGCAAATTTTATGTGGCTGCTACGGGCTTCTAGCAAGAACCGTTCTTACCTACGCATCAAACCACAACGATTTTTCGTCAAGTGTGCTGTTTTAACCTTCAACAAGGACCGGCCGTAGTCAAACTCGATTCAACTAAAGTTGGAGAAACAGACACCCGCCAGCCACCTATGTGCAAAAGCACATCGGTAGAACCAGTCTCATGAACACGGTCATGTAATGTCTGTCCGGGCCACTTCATCCAACAATACCGCCGAATCAAAGTAAGACGTTGGTGGTAAGCAGTATGACTATTATCGCCCACAACTCTTTGTGTTCTACTCGTGCATAAAACATCTACGCATAGACCTAGCTCGGATGCCACTGTTGGGGAACGTAGTAATTTCAAAAATTTCCTACGATCACGCAAGATCTATCTAGGTGATACATAGCAACGAGAGGGGAGAGTGTGTCCATGTACCCTCGTAGACCGAAAGCGGAAGCGTTTCAATAACGTGGTTGATGTAGTCAAACTTCTTCGCGATCCAACTGATCTAAGTACCGAATGTACGGCAGCTCCATGTTCAGCACACGTTCAGATCGATGACGTCCCTCATGCTCTTGATCTAGTTGAGGAGAAGGGTGAGTTACGTCAGCATGACGGCGTGGCGACGGTTATGATGATGCTACCGGCACAGGGCTTTGCCTAAGCACTAAGATGGTATGATCGAGGTGTGTAACTGTGGAGGGGGCACCACACACGGTTAAGAGAAACTTGTGACTTCTAGGGTGCCCCTGCCCCCGTATATAAAGGAGGGAGGGGGAGGCCGGCGGCCCTATGGCGCGCCCCAAGAGGAGTCCTACTAGGACTTCCTAGTCCTAGTAGGATTCCCCTCCAAGGAAGAGAGGGGGAAGGAAAGGAGAGGGAGAGGGAGTAGGAAAGGGGGGGCGTCGCCCCCCTTCCCTTCTCCAATTCGGACTCAAGGGGGGGCGCGGCCAGCCCTCCTGCAGCCCTCATCTCTCTCCACTAAGGCCCATGGCGGCCCATTAGTTCCCCCGGGGGGGTTCCGGTAACCCCTGTGGCACTCCGGTTCTACCCGAAACTTCCCGGAACAGTTCCAATGTCCGAATAACATGGTCCAATATATGAATCTTTATGTCTCAACCATTTTGAGACTCGTCGTCACGTTCGTGATCTCATCCGGGACTCCGAACAAACTTCGGTCATCAAAAACACATAACTCATAATACATATCGTCATCGAAAGTTAAGCGTGCAGACCCTACGGGTTCGAGAACTATGTAGACATGACCGAGACTCATCTCTGGTCAATAATTAATATCAGAACCTGGATGCTAATATTGGCTCCGACATACTCTATGAAGATCTTTATCGGTCAAACCGCATAACAACATATGTTGTTCCCTTTGTCATCGGTATGTTACTTGCCCGAGATTCGATCGAGGTATCATCATACCTAGATCAATCTCATTACCGGCAAGTCTCTTTACTCGTTCTATGATATTTCATCCCACAACTAACTCATTAGTCACATTGCTTGCAAGGCTTATAGTGATGAGCATTACCAAGAGGGCCCAGAGATACCTCTCCGAAACACGGAGTGACAAATCCTAATCTTGATCTATGCCAACCCAACAAACACCTTCAGATACACCTGTAGAGCATCTTTATAATCACCCATTTATGTTGTGACGTTTGATAGCACACAAGGTGTTCCTCCGGTATTCGGGAGTTGCATAATCTCATAGTCTAAGGAACATGTATAAGTCATGAAGAAAGCACTAGCTATGAAACTGTATCAATCATAATGCTAAGCTAACAGATGGGTCTTGTCCATCACATCATTCCCCTAATGATGTGATCCCGTTCATCAAATGACAATACATATCTATGGTTAGGAAACATAACCATCTTCGATTAACGAGCTAGTCAAGTAGAGGCATACTAGGGACACTACGTTTTGTCTATGTATTCACACATGTACTAAGTTTTCGGTTAATACAATTCTAGCATGAATAATAAACATTTACCATGATATAAGGAAATATAAATAGCAACTTTTATTATTGCCTCTAGCTACATCTGCTAGTTAGCATAGGAGGGTTCCCACAACTTCCTTGGTCCAGATAGATCCCATATTGTCTCATAGTTACACATCGAAGCTACTCAACATTGAACTCGTACAATTCCTTTGATACCTGGGTGGCATTCCCCACCAAAGACTACACTCCGATGACCCAATCGAAGCTACTCCACCCAGATCGGTTCATTTGTTAAGAGGTAGTTAAGTAGTCAACCATGTGGTTTTGTGGTGGAATATATAGGTGTTTTCCCAATCCACGATATAGCAGCTAAGCTACACTCACTGGTTACAAGGTCAGGGTACGGATGGACTTATATAATTCTACTGGGTTTTTTCAAGCATAAAGTAAAAAAAACTATAGGGGATTCTTAGTTGAATACAACTACAATGCATGAAAACATAGGTTATGATCAAAGGCTCCACTTGCGTGCATTGACGATTCTTCAATCTCACAAGCTTGATCACGTTACTCTTCGCTCTTGATGTCTACTACACAACCTTCTTCTTATAGACGTTGTTGGGCCTCCAAGTGCAGAGATTTGCAGGACAGTAGCAAATTTCCCTCAAGTGGATGACCTAAGGTTTATCAATCCATGGGAGGCGTAGGATGAAGATGGTCTCTCTCAAACAACCCTGCAACCAAATAACAAAGAGTCTCTTGTGTCCCCAACACACCCAATACAATGGCAAATTGTATAGGTGCACTAGTTCGGCGAAGAGATGGTGATACAAGTGCAATATGGATGGTAGATATGGGTTTTTGTAATCTGAAAATATAAAAACAGCAAGGTAACTAATGATAAAAGTGAGCGTAAACGGTATTGCAATGGTAGGAAACAAGGCATAGGGTCCATACTTTCACTAGTGCAAGTTCTCTCAACAATAATAACATAGATAGATCATATAACAATCCTCCAAAGCCACTAATAGCGGAGAACAAACAAAGAGATTATGGTAGGGTATGAAACCACCTCAAAGTTATTCTTTTGGATCGATCTATTCAAGAGTTCGTACTAGAATAACACCTAAGACACAAATCAACCAAAACCTAATGTCACCTAGATACTCCATTGTCACCTCAAGTATCCGTGTGCATGAGTATACGATATGCATCACACAATCTCAGGTTCATCTATTCAACCAACACAAAGTACTTCAAAGAGTGCTCCAAAGTTTCTACCGGAGAGTCAAGACGAAAACGTGTGCCAACCCCTATGCATAGGTTCATGGGCGGAACCCGCAAGTTGATCACCAAAACATACATCAAGTGGATCACGTGATATCCCATTGTCACCACAGATAAGCACGGCAAGACATACATCAAGTGTTCTCAAATCCTTAAAGACTCAATCCGACAATATAAATTCAAAGGGAAAACTCAATTCATCACAAGAGATTAGAGGGGGAGAAACATCATAAGATCCAACTATAATAGCAAAGCTCGCTATACATCAAGATCGTGCCATAGAGAGAACACGAGAGAGAGAGAGAGAGAGAGATCAAACACATAGCTACTGGTGCATACCCTCAGCCCTGAGGGTGAACTACTCCCTCCTCGTCATGGATAGGGCCGGGATGATGAAGATGGCCACCGATGAGGGATTCCCCCTCCGGCAGGGCGCCGGAACAGGCTCCCGAGAGGTTTTTGGTGGCTATAGAGGCTTGCGGCGGCGGAACTCCCGATCTATCTTCGTCTTCGATGTTTTTAGGGTACGTGGACTTATATAGGCAAAAGAAGTCGGCCGGGGGAGCCTCGAGGGCCAGAGAGGCAGGAGGCGCGCCTGGGTGGGCGCGCCTCCTATCTCCTGGCTTCCTCGAACCTTCCCTGGCTTGAACTCCAAGTCTCCCGGATCATATCCTTTCCAAAAATCACGCTCCCGAAGGTTTCACTCCGTTTGGACTCCATTTGATATTCCTTTTCTTCGAAATACTGAAACAGGCAATAAAACAGCAATATGGGCTGGGCCTCCGGTTAGTAGGTTAGTCCCAAAAGTAATATAAGAGTGTATAATAAAGCCCATAAACATTCAAAACAGATAATAATATAGCATGAATGCTTCATAAATTATAGATACGTTGGAGACGAATCAGCATCCCCAAGCTTAATTCCTACTCGTCCTCGAGTAGGTAAATGATAAAAGAAAGAATTTATGAAGTGTGAATGCTAGAAGGTGCACAAGTTTGATCAATGATAATTTCAATCATTTTTTCTAGCTTGATTATATGTCATAAAAGTAGTTCATCTCATAAAACTTCTCACAAACAAGTAACAAGCAATTCACATGTTAAAGCATAGACCATAAACTTTCTTGAAAACTAGCAAACTATGTTCTCAGTCATCAAACAATTACTATTCATCCTATTTTCAGGAAGGGTCTATGTCAGAGCTTTGATTTAGCAAACTCCACATACTCAACTATCATATAGTCTTCTACAATTGCTAACACTCACGCAAATACTTATGGTTATGGAGTTTTAATCGGACACTGAGAAAGATAGGGGCTTATAGTGTTGCCTCCCAACGTATTCACCTTTGGGTGATGTCAACAATAATAGTTCATGCTAACTTACATCCAATTGGATATATATATCAGGATCTTTTCAACACGAGGTGCTTGCCAAAGGATAAAATGAAAAAGGGAAAGGTGAGGATCACCTTGACTCTTGCATAAAGTAAAAGACGTAAAGTAAAAGATAGGACCCTCGCAGAGGGAAGCAGAGGTTGTCATGCACTTTTATGGTTGGATGCACAAAATCTTAATGCAAAAGAATGTCACTTTATATTGCCACTTGTATATGGACCTTTATTATGCAGTCCGCCGCTTTTATTCCTTCCATAACAAGATCGTATAAAGCTTATTTTCCTCACACTCATAAATCATGCATATTTAGAGAGCAATTTTTATTGCTTGCACCGATGAAAACTTACTTGAAGTATCTTACTCAATCCATAGGTAGGTATGGTGGACTCTCATGGCAAAACTGGGTTTAAGGATATTTGGAAGCACAAGTAGTATCTCTACTTGGTGCAAGGAATTTGACTAGCACGAGGGGGAAAGGCAAGCTCAACATGTTTGAATGATCCATGACAATATACTTTAACTGAGATGTGAGAAAACATAATCCATTACGTTGTCTTCCTTGTCCAACATCAACTCTTTAGCATGTCATACTCAATGAGTGCTCACAATTATAAAAGATGTCTAGGATAGTATATTTATATGTGAAATCTCTCTTCCTTCAATATTCTTTCATGAATTGTTCAAATGAACAATACAATGCTTGCTAACCTTCAATAAATTTACAACCTCTACTTCTTATATGTGAAGTCATTACTCCCCATGAGATAAGCAAATGAGACATATATAATTTCAGATTTATGACAATCAACTCATTCAACAATTTACTCATAGGATATAAGCGAAGCACACGAGTAGATGGCAAACTACTCCAAAAAGATATAAGTGAAGATCAATGAGTAGCTAAATAATTGTGTAACTATGTGAAGACTCTCTCTCATTTAAGAATTTTAGATCTTGGTATTGTATTCAAATAGCAAGCAAAACTAAATAAAATGGCATTGCAAGGATAGCACAACTCATGTGAAGAAGCAAAAACTTAGGTTCAACCGATACTAACCGATAGTTGTTGAAGAATAAAGGTGGGATGCCTAACGGGGCATCCCCAAGCTTGAACTTTTGTGTCTCCTTAATTTCTCTCATATCATGGTTTCTCTATTTCTCAAAAGCTTCATCCACAACAAACGCAACAAGAACTCGTGAGATAGGTTAGTATAAACCAATGCAAAACCTTATCATTTTCTACTGTAACAAATCACTAAAATTATTATTCAACATTGCATGCTAAATGCCTCTGCATATTTAATACTCCTATCCTCAAATAGAATAATTAAACAAGCAAACATATGCAAACAATGCAAACATAACAGCAATCTGTCAAATCAGTATAGTCTGTAAAGAATGCAAGATTCATCATACTTCGCTAACTCAACAATCCTACCAAATTAGGAAGTCCTAAGAAATTTGTGTACCAATCCAGAGAAAAAATAATCAGATCAGAAGCATGTTTCTATGAATTAACAAAACTAATTTACTGGGTGCAAAAGTTTCTGATTTTCAGCAGGATCAACACAACTATCACCGTAAGCTATCCTAAAGGTCTTAGGCCCTGTTTGGTTCATAAGTCCTAGGACTTTTTTTAGTCCCAACTTATAAGTCATAAGTCCCTAAAAAGTCCCTACCTGTTTGGTTCCTGGGACTTAACATGGACTAAAATACCATATTACAACTATAAGTCCCTATAAGACCCTCCTTGAGAGTCTTATTTTATAAGTCCCAAATGCCCACTTTAAGTCCCTATAAGTCCCTCCTGTTTGGTTTAGATGGGACTTAAAGGGACTTTTTAAGTCCCTACACCAATAAGTCCCTGTAACCAAACACCCTCTTACTTGGCACTTTATTGAAACAAAAGCTATTAAACATGATTATTACAGTAGCGTAATCATGTGGACACATAAAAAAAGTAAGGGTAAATATTGGGTTGTCTCCCAACAAGCGCTCTTCTTTAATGCCTTTCTAGCTATGCATTGTTGGGGAACGTAGCAAAAATTCAAAATTTTCTACGCATCACCAAGATCAATCTATGGACTAACTAGCAACAAGAGAGAGGGGAGTGCATCTTCATACCCTTGAAGATCGCGATGCGGAAGCGTTGCAAGAACGCGGTCGGTGGAGTCGTTCACGAAGCGATTTAGATCGCGGCCGAATCCGATCTAAGCAGCCTCCGCGTTCAACACACGTATAGCCCGGGGACGTCTCCTCCATCTTGATCCAGCAAGGGGAGATGAGAAGTTGAGGGAGAGCTCCGGCATCACGACGGCGTGGTGGTGGAGCTTGCAGTTCTCCGGCAGGGCTTCACCAAGCACTACTGAGGAGGAGGAGGTGTTGGAGGAGGGAGGGGCTGCGCCAGGGGAAGGGTTGCGGCTCCCATGCGCCTCCCCACTATATATAGGGGTGGAGGGGGCTGGTTTCTTGCCCTCCAAGTCCATTGGGGCGTTGGCAAAGGTGGGAGGAAAGAAATCCCATCATTTCCTTCCCCACCGATTGTTATCCCCTTTTTTAGGGATCTTGATCTTATCCCTTCGGGATATGATCTTATTCCTTCTAAGGGGGATCTTGGTGCGCCTTGACTAGGGGTGTGGGGCCTTGCTCCCACTACGCACATTCATGTGGGTCCCCCCATGCAGGTGGGCCCCACTCCGGAACCTTCTAGAACCTTCCCGGTACAATACCGAAAAATCCCGAACATTTTTCGGTGGCCAAAATAGGACTTCCCATATATAAATCTTTACCTCCGGACCATTCCAGAACTCCTCGTGACGTCCGAGATCTCATCCGGGACTCCGAACAACATTCAGTAACTACACACTAATTCCCATAACAACTCTAGCGTCACCGAACCTTAAGTGTGTAGACCCTACGGGTTCGGGAATCATGCAGACATGACCGAGACAGCTCTCTGGCCAATAACCAACAGCGTGATCTGGATACCCATGTTGGATCCCACATGTTCCTCGATGATCTCATCGGATGAACCACGATGTCGGGGATTCAAGCAATCTCGTATACAATTCCCTTTGTCAATCGGTCCGTTACTTGCCCGAGATTCGATCGTCGGTATCCCAATACCTTGTTCAATCTCGTTACCGGCAAGTCACTTTACTCGTTCCGTAATGCATGATCCCGTGACTAACTACTTAGTCATATTGAGACCATTATGATGATGCATTACCAAGTGGGCCCAGAGATACCTCTCCGTCATACGGAGTGACAAATCCCAGTCTCGATCCGTGCCAACCCAACAGACACTTTCGGAGGTACCTGTAGTGCACCTTTATAGTCACCCAGTTACGTTGTGACGTTTGGTACACCCAAAGTACTCCTACGGTATCCGGGAGTTACATAATCTCATGGTCTAAGGAAATGATACTTGACATTAGAAAAGCTTTAGCAAACGAACTACACGACCTTGTGCTATGCTTAGGATCGGGTCTTGTCCATCACATCATTCTCCTAATGATGTGATCCCGTTATCAATGACATCCTATGTCCATGGTCAGGAAACCATAACCATCTATTGATTAATGAGCTAGTCAACTAGAGGCTCACTAGGGACATGTTGTGGTCTATGTATTCACACATGTATTACGATTTCGAGTTAATACAATTATAGCATGAACAATAGACAATTATCATGAACAACGAAATATAATAATGACCATTTTATTATTTCCTCTAGGGCATATTTCCAACAGTCTCCCACTTGCACTAGAGTCAATAATCTATTTCACATCATTATGTGATTGTAATGAATTCAACACCCATGGGATTTGATCATATCTCGCTTGTGAGAGAGGTTATTAGTCAACGGGTCTGAACCTTTCAGATCCGTGTGTGCTTTACAAATCTCTATGTCATCTTGTAGATGCAGCTACCATGCTCTATTTGGAGCTATTCCAAATAACTGTTATACTATACGAATCCGGTTTACTACTCAGAATCATCCGGATTAGTGTCAAAGTTTGCATCGACGTAACCCTTTACGACGAACTCCTTTACCACCTCCATAATCGAGAAAATTCCTTAGTCCACTAGTTACTAAGTATAACCTTGACCGATGTCCTGTGATCCAATCCTGGACCACACTTGTACCCCTTGACTGACTCATGGCAAGGAACACTTTAGGTGCGGTAAACAGCATAGCATGCTGTGGAGCCTACGTCTAAAGCATAGGGGACGACCTTTCGTCCTTTCTCTCTCTTCTGCCGTGGTCAGGTCTTGAGTCTTACTCAATACTCACACCTTATAACACATCCAAGAACTCCTTCTTTGCCGATCTATTTTGAACTCCTTCGAAATCTTGTCATGGTGTGTATTCGTTTGAAAGTACTATCAAGCGATCTTGATCTATCCTTATAGATCTTGATGCTCAATGTTCAAGCAGCTTAATCTAGGTTTTCCATTGAAAAACATTTTTCAAATAACCCTATATGGTTTCCAGAAATCCTACATCATTTCCGATCAACAATATGTCAACAACATATACTCATCAGAAATTCTATAGTGCTCCCACTCACTTCTTTGGAAATACAAGTTTCTCATAAACTTTGTATAAACCCAAAATCTTTGATCATCTCATCAAAGCATATATTCCAACTCCGACACGCTTACTCTAGTCCTTAGAAGGATTGCTGGAGCTTTGCATACTTGTTAGCATCTTTCAGGATTGTCAAAACCTTCTGGTTGTATCACATACAACCTTTCCTCAAGAAAATCATCGAGGAAACAATGTTTTGACATCCTATCTGCAAGATTTCATAAATAATGCAGTAACTGCTAATATAATTCCAACAGACTCTTAGCATCGCTACGAGTGAGAAAGTCTCACCGTAGTCAACTCCTTGAACTTGTCGGAAAACATCTTAACGACAAGTCGAGCTTTCTTAATGGTGACACTTACCATCATTGTTTGTCTTCCTTTTAAAATCCATCTGTACTCAACAGCCTTACGACCATCAAGTAGTTCTTCCAAAGTCTATACTTTGTTTTCATACATGGATCCTCTCTCAGATTTTATGGCCTCGAGCCATTCGTCGAAATCCGGGCCCACCATCGCTTCTCCATAGCTCGTAGGTTCATTGTTGTCTAGAAACATGACCTCTAAGACAGGATTATGTACCACTCTGAAGTAGTATGCATCCTTGTCGACCTACGAGGTTTGGTAGTGACTTGATCTGAAGTTTCATGATCACTATCATCAGCTTCCACTTCAATTGGTGTAGGCGCCATAGGAACAACTTCCTGTGCCCTGCTACACACTAGTTGAAGTGATGGTTCAATAACCTCATCAAGTCTCCACCATCCTCCCACTCAATTCTTTCAAGAGAAACTTTTTCTCGAGAAAGGACCCGTTTCTGGAAACAATCACTTTTGCTTCCGGATCTGAATTAGGAGGTATACCCAACTGTTTTTGGGTGTCCTATGAAGATGCATTTTATTCGCTTTGGGTTCGAGCTTATCAGGCAAAACTTTTTACATAAGCGTCACAGCCCCAAACTTTTAAGAAATGACAGCTTAGGTTTCTCTAAACCATAGTTCATACGGTGTCATCTCAATGGAATTATGTGGTGCCCTATTTAAAGTGAATGTGGTTGTCTCTAATGCCTAACCCATAAACGATAGTGGTAATTCGATAAGAGACATCATGGTATGCACCATATCCAATAGGGTGCAATTATGATGTTCGGACACACCATCACACTATGGTGTTCCAGGCGGTATTAGTTGTGAAACAATTTCCACAATGTCTTAATTGTGTGCCAAACTCGTAACTCGGATATTTATCTCTATGATCATATCATATACATTACATCCTCTTATCACGATGATCTTCAACTTCACTCTGAAATTACTTGAACCTTTCAATAATTCAGACTTTTGTTTCATCAAGTAAATATACTCAACATCTACACAAATCATCTGTGAAGTAAGAACATAATGATATTCACCACGTGCCTCAGCATGCATTGGATTGCACACATCAAAAGTATTACTTCCAACAAGTTGCTCTCTTGTTCCATCTCACTGAATACGAGGCCTTCAGCCATCTTTCCCATGTGGTATGATTTGCATGTCTCAAGTGATTCAAAATCAAGTGAGTCCAAACGATCCATCTGTATGGAGTTTATTCATGCATATATACCAATAGACATGGTTCACATGTCTCAGTCTTTTCAAAAACGAGTGAGTCCAAAGATCCATCAAACATGGAGCTTCTTCATGCGTTTTATACCAATATGACTCAAGTGGCAGTGCCACAAGTATGTGGTACTATCATTACTATCTTATATCTTTTGGCATGAACATGTGTATCACTGCGATCGAGATTCAGTAAACCATTCATTTTAGGTGCAAGACCATTGAAGGTATTATTCAAATAAATAGAGTAACCATTATTCTCCTTAAATGAATAACCATATTGTGATAAACATAATCCAATCATGTCTATGCTCAATGCAAACACCAAATAACAATTATTTAGGTTTAACACCAATCTCGATGGTAGCGGGAGCATGTGATGCTTGATCACATCAACCTTGAAAACACTTCCAACACATATTGTCATCTCACCTTTAGCTAGCCTCCATTTGTTCCGTAGCTTTTTATTTCGGGTTACTAACACTTAGCAACCGAACCGGTATCTAATACCCTGGTGCTACTAGGAGTACAAGTAAAGTACACATTTAATATAAGGTATATCCAATATACTTCTGTCAACCTTGCCAACCTTCTTATCTCCCAAGTATCTAGGGTAGTTCTGCTTCAGTGACCGTTCCCCTTATTGCAGAAGCACTTAGTCTCGGGTTTGGGTTCAACCTTGGGTTTCTTCACTAGAGCAGCAACTGATTTGTCGTTTCATGAAGTATCCCTTCTTTCCCTTGCCCTTCTTGAAACTAGTGGTTTCACTAACCATCAAAAATTGATGCTCCTTCTTGATTTCTACTTTCGTGGTGTCAAACATCGCGAATAGCTCAAGGATCATCATATCTATCCCTGATATGTTATAGTTCATCACGAAGCTCTAGTAGTTTGGTGGCGGTGACTTTGGAGAACCATCACTATCTTATCTGGAAGATTAACTCCCACTCAATTCAAGCGATTGTAGTACTTAGACAATCTGAACACATGCTCAACAATTGAGCTCTTCTCCCTTAGTTTGTAGGCTAAGAAACTCGTCGGAGGTCTCATACCTCTTGACGTGGGCACGAGCCTGAAATCCCAATTTCAGCCCTTGGAACATCTCATATGTTCTGCGACGTTTCAAAAAACGTCTTTGGCGCCACAAATTCTAAACTGTTTAACATTACTGAACTATCATGTAGTCATCAAAACGTGTATGTCAGATGTTCGCAACATCCACAAACCACGCTCGAGGTTTAGCACACCGAGTGGTGCATTAAGGACATTAGCCTTCTGTGCAGCAATGAGGACAATCCTCAGTATACGGACCCAGTCCGCATAGTTGCTACTATCAACTTTCAACTAAATTTTCTCTAGGAACATATCTTAAAACAATAGAACTAAAGCGTAGGCTATGACATAATTTGCAAAGACCTTTTGACTATGTTCATGATAATTAAGTTCATCTGATTATTTAATGAACTCCCACTTAGATAGACATCCCTCTAGTCATCTAAGTGATACATGATCTGAGTCAACTAGGTCGTGTCCGATCATCACGTGAGACAGACTAGTCATCATCGGTGAACATCTTCATGTTGATCGTATCTTCTATACGACTCATGTTCGACCTTTCGGTCTCTTGTGTTCCGAGGCCATGTCTGTACATGCTAGGCTCGTCAAGTCAACCTAAGTGTTTTTGCATGTGTAAATCTGTCTTACACCCGTTGTATGTGAACGTTAGAATCTATCACACCCGATCATCACGTGGTGCTTCGAAACAACGAACTTTCGCAACGGCGCATAGTTAGGGGGAACACTTTCTTGAAATTATCATGAGGGATCATCTTATTTACTATCGTCGTTCTAAGCAAATAAGATGCAAAAACATGATAAACATCACATGCAATCAAATAGTGACATGATATGGCCAATATCATTTTGCTCCTTTTGATCTCCATCTTTGGGGCGCCATGATCATCATCGTCACCGGCATGACACCATGATCTCCATCATAGTGTTTTCATGAAGTTGTCTCACCAACTATTACTTCTACTACTATGGCTAATGGTTTAGCAATAAAGTAAAGTAATTACATGGCGTTATTCAATGACACGCAGGTCATACAATAAATTAAGACAACTCCTATGGCTCCTGCCGGTTGTCATACTCATCAACATGCAAGTCGTGATTCCTATTACAAGAACATGATCAATCTCATACATCACGTATATATCATTCATCAAATCTTTTTGGCCATATCACATCACACGGCATATGCTGCAAGAACAAGTTAGACGTCCTCTAATTGTTGTTGCAAGTTTTTACGTGGCTGCTATAGGTTTCTAGAAGGAACGTTTCTTACCTACGCCAAAACCACAACGTGATATGCCAATTGCTATTTACCCTTCATAAGGACCCTTTTCATTGAATCCGATCCGACTAAAGTGGGAGAGACTGGCACCCGCTAGCCACCTTATGCAACAAGTGCATGACAGTCGGTGGAACCTGTCTCACGTAAGCGTACGTGTAAGGTTGGTCCGGGCCACTTCATCCCACGATGCCGCCAAATCAAGATAAGACTAGTAACGGTAAGCATATTGAACAAACCAACACCCACAACTACTTGTGTTCTACTCGTGCATAGAATCTACGCAATAGACCTAGCTCTGATACCACTGTTGGGGAACGTAGCAAAAATTCAAAATTTTCTACGCATCACCAAGATCAATCTATGGAGTAACTAGCAACGAGAGAGAGGGGAGTTCATCTTCATACCCTTGAATATCGTGATGCGGAAGCGTTGCAAGAACGCGGTCGGTGGAGTCGTTCACGAAGCGATTTAGATCGCGGCCGAATCCGATCTAAGCACCGAACAACGGTGCCTCCGCGTTCAACACACGTATAGCCCGGGGACGTCTCCTCCATCTTGATCCAGCAAGGGGAGATGAGAAGTTGAGGGAGAGCTCCGGCATCACGACGGCGTGGTGGTGGAGCTTGCAGTTCTCCGGCAGGGCTTCACCAAGCACTACTGAGGAGGAGGAGGTGTTGGAGGAGGGAGGGGCTGCGCCAGGGGAAGGGTTGCGGCTCCCATGCGCCTACCCACTATATAAGGGTGGAGGGGGCTGGTTTCTTGCCCTCCAAGTCCATTGGGGCGTTGGCAAAGGTGGGAGGAAAGAAATCCCATCATTTCCTTCCCCACCGATTGTTATCCCCTTTTTTAGGGATCTTGATCTTATCCCTTCGGGATATGATCTTATTCCTTCTAAGGGGGATCTTGGTGCGCCTTGACCAGGGGTGTGGGGCCTTGCCCCACTACGCACGTTCATGTGGGTCCCCATGCAGGTGGGCCCCACTCCGGAACCTTCTAGAACCTTCCCGGTACAATACTGAAAAATCCCGAACATTTTTCGGTGGCCAAAATAGGACTTCCCATATATAAATTTTTACCTCCGGACCATTCCGAAACTCCTCATGACATCCGGGATCTCATCCGGGACTCCGAACAACATTCAGTAACTGCACACTAATTCCCATAACAACTCTAGCGTCACCAAACCTTAAGTGTGTAGACCCTATGGGTTCGGGAATCACGCAGACATGACCGAGACAGCTCTCTGGCCAATAACCAACAGCGAGATATGGATACCCATGTTGGCTCTCACATGTTCCTCAATGATCTCATCGGATGAACCACGATGTCGGGGATTCAAGCAATCCCGTATACAATTCCCTTTGTCAATCGGTACGTTACTTGCCCGAGATTCGATCGTCGGTATCCCAATACCTCGTTCAATCTCTTTACCGGCAAGTCACTTTACTCGTTCCATAATGCATGATCCCGTGACTAACTACTTAGTCATATTGAGCTCATTATGATGATGCATTACCGAGTGGGCCCAGAGATACCTCTCCATCATACGGAGTGACAAATCCCAATCTCGATTCGTGCCAACCCAACAGACACTTTCGGAGGTACCTGTAGTGCACCTTTATAGTCACCCAGTTACGTTGTGACGTTTGGTACACCCAAAGTACTCCTACGGTATCCGGGAGTTAAACAATCTCATGGTCTAAGGAAATGATACTTGACATTAGAAAAGCTTTAGCAAACGAACTACACGATCTTGTGCTATGCTTAGGATTGGATCTTGTCCATCACATCATTCTCCTAATGATGTGATCCCGTTATCAATGACATCCTATGTCCATGGTCAGGAAACCATAACCATCTATTGATCAATGAGCTAGTCAACTAGAGGCTCACTAGGGACATGTTGTGGTCTATGTATTCACACATGTATTACGATTTCTAGTTAATACAATTATAGCATGAAAAATAGACAATTATCATGAACAACGAAATATAATAATAACCATTTTATTATTTCCTCTATGGCATATTTTCAACAGGCATGATGATGACAATGATGCTCACATAAAAGATAAGAATTGAAACATAACGGGAGCATCATGAAGCATATTACTAGCACATTTAAGTCTAACCCACTTCCTATGCATAGGGATTTTGTGAGCAAACAACTTATGGGAACAATAATCAACTAGCATAGGAAAGTAAAACAAGCATAGCTTCAAGATTTTCAACACATAGAGAGGAAACTTGATATTATTGCAATTCCTACAAGCATATATTCCTCCCTCATAATAATTTCCAGTAGCATCATGAATGAATTCAAAAATATAACCAACACCTAAAGCATTATTTTCATGATCTACAAGCATAGAAAATTTATTACTCTCCACATAAGCAAAATTCTTCTCATTCGGAATAGCGGGAGTATCATAAGAGACTTGAACACTAAAAATTGTTTCCACATTAAAAGAGTAATGTTCAGAAAAAGGGTAATCATAATCATGAAAAGTTTTATAAATATAATCATCACTACTTTTTATAGCATAAGTTTCATCACAATAATCATCATAAGTAGCAACTTTGTTCTCATCATAATCGATTGAAACGTCTTCCAAGATAGTGGAATCATCACTAAATAAAGTTGACACTCTTACAAATCCACTTTCATAAATATTATAAGATTCAACATCCTCCAAAATAGTGGGATCGCTACTTCCTAAAGTTGACACTCTTCCAAACCCACTTTCATCAATATAATCATCATAGGTAAGAGGCATGCTATTATCATAAAAACTTTGCATATCAAAACTTGGGATACCATAAATATCATCTTCATCAAATGTAGCATCCCCAAGCTTGGGACAAACATTAATTTCAGCAAATATATTCTCAAATATTTCATACTCATCAAACATAGCTTCCCCAAGCTTGGGCCTTTTCATATCATAAGCATAATCACTCTCATCATTAATAGTATGGATAGCACCAATAGTATAGCAATTATCATCATCACAATGAGTAGTAGGAGCAACATCATTCGAGAGAGATACCTTTTTACCTTTGTTGCTCCTTCTTTTCCTTTTCACATTATGTTGGGTTCAACCTTCTTCTTTGAGCTCCTTATAGATGAGATTGGTTGAATAGAAAGCTCCTCCTCGTTAGCTAATTCATCATAAGAAATAATAGGAGGATATTGGGAAGTCTCTTCCCTTTCATTAGTATTCTCATCATCTTCTATTTGCTTTCTTTTCTTTATGTAATTGGCAATATAAGGATTTTCAATGCAATTCACCGCACAATACATATAAATCTTCTCTAGAGCAAAATCAAGAAATCTATCAAGATTAAATTTTGGAATACCCTCAGTCATACGTTTCATTTCTTCATACCCCAAAAGAAGACTAAGCTATTTATGATGCTCAAGGGTAATCAAGTTATCACAATTTTTGGACACGATTCGATCATTAAACAATTTGCATTGGAGATTTAAATGACCATGTTCATTGCAAAGTTCACAAGGAGCACGAAAAATATTGAATCTTTCAGTACAATCATCAAGACTTTCTTGCAAACCTTTAGTTTCTAAATACTTATGCCTCTTGCAATATCTATTTTTCCTATTTGGTGTGTACTTGCAAACCCAATCTACTCCACAAAAATCGACATGCTTATAAGAGATATTTTCATCATAACTAGTGCAATCATTATTAGTACTATGGATATTCAAAGAGTTCATACTAACAACATTGCAATCATGCTCATCATTCAAAGATTTAGTATCAAACATTCTATAGATTTCTTCTTCTAGCACTTGAGCACAATTTTCCTTTTCATCAAACTCATGAAAGATATTAAAAAGACGAAGCGTATCAGATAAACTCAATTCCATTTTTTTCTAATTTTATTTTATAAACTAAACTAGTGATAAAACAAGAAACAAAAAGATTTGATTGCAAGATCTAAAGATATACCTTCAAGCACTCACCTCCCCGGCAACGTTGCCAGAAAAGAGCTTGAAGTCTACTACACAGCCTTCTTCTTGTAGATGTTGTTGGGCCTCCAAGTGCAGAGGTTTGTAGGACAGTAGCAAATTTCCCTCAAGTGGATGACCTAAGGTTTATCAATCCGTGGGAGGCGTAGGATGAAGATGGTCTCTCTCAAACAACCCTGCAACCAAATAACAAAGAGTCTCTTGTGTCCCCAACACACCCAATACAATGGCAAATTGTATAGGTGCACTAGTTCGGCGAAGAGATGGTGATACAAGTGCAATATGGATGGTAGATATGGGTTTTTGTAATCTGGAAATATAAAAACAGCAAGGTAACTAATGGTAAAAGTGAGCGTAAACGGTATTGCAATGGTAGGAAACAAGGCATAGGGTCCATACTTTCACTAGTGCAAGTACTCTCAACAATAATAACATAGATAGATCATATAACAATCCCTAAACATGCAACAAAGAGTCACTCCAAAGCCACTAATAGCGGAGAACAAACGAAGAGATTATGGTAGGGTACTAAACCACCTCAAAGTTATTCTTTCGGATCGATCTATTCAAGAGTTCGTACTAGAATAACACCTTAAGACACAAACCAACCAAAACCCTAATGTCACCTAGATACTCCATTGTCACCTCAAGTATCCATGGGCATGATTATACGATATGCATCACACAATCTCAGGTTCATCTATTGAACCAACACAAAGTACTTCAAAGATTGCCCCAAAGTTTCTACCGGAGAGTCAAGACGAAAACGTGTGCCAACCCCTATGCATAGGTTCATGGGCGGAACCCGCAAGTTGATCACCAAAACATACATCAAGTGGATCACGTGATATCCCATTGTCACCACAGATAAGCACGGCAAGACATACATCAAGTGTTCTCAAATCCTTAAAGACTCAATCCGACAAGATAACTTCAAAGGGAAAACTCAATTCATCACAAGAGAGTAGACGGGGAGAAACATCATAAGATCCAACTATAATAGCAAAGCTCGCGATACATCAAGATCGTGCCATAGAGAGAACACGAGAGAGAGAGAGAGAGAGAACAAACACATAGCTACTGGTACATACCCTCAGCCCCGAGGGCGAACTACTCCCTCCTTGTCATGGATAGCGCCGGGATGATGAAGATGGCCACCGGTGAGGGATTCCCCCTCCGGCAGGGCACCAGAACGGGCTCCCGAGAGGTTTTTGGTGGCTACAGAGGCTTGCAGCGACGGAACTCCCGATCTATCTTCGTCTTCGACGTTTTTAGGGTACGTGGACTTATATAGGCAAAAGAAGTCGGTCGGGGGAGCCTCGAGGGGCCCAGGAGACAGGGGGCGTGCCCAGGGGGTGGGCGCGCCCTCCTATCTCCTGGCTTCCTCGAACCTTCACTGGCGTGAACTCCAAGTCTCCCGGATCATATCCTTTCCAAAAATCACGCGCCCGAAGGTTTCACTCCGTTTGGACTCCGTTTGATATTCCTTTTCTTTGAAATACTGAAACAGGCAATAAAACAACAAATATGGGTTGGGCCTCCGGTTAGCAGGTTAGTCCCAAAAGTAATATAAAAGTGAATAAGAAAGCACATAAACATTCAAAACAGATAATAATATAGCATGAATGCTTCATAAATTATAGATACGTTGGAGACGTATCAGCTCTCCGTACAATCTAACATAAATAAAAGGGCAATCACAAACAACCATATAATACAATCAAACATACCATAGGTGTTGTGCATGGTGTCAGTGTCATTGTGTTGTGAGTTCATGTGTCAAGCTTAATGTAGGATCGAAAGTATGTCTAGAGGGGGGTGATTAGACTACTTGACCAAATAAAAACTTATCCTTTTCCCAATTTTAGTCTTTGGTAGATTTTAGCTAACTTAGCACAAGTCAAGCAATCTTAACACAATTCAAGTAAGCATGCAAAGAGTATATGAGCAGCGGAAAGTAAAGCATGCAACTTGCAAGAATGTAAAGGGAAGGGATTGGAGAATTAAAATGCGATTGGAGACACGGATGTTTTTGTCGTGGTTCTGATAGGTGGTTCTATCGTACATCCACATTGATGGAGACTTCAACCCACGAAGGGTAACGGTTGCGCGAGTCCACGGAGGGCTCCACCCACGAAGGGTCCACAAAGAAGCAACCTTGTCTATCCCACCATGGCCGTCGCCCACGAAGGACTTGCCTCACTAGCGGTAGATCTTCACGAAGTAGGCGATCTCCTTGCCCTTACAAACTCCTTGGTTCAACTCCACAATCTTGTCGAAGGCTCCCAAGTGACACCTAGCCAATCTAGGAGACACCACTCTCCAAGAAGTAACAAATGGTGTGTTGATGATGAACTCCTTGCTCTTGTGCTTCAAATGATAGACTCCCCAACACTCAACTCGCTCTCTCTCACAGGATTTGGATTTGGTGGAAAGAATATTTGAGTGGAAAGCAACTTGGGGAAGGCTAGAGATCAAGATTCATATGGTAGAAATGGAATATCTTGGCCTCAACACATGAGTAGGTGGTTCTCTCTCAAAAAATGTATGCTGGAAGTGTAGGTTCGTTATGATGGCTCTCTCCACGAATGAAGAGGAGGTGGATGGGTATATATAGCCTCCACACAAAATCTAACCATTACACACAACTTGCCAATCTCGGTGGGACCGAATTGAGAAACTCAGTCGGACCGATTCAGCAAATCTAGTGACCGTTAGGATTTTCGGTGGGACCGACATGCAACTCGGTAGGACCGATATGGTTAGGGTTAGGGCATAATGTAATCTCGGTGAGACGGATTACACAAACTCGGTAGGACCGATTTTGGTAATAAGCTAACGAGAGAGTTGGTAAGGGAAACTCGGTGGGACAGATTCACTCATTTCGGTGAGACCCAAATGTTATGAAAATGAAATAGAGAGTTTACATTGCAATCTCGGTGGGACCGATCGCTCATCTCGGTGATACCGAAACGTTACGAAGGGAAACAGAGAGATTACAATCCTGTCTCGTTGAGACCGAGATCCCTATCGGTGATACCGATTGCCTAGGGTTTGTGGCAGTGGCTATGACATCTAAACTCGGTGGCGCCGGATATAAAGAATCGGTGGGGCCGAGTTTGACTTTTGGTTTAGGTCATATGTGGATGTGAGAAAGTAGTTGAGGGCTTTGGAGCATATCACTAAGCATTTTGAGCAAGTAAGCCATTGAGCAACACCTCATCCCTCCTTGATAGTATTGGCTTTTCCTATAGACTCAATGTGATCTTGGATCACTAAAATATAAAATGTAGAGTCTTGAGCTTTGAGCTTGACCAATCCTTTTGTCCTTAGCATTTTGAGGGGTCCACTTTTCTCATCCATGCCATGCCAATTATTGAGCTTTCCTGAAATATTCATCTTGAAATAGCATTAGCTCAATGAGCTATATGTTGTTAGGAATTACCAAAACCATCTAGGGATAGTTGCACTTTCAATCTCCCACTTTTTGGTAATTGATGACATCAAAGCTTCGACAAATGATAATAAGATTGAAAAACATTGTCGCTTTGAGAAGTATGTGAAATGCAAGAGCTCCCCCTAAATGTGTGCATAGATTAGGATTTGCTTTGGACTGCAAATGCACAATTAGTTGGGATCATGGGTTACTTTTCCATGTCACATACATCTTGGTGGAGCGCTCAAAATGATAATAATTAAATGCATGCACTCATCACCAAGCAAAGTGAATGATCATATAGAGATAAAAGGATAATGTCATCCAACAAGCATTAAGGTAGCATATGATCAAACACATGATCATCCAAGTATCTCACAAAAGCATAAAGTATCTCAAACAAGCAAATAAAGTTCAACCACCAAAACAAGAGAGAACAAAAGCAACACTCTCTCTCGAAGCTTATGATCTATACATTTTTCTCCCCCTTTGGCAACAAGTTACCTAAAAGTTCATAGAAAATGCATAGCACTAAATCGACTCTCAGGCTTGGTCTTCAGGTGGTGGTGTAGAGATGGCTCCTTGGACGAAGACTTCAGTTGATGTGGATGGAGCTGGTGGAGTAGGTGTTGGAGCTGGTTGCACAGAAGATGTAGCTGGTGCAGATGAAGTGGCTCTGGTGTCTGGAACAGGCACTGCAGCTGATCTCTGACTCCTGGGCACTCTGGCAAAAGCATCAGTAGTAGTCTTGCCCTTCCTCTCCTGCATGTCATCCTGAAGTTGCTCAACAACCGATCAGATCTCGTTGACCTTCACATCCAAGTCATAGAACTTCTGCTCCATGATCCTCTCCAAGCTCTCCTGGTTTTGAGTCAGGGTGGCCAATCCCTTCTCAATCCTCAGAGTGGAGGCAATCAAGTAGCCAAGCTGATCCTCCTTGCTCTTCAAGAAGTACTGAGATGCCTCATCAATGGTTGGCATCTTTGCAGCCTTTTCAGTCCTTGCCTTCTCCTTCTTTGCTTGTGCTTGCACAGAAGATGGTTCATCTTCATCCATTACCACTGTGTTGTCCTCAAAATCTAGATGGATGGGCATGTGTTCCTTGTCCAAGAGGTATGTGCCAGTGCCCATCTTGGAGTTGATTAGCTCCTGGATCTATGGGGCATACCCACAACTTCTCTTTTGATCTGCAGCTGTTCTCTTGATAGTTTCTACTATGAGGCTCATGACCTTGAACTTTTGAGGCACATCAAATATGTGAAGTAGGTTGATGGCATGGCCTCTGATCATCTTGTGATCACCTGACTTAGGAAAAAGAGTGTGCCTGAGGATCTAGTTGATTGTTGGCAATCCTGACAGAAGGTAATGTACTGATCCAAACTTGTGTGTCTCAACAGCAGCATCCGGGATCTCTCTGTACATGTGTGCCATGGAGTTGTGATCCTTCTTCTTCTTGGCATAGACATCCAAGTCATCCTCTTTCTCCTTAGGTGCATTGATCAACTTTTCCCATTCTTCAATTGATGATTGGTACCTAGTACCTTCAGACATCCAGACAATCCTTCCATCTGGGTAGAAGTGAGTTGTGGAGTAGAACTGCATAATAAGCTCATCATTCCACTTTGTGAGCTTCTGCCCAACAAAGTCATCCACTCCACAAGCATTGAAACTGTCATACACCCCTGGATAATGCTCTTCATTCTTCCTGATGTACTCCCAGTCTAACCATCTCATATCACAGACAATTGGCTTCTTGTCAAGCAGCACTGTCTCATAGAAGTTCGGTTGTTCCTTTGTATGGAACCTGTAGTCCACAATAGTTCTCCTCCTGACTGCATAGGGATTAGTCAATCTCCACTGCCTGAGACCTGCATCCTTCCTCAGCTTCATATCCTCAGCTCTGGGATGAACATCATTGTGATCTGGAATTTTGGGCTTCAACTTTCTCAAGACATGTTCCTCATCATCTTCTTCTTCAACAACAGCTTCAGGCACTGGGGCCTTGTTCTTCTCTCCAGCAGGAATGTTCCTTGTATTCCTCTTGGGTGCAGATTTGGGCTTTGGAGCAGCTGCCTTAGGAGCTTCTTTGGGCTTTGATGAAGCAGCCCCTGACCTGATGGCATCACCCATAAGCTTTTGAGCTTTGGGTGTTGGTGCAGCAACCTCTTCCTCTTCTTCTTCTTCCATCATGGAAGGCTTTCCAACAACCCTGGCCATGGTATTCTTGACCCTTTCCTTCCTCTTCTTCCCTTCTGCAGCAGTCTCTTTGGATTCAGATTCCAAAGGTACTTGAGTAGAGGCTCTGGCCTTAGACATGGGAATTCTTTTGGCAGGTGCTTTCTTCTACATTCCTGGCTTAGTGGCAGCAGTTGTGCCATACTCCTTCTTGAGCACCTTCTTCTTGGAAGTGGCCCCATCCTCAACAGCCACATAGTCTTCATCCTCGGAATCTGAGGTTCTCTTCTTTCTGGCCCTGGTGGCTGCCTTGAGTAAGTTGTTGGGTGTGCTCCTGCTACCCTCATCATAGCTGCTAGAGGGACTAGTGCCCTCACTCATCTGAACCTGCTCCCCAGACTTGTTCTGACTGTCACTTTGATCAGACATGTTGCAAACACTGACAGTAGACCCTCTGAATAGATATAGATGAGGTAGCATAGATGAGCATCACAAAATACATAGGTTTTTTCAAAATAATGAGTCAAAAACTTAGTTTTAGTTTTCCACAGAAAGCATTTCGGATCTACCGATTTGTAAACTCGGTGATACCAAAGCAGCTAGCTTTTGGAACCTAAACTAGTGAACTCGGTCAGACCGAGTCACAGTTCGGTGGCACCGAGACTGCTAGGGTTTCACAAAGTCCTGAACTCGGTCACACCAATTTGCAATTCTCGGTCAGACCGAGAATAACATGTGCAATGGCCTTAGCCGAATCGGTGGAACCGAGTTCTACAACTCGGTTGGTCCGAGATGGTTTCGGTGGAAACCTAAGCCTAAATTTTCAATTCACATCTAATCTACGGAGTGTTTTTGGTGAATAAGATGATCCAATCGTGGCAAGATTCATGGCAAAACAATGTGCTAGGAATTCGGAGTTAGGAATAGCACAAAGATCAAGTCCATACCCTAGTTCAGCGATGGACTTGCTACGGCGGCAACAGCGGAGACGATTCCCGTTGACGACGGTGGAGACTACCGGCGGGAGGCAGCTGGCGACGAGGAGGACGATTCGGAGACCCAGGGAGGCAGAGCAGGCTAAGCACGGGCGAAAGAGTTCGGAGAAATTTCCAAAATTTGACCCGTGGATATATATAGCCTGACCCTGTCAGTGTGACCGAGTGGAACAACTCGGTGGCACCGAGATGCATAACTGCAAGCAGTTACAGCAACTCGGTGTGACCGAAAAGTTCAAATCGGTTGCACCGAGATTGAAAACCTAGATCGACTTAGTGATCTCGGTATGACCGAAATGGAAGAATCGGTCAGACCGAAACACACAAAGAAGTTTTGGAAGTTTAAGTCTATGACGAATCGGGGACTCCGAGTGCTCCTCACACAGAGTGGTTCAAATCTGACTTGATCAAATTTTGTGATGTAGCATGAATAGAGTTTGAGACAAGAAAAGCATAGGTAGCTAGAGAAGGTTCTTAGGCATTCTTGTCCATCCACTTGGCAAAAGAAAAGGAACCAAACAATCAAAACAACAAGTGGATGTCCTCGAATGAGTAAAATATGCAACCAACATGCTCACACAATAAAATGACAAATGAAATATGTGGCAAAGCATGCACCACCAATTCTAGCATCTATCAAGCAATTGGCGATGACTAGGTCATCTATATATGAGTATATTGACTTAGGAGTCAAATGAGAATATTTGATCATAGGTAATACTCATCGTTTAAGCACAAGTGGGGTTACCACTTTTACATAATGCATTGTTGTGTTCACACCATTAGAGTTGCTTTGACTCAATTCTTAGAGGAAAGCTCCCCCTAGATGTGAGATCCCCCCTTAGAGGGATGAACTAACCTTGGGTTTTGTCGATGATGACTTCATGTAGGTGTTGAAGATGTGGGTGCTCAATTTTGATGTAGATCATTTGGAGCAATCCTTTGGAGTGAGTTGCACTTTCAATACCTACACGGGTTAGTCCCACAAGGAACAAACAAGGATATCCATAGACATAGAGTGATGCACACACAATATGATGTCTATGAAAGCATTAGGTTACCTTGTCCCTTGTCTTACCAACAAGAGGGTTTGTGACTCCTTGAACTAGTGCAAGATGTGGAAGTTGATTGCACTTGTTCTTGCCAAAATGATATGAGTGAAATATGTTGGCGGAGTCACCCTCAAGAACTCTCTAGTTCTTCTTCTTCGGGATCCACATCATCTTGATGGGAATCCTTGAAGTTGTAGTCATACTTGATGAAGTAGAACTTGATGAAGTCTTGGGAACCCACTTGACCAAGGCCTTAGGAGCTTCTTCAAATGCATCAATCTCCTCTTGAAGCTTATCCTTGCCTTTTTGCTTGTGGTCTTATGGTGGAAGATCATCTTGAGCTTGTGCCCCTTTGAAGGAAGTAGGATCATACTTCTCTTGTTGAGGAACAAACTTCATCTTGGGGTATTGATCTTCTTCCCACTCAACTCCATTGGCATTGAACTTTCGTTCAAAACCAACACCTTGGTTCTTCCGGTGCCTTCCTTGCTTGCATACAATTTCCTCGAATTGCTTACTCCCGGCAAGGCTCTTGTAAACACCTTTCTCTATAATTTCCTTCAATAAGCTATTTTCTTGCTCAAGTGTAACTTGGCTAAGAGAATCATTAATGGAATCAAGAGAACTACTAGAAGCAACAACATTGGATTTAGCATGATTATTGTTACTACTAGAGGAAGAATCCTTCTTGTTCTTGTTACTAGACTTGACTTGAGGCATGTAAGTAGATAAGAGTAAACGCTTGGCAATGTAAGAAGAACTTTTCTTAGGAAGATCATCATTGATTGCCTTTAAGAACTCATGCTCTTGCTCAAGGTTGAGCTTTTCAAAGCATAATTTCTCATGAGTCCTTAAAAGTTCTCGATGGTCTTCTAAGATAGTTTCATGAGCTAACTTAAGAGTGTTTAGTTCTTTAGTTAGAAGCTCAATCTTCTCCTTATCATTGTCATTCGTTTTATCTTGATTAGCATGATTAATTGATGTTTCATCATAGTATTCATCACCAGAGTTGTCAACAAGTAAATCATCATCACCTAACAAGTCATCTTCATCACTATTGAAATCAACATACTCGGGGTGTGATACCTTTGGGCCTTTAGCCATGAAGCATCTTCCAAGTCCTTCATTTGGTGAGTCAAATATGTCTTAGGAGTTGGTTGACACAAGTGCTAGACCGGCAACACATTCATCTTGAGTATATTCGGATTCGGAGTGATAACTTCTCTCGGGGTGATTGTCGGAGTCGGAGCCGGATACTCATTCACCAACGTGAGCTTGATGTCTTCGTTTTGTGTAGCTCCTTGATGACTTGTCCTTCCTTTCCGAATCCTTGCTTCTCCAAGATGTTCTTCGTTCATGACGATCATCTCTACTCCTTCTCTCTCTTGATGGTGATTCTTCTCTTCTACTTCTCCTCTTAGGTGATTCTTCTCTTCTTTTGTAGGGAGCTGTACACTCATTGGAATAGTGTCCGGGTCTTCCACAATTGTAGCAATTCGCTCTCGACTAGAAGATCTTTTGTCATTGTAGGACCTTGACTTGGAGCTTCTTTCTTTGCTTCTACTCTTGTAGAACTTGTTGAAGTTTTTCACCATTAGGCTCAATTCTTCATTGAAGGTTTGTTTCTCACTTGATGATGTGGGGGCTTCACATGAGTCTTTGTAAGCACCACTTGACTTGTTGTGGAGCTCCTCCTTATCCTTGAGTGACATCTCATGAGCAACAATTCTTCCAATGACTTCCGTTGGCTTGAGATCTTTGTAATTGGGCATCATTTGGATCAATGTGCATACGGTATCATATTTTTCGTCCAAAGCTCTTAGGATCTTCTTGATGATGAATTTGTCGGTCATCTCTTCACTTCCTAAGCCGGCAATCTCATTTGTGATTAGAGCAAGCCTAGAGTACATTTCAGCGACACCTTCACCATCCTTCATTTTGAACTTGTCAAGCTGACTTTGAAGCACATCCAACTTGGATTCCTTGACGGAGTCGGTACCTTCATGCATATCAATCAAAGTATCCAAATTTCCTTTGCATTCTCAAGACGACTGATTTTGTTGAATTCTTCGAGGCACAATCCGTTGAAGAGGATATCACAAGCTTGAGCGTTGTATTGCAGCATCTTCAACTCTTCTGCGCTAGCTTCACGGTTCGGTTCTCTCCCATCAAAGAATTCACTTTGCAAGCCAATACACATAATAGCCCAAACGGTGGGGTTATGTCCAAGAATATGCATTTTCATCTTATGCTTCCAACTAGCAAAATTAGTACCATCAAAGTATGGACCTCTACGGTGATAGTTTCCCTCGCTAGATGCCATACTCTCCTAGGTTGTGAAACCAAGGCTATGCCTACCAAAAAACTATGGAAATCAAAGCAAATGGAGACCAAGGCTCTGATACCACTTGTAGGATCGAAAGTATGTCTAGAGGGGGGTGTGTGATTAGACTACTTGACAAAATAAAAACTTATCCTTTTCCCAATTTTAGTCTTTGGCAGATTTTAGCTAACTTAGCACAAGTCAAGCAATCTTAACACAATTCAAGCAAGCATGCAAAGAGTATATGAGCAGCGGAAAGTAAAGCATGCAACTTGCAAGAATGTAAAGGGAAGGGTTTGGAGAATTCAAATGCAATTGGAGACACGAATGTTTTTGTCGTGGTTCCGATAGGTGGTGCTATCGTACATCCACGTTGATGGAGACTTCAACCCACTAAGGGTAACGGTTGCGCGAGTCCATGAAGGGCTCCACCCACGAAGGGTCCATGAAGAAGCAACCTTGTCTATCCCACCATGGCCGTCACCCACGAAGGACTTGCCTCGCTAGCGGTAGATCTTCACGAAGTAGGTGATCTCCTTGCCCTTACAAACTCCTTGGTTCAACTCCACAATCTTGTCGGAGGCTCCCAAGTGACACCTAGCCAATCTAGGAGACACCACTCTCCAAGAAGTAACAAATGGTGTGTTGATGATGAACTCCTTGCTCTTGTGCTTCAAATGATAGACTCCCCAACACTCAACTCTCTCTCAAAGGATTTGGATTTGGTGGAAAGAAGATTTGAGTGGAAAGAAACTTGGGGAAGGCTAGAGATCAAGATTCATATGGTAGGAATGGAATATCTTGGCCTCAACACATGAGTAGGTGGTTCTCTCTCAGAAAATGTATGCTGGAAGTGTAGGTTCATTCTGATGGCTCTCTCCACGAATGAAGAGGAGGTGGATGGGTATATATAGCCTCCACACAAAATCTAACCGTTACACGCAACTTGCCAATCTCGGTGGGACCGAATTGAGAAACTCGGTCGGACCGATTTAGCAAGTCTAGTGACCGTTAGGATTTTCGGTGGGACCAACATGCAACTCGGTAGGACCAATATGGTTAGGGTTAGGGCATAACGTAATCTCGGTGAGACCGATTACACAAACTCGGTAGGACCGATTTTGGTAATAAGCTAACCAGAGAGTTGGTTAGGTAAACTCGGTGGGACCGATTCGCTCATTTCGGTGAGACCCAAATGTTACGAAAAGGAAACAAAGAGTTTACATTGCAATCTCGGTGGGACCGATCGCTCATCTCGGTGATACTGTAATGTTACGAAGGGAAACAGAGAGATTACAATCCCATCTCGGTGAGACCGAGATCCCTATCGATGAGACCGATTTGCCTAGGGTTTGTGGTAGTGGGTATGACATCTGAACTCGGTGGCGCCGGATATAAAGAATCGGTGGGGCCAAGTTTGACTTTTGGTTTAGGTCATATGTGGATGTGAGAAAGTAGTTGAGGGCTTTGGAGCATATCACTAAGCATTTTGAGCAAGTAAGCCATTGAGCAACACCTCATCCCTCCTTGATAGTATTGGCTTTTCCTATAGACTCAATGTGATCTTGGATCACTAAAATATAAAATGTAGAATCTTGAGCTTTGAGCTTGAGCCAATCCTTTTGTCCTTAGCATTTTGAGGGGTCCACTTTTCTCATCCATGCCATGCCAATCATTGAGCTTTCCTGAAATATTCATCTTGAAATAGCATTAGCTCAATGAGCTATATGTTGTTAGGAATTACCAAGACCACCTAGGGATAGTTACACTTTCAGTTAACTCATAAGAGTTTGGAAATAACATGGTGGTTGTTTAATTGGAATACATGTGACATAGGGGCTCACATGCTAGTCACAACATAAATGGGTTCATCACATAAGGGTATGTGATGTCAAGTTGTGGTTGCTATATTCTGAAAGGAACCTAGACAACAATCATGGTCTCATGAAACTTGGATAGCCATGTTCATGTTCATGTTCAAATGACAATTCAAACATGTTGACCATTCATGAGCTTGAATACACTAAGGTCTGAAAATGATAACTTGGTATGTCTTCCAATTCAATTTGGGTCTGGATTAGAGTTCATCTCATTTTCTGCCAAGTAATTTGCAAAGCCATTTTTGAATAACCCCCTTCTGGTTTTGAATTGATTTCAAAGTAAAACCAACTCAAATTCTTTTAGGGAAATCATTTGGCTTGGTATTCTTGGGACTTATTTAGGTTAGCCTTGTGCCCAACAATATTTCAAAATGGCTTGGTCTCTACCAGAGCTAGCTAGGGTTTCAACTAGTGGCATTTGCATTTTCATCCTTACAGGCAATCAATCAACAAATCGAAGTCATTCACAAACATTCCTAGGCAGTCATGGCTATTTTCTAGAAAATTTTACTTCCCTGTGAATTTTCTTTAACATCCAGATTTGGAAAAAATTTGGGATGTGACAGTTGCTCTGAATGTTGATGTGGAGGCTGATTTAGATGATACGACATCAAGTCCTCTAAAGAATGGTTCAGCTCAAGAGGTAGAGGAGAAATACCAGAACATTTCAGCTAGTGTGGGGAAGAAGCTAGACTTGGGAACTAAACCGATGCACGCAGATAAAATTGATGACCCGCGGGACCTTAGTGAGAACCATTTGCATGGTGACGCAGCTGCAAAAGAGGGTCATACCAAGGGTGGGATGCCAAACATACCTCCTCCACCTGAATATGGAAAACTTCGTGACAGTAAAACTGAAGAAGGGCAATTCACCCTCAAAACTGAAGTATTCTGATGACAAATTGGCAGGCTCCAGGATGGAGAACCGCCAGAAGCAATGAGTATTCTTAGCTGGACCAGTCGCGGGATTGGCGGCGACGTGACAATTCAAGAGCTCCGCACTTTATTGCAACAGTTCGTGTTGGAGATATGCCCTAGAGGCAATCATTTATGATGATACTTCTCAATGCATTTGTGGATCAGTGTAGCCCTTCAACATTATCAATGATGAGCATCAACAAGTACGTGACTTGTTTGTGAGACTATACATTGTATGATAGCTATCCTAAAGAGTTCGTAGTTGAAAGGGTTGTGTGGAATTACAACCGACTAGACTAGCATATCACATGGTGGATAGCCCAGTCTCACAGCCCATGTAGAATTGGATGCTAGCCGGATAATATGGACTCAAAAAACTTTGGAGTCGGATTCGACGTAGTAGGCAATTTGGTTGTTATCACATGTGAGTTAGCCCATTTTAAACATAATGTTTTATTAAAAGCTTCATGGAAGAAATTAAAAGTGGCGAGGAAATCCCCTCACATGTGTATGGGTTTCGGTGCAAAGAAGATGGTTGGCGCCTCAAGCAGGTTTTGCTAAGGTAAATTGCAATGCAGCTTTCTCTAGGAATGGAAAAGTAGTAGCTCCAACAAGAATTTGTAGGGATACCCATGGCCTATATCTAGGAGCTTCGGCGTTGATATATCGAGGAGCGCCTGACCCAGCATCGGCAGAAGCGATCGCATGTCGGGAGGGACCGTGCCTGGCATCAGATTTGACACAACAAAAGATTCGCCCTACCTTAGAATGCAAAGTTATTATTGATGATATTATTAATGGGTTAATGGGATTCTTGGATCCATCAAAAAGAAGATTATGCAGTGCTCTAAATCTTTTTCAAACTGTCTCTTTACCCATGAGCGACACAATAGGAATTGCAAAACGCGTTGACTACAGGACGACATGTGTATCTTGATGTTCCCTTCGATGCCATGTCTATCCTTGTAAACATTTTAGTTGATTAATAGAGTTTAGCGATATTGCCTAAAAAAACTCACAAGACCCCTTTAGCAGCCAAATCTTAGTTAACGCCTGCGGGCGACAACTAGGGGAGCCAACGCATGAAAGCGAGCAAGGCGGACCGGACCAGTTTGTTGCGCATGTTGGACGTTCGTTCATAGCAGTGTTTTTTTTCTTTTGTCCCTGTTTATTTTTTCTTTGATCTTTTATTTTATTTTGGGTTTTTCTGTAGTTCCTTTTTTCTTCTTTTCCAAAGAAGTTCCGTTTAAAAAAATTGGGCATTTAAAAAATTGTTCAGAATTTCAAACAATATTTGCGTTTTATTATTTTTTTAGGAAATTTTAAATAATGATCGTGTTTCCAATTTTTGTTTCAAATTTTAAAATATGTTTCCAAGTATTAAAAATATTCTGACCATATACATTTCTTTTTTACTTTTTACTCTCTCCATTCCATAACAAGTGCCATTTGAACTAAAAACCACGTCACCTATTATGGAAAAGAGGGTGTAGTTTTTTAACTAGATAATTCTCCGTGCATTGCTGTGGAAACACTAAGAGACATGTAACTAAGAAATATTATGACTACGTTCTAACATTTATTTTGTTAAGTTAGTAACTTAATGTTTCAAGGAATTTTCAAAAACAAATAAAATACTTTTTCAAATAGAAAATAATTCAAGTCGAATTGTTATAATAATATTCATTATTCCTTTTTTTTCATTTCCAAAAAACGTATCTCCAAAACTCTTGTAGTATTGTAGAGTTTTTAAAGAAAAAATTGCTCTAGTATCTACAAATAGTCAACACGCCACCCAATGCTTGTATGCGCATACTGCCTTCCTCAATTCAGTTTTTTTTGCTCTTTATAATACTCCTAACGAACAATATCTACCGTCAATTCAAGTCAATTTCCTGTACACATGAATAAGATGACATGCTGATGACATAAGTTAATCTAAGATGCATGGTGTGGATAATTACATGATTTAATTATGATGTGGCTGACATCCATGACTAGGTGAGGTGGGAGAGTGCACACATGACTCAAAAATAGTACTAGTGGATGCGGACACGACACAATTGATGAGGTGGGAGACTACATGCTGAGAGAATTGCATGTGGAGATGATTTTTTTAAGAATATAGGATACACGGTGAATTTTTTTAATACATCATGAACAATTATTTAATATACGATGAATTTTTCAAATACACAGTAAACTTTTTTGTAATACACATTGAACATATATTTAATACACATTGAACATTTATCTAATAAATAGTGAACTATTTTTAATACAATATGAACAGTTTTCCGGTATATGCTGGATTTTTTTAAAACTCATGATAAAAATAATTTAAAATTTATATTTTTTTTACTTTTAATACGGTCTTACCAAATGTGAATATTTTTTAAATTCTGAATATTTTTGAAATGTCAGAACATTCTTAAAAATTCATTAACAGTTTCTAATTTCCATTTTTTTGTAAAAAATCGTGAACATTTTAAGTATATTTTATTTTTGAAAATACATGAACACTATTAAATTCTTGTTTAACAAAAATCCGGAACACTTTTTTAAAAGAAATGATTAAAGAAAAACATCGCGCCACAATTGGGCCGGTGCATTGGCGCTCCCTTCCTTTTTCATATGCACATTTCTTGAAACAATTTTTTGAATTGGGCCGAAGCATTAACGCCAATGTGACGCGTCGAAGTGTCGAAGTTTCGCACAGAGAGCTAGCGATCGGGAGGTAAGATGGGCCAGCTCATTAACGTGATGCAGCGCTTCCGATTTTGGGAACCTTCTAGAGTTTCCCAGCCGGTTTATCTGGTTTTGGGAAACCTTCTAGAAGGTTCCCTGAACCGGTTTTCCTGTTTTTTTTTCATACTTTTTCGTTTTTCTGTTATTTTTCTTCTTTCTTCTTTCTTTTTTCTTTCTTCGTTTCTTTTAAATTTTTAAATTTATTTTTCCTACTTTAAAGTTCATGTTCCCAAAATTGTTCTGAAAATTTTAAAAAATATTCGCGCTTTGAAAAAGCGTTCAATTTTTTGAAATGTTCGTGTTTTCAAAAATTGTTCATTAATGCAAAAAAATGCATTTTTAAAAATTATTCGAGGATTTAAAAACTGACCCATATTTCAAAATTGTGTGGAATGTTTTTGCAAAAATATTCGTCCTTTTAAAATACATTCAATTTTTAGAAATGTTCATGTTTTGAAAAATTATTCATAAATTCAAAAGAAAATTACATATTTTCTAAAACAATTGGGATTTAAACAATTTTCTCATTTTTATAGAAATTTCGGGATTAAAAAATGTTCTCATTTTTCAGAAATTGTTCGGAATTGTTTTTCAAAAATTGTTTTATAACTTTTCAAATAATGATATGATTTTCAGAGAGTGTTCCTGTTTTCAAAAATTGTTCACAAATTGTAATAAATGTTCTTATTTTCATATTTGTGTTCACATATTCAAAAACTGTTCGAATTTCAATTTTTTTGTGATTCTCAAAATTGTTCTCCATTTTGAAATATGTTCATGACTTTAAATTTTGTTCCCGGTTTGATCTTTTGTTCACAAACTTGAAAAAAAAATCGTGTTTACAAATAAATTCAGATATTTCAAAATGTGTTTGCCATTTCAGAAAATTGTTCGGGTTTGTCAAAAATTGTTTGTAAGTTCGAAAATAACTCAAAATTTAGAATATTTTTCGGGATTCCTTCTAATAGTGTTACGTCTGCTGCTGCTATTCATTTTTAAATATTGCTACGTACATTCAGGGGCGGATCCACATAAGGTCATGGGTGGACAGTTGTACACCCAAAAAATTTGGCCACAAAACTTTATATACTGGTGTATTTTAGTTATATGTGTCAACTGTAGTGCGGTTTGAGCAATAAACAACACGTTAATTCATATAAGCGGGCCGAGTCAACAAGCATCTCGATTTCACACTCCTGCACAACCCAATTGGCCGGCACAACTAGCTTGGTTCCCTCTCACTAGCTCCCCAACCCAGTTACCGTCGTTAAATTTACCCAGTATTACATGAGTCATTGACGTGCGCCATATCATCATTGTTAGTACACGAGTTGCTACGTTTTTCCGTGCTTTATTTTTCCGCATCTAATGGATAAAGGCACCATGCCGTGTTTGTGGCCATGAAAAAAACTGTACTATTATGTTACGGCCCCTCCTACTTCTTCAGCTACACCAGGCGCTGCTACTTCTACGACCAAGGCCCAGACGGAGATTGAGGCCCATGGCCGACCGACGCGGGCTCGCAAGGGGAGTGAGCGGTACCCGGCCCATAGCTGGGTCACTGGCTGATCGAGAAGGATATGTACCTGCGAGCGTGGAGAGGGAGGCAGGCGGGAACAAGACACAGGCGGCGGCTGGCTTCCTCCTACCCCCAATTCCCCTTTCTCCTACCCTAGAACCCGAGCTTGTATCCAAAAATTCAGTCTGTAATCAAAGAAATATCCTGAACCTTAGATCGAGATCGTAACATTTAGTATCAGCAGCCTTTCCCACCCACCACCAAACACTGGCAGGCCGATTTCCCTCCATTATCCAGACTCGCCACGGCAAGGCAACATCCATGGAGGAAACCAACAAAGCTCTGGCGGATCTGACGGCGGCCATCAGCGCTATGTCAGCTCAGATCAGCGAGATCCACCCGGTGGTTCTCGAACTCCAAGGGTGGAGACCGGCAATTGAGCGATCGGTGGGCGATCTGCGCGCCGAGGTGGGCGAATTGCGGCAGCAACTCAAGGAGATTCGGCCGGCCCCCACGCTGGCGCAAGACCCAGCACCGGCACGGGAGAAGGATCAGGTGCAGCCGGTCCGCCTCGCGGATTTGCCTCCCCTCCTTCCAGCAACCGCCGACCTGCCTTCCCTACTTCCACAAGTTGCGAACGCGCGCCTTCCCCGACCCAGCGACCACCTTTTGGTTCGCGGTGGCGACGGCCACGGTCCTACTGGCCACTGCAGGACTTCAGATCACCGGGGGATGTCACCGGGGGAACGAACCCCTAGGGCGCCTCCGGTCACGGGTACGCTCGATTCTCAGTTCCACATCGGAGAGAGTTCGTTCATGGGAGACAGGAGTTTTGGGTATCATCGGTTTCCACCACCACCTCGTTTTGATTTTCCATTGTTCGATGGTGATGGGCCTAGAGCTTGGCGGCTTAAGTGTGAAGCTTATTTTCGTGTGTGCACATTGTGTCCGGATACTTGGGTTAGTTGTGCCACGATGTACTTCATCGATGGAGCCCTGTCTTGGTTACAGTCGAGCAAGGCACACTTGCATTTTCGAGATTGGGGGCCATTTGCGGATGCTGTGTGCGCCCAATTTGGTCGAGAAGAGTTTCAAAATTTGTTGAGGCAGTTTAATAGGCTTAGTCAGGGAGGCACTGTTACTGAGTATGCCGAGAAATTCACTCAACTGATGCACAATCTCACAGCACACCACGAGTCCTGGGAGCCATCTTATTTCATTACACATTTTATTGATGGTCTACAGAAAGAAATTCGAGTTGCTATTGTTTTGCATCGCCCAAAAACTCTTGATACTGCCGTCGATCTCGCATGCTTGCAGGAAGAGGTGCTGGACGCATTGCGGCGTGAGGACAAACGCGAGGACCGTCGGTACTCATCGGCCCCTGTGCTGCGGTCGGTGCCGCGGACGGCCTTGCCACTACCACCGCCACCAGTCTCATCGCCTACAACTGTAATCACTCAGGATAGTCGCGCGCCGACGCGGCGCACCCCTGAAGTGACTCGTCCACCTGTCCAAGACGACAAGATGGCCACCCTCAAGGCGTATCGCCGTGCGCACGACCTCTGTTTCACCTGCGGCGAACACTGGGGTCGGGAGCACCGGTGCGGCCCTACGGTACAACTACATGTGGTGGAGGAATTACTGGATACGATGCGCACCGATCAAGAAGAAGATGTGGCGACTCCTAACGCAACCAGTGAGTCGGCAGCAGATTGCTGTGTCATTTCCAAGGAGGCAATCGAAGGGGCAGAATCCCCAACAACCATGCGTCTTCATGGCTGGGTGCAAGGGCGTGAGGTGATCATGCTGGTCGACTCGGGCAGCTTGCACAGCTGTGTGTGTGCATCGCTCGCGGAGCATCTCAAGGGACTACAACCGGCCAAACGTGCGCTCAAGGTTCGAGGGGCAAACGGGGGCGAGATGCGCAGTGATCAAGAGATACCAAGCTATCAATGGAGCACGCATGGAGTTCAGTTCCAGACCAATCTGAAGGTGTTGCCATTGGGAAGCTACGATGTCATCTTGGGCATTGACTGGCTTGCTTGTCACAGTCCTATGCAGGTGCATTGGCAAGAGAAGACCATGCAATTTGAGTATGGAGGGCAACAGGTGCAACTGCAAGGGGCTAAGGCAGATGTCACGCAGTGCCAGATGCTCTCAGGAGAGGAGCTCAACTTGTTACTCCAGCGAGCAGGAGTGGCACGCATCCTGCAACTATGTACTGTCCAAACTGACACCGTTCAAGCGACTGAGATGTCGGTGCCTCAATCGATCAGAGAATCGCTAACGAATATGAGGATCTGTTCGGCGAGCCAACGGGACTACCACCACAACGAGAGGGTGATCATGCGATTCCTCTGGTACCTGGTGCACGCCCTGTGAACCTTCATCCTTATCGTTACAGCCCAGCACAGAAAGATGAAGTGGAGCGTCAAGTAGAAGAGATGCTAGCTCAGGGGATTATCCAGCCGAGCTCGAGTCCGTTTGCCTCGCCCGTGCTATTGGTGCAAAAGAAAGACCTCACCTGGCGATTTTGTGTTGACTATCGACACCTGAATGCAATCACAGTGAAGAACCGTTACCCCCTTCCAATCATCGATGAACTGTTGGATGAACTTGCCGGAAGTAAGTTATTTACCAGTCTTGACTTGCGCGCGGGCTATCATCAAATCCGGATGCGCCCCGAAGACGAGCATAAAACGGCCTTCAAGACTCACCATGGCCACTTTGAATTCAAAGTGATGTCCTATGGCCTGACGGGGGGACCCGCTACATTTCAAGGCAAGATGAATACTGCTTTGTCACTGTTGCTACGCAAGGGCGTGTTGGTATTCATAGATGACATTCTAGTGCACAGTGAAGATGAACCAACACATGTCAGGCTCCTTCGTCAAGTGTTTCAGATTCTGAAACAACACCAGTTCAAGATTAACAGGAGCAAGTGCTCGTTTGCGAGACCAAGTCTCACGTATCTGGGGCACGAGATCAGTGGTGACGGCGTCCGGACTGACAGGAAGAACATCCGAGCAGCGGAAAATTGGCCGACACCAACCTCGGTCAAAGAGGTTCGAGGGTTCCTTGGCCTAGCAGGCTACTACCGAAAGTTTGTCCGGCAGTTTGGCGTCATTAGCAGACCCCTTACTGACCTGCTTAAGAAGAACATAGTCTTCAGGTGGACGAATCTCGAGGCAACCGCATTCGCTGCTCTCAACACCGCCTTGACCTCTGCTCCAGTGCTCGCCTTACCTGACTTTGCCAAGCCGTTTGAACTGGAGACGGACGCGTCAGACCTGGGTATTGGCACGGTGCTCCAGCAGGAACGACACCCTATCGCCTTCCTAAGCAAGGCGTTGGGCCCGCGTAACCGCGCTCTGTCCACTTATGAGAAGGAAGGTCTCGCCATCCTGCTGGCTGTGGAACATTGGCGATCTTATCTCCAGCACGATGAATTCATCATACACACAGACCAACGCAGCCTAGTGCATCTGGAGGATCAACGTTTGGCGACTCCGTGGCAGCAAAAGGTGATGGCCAAATTGCTTGGACTGCGATACCGTTTTGTGTACAAGAAGGGCGAAGACAACAAAGCGGCGGATGCACTCTCACGCCGCCCTGGGCTGTTACAAGGAGACCTCGCTACCATAACTGTGGCGGTTCCCGCATGGTTGGAAACAGTACAGCAAGGCTATGAGCAAGATCCAGCAGGCCAAAAATTGCTAGCGAAATTGTCTACAACACCAGAGGGACATGCGGGCTTTCGCCTGCAGGATGGGGTCATTCGCCAGCATGGGAGGGTGTGGCTGGGAGCCAATGTAACCCTTCAGAAGCAAGTGCTCGCAGCACTACATTCCAGTGCCATTGGAGGCCACTCCGGCTTAAATGTGACATACAAGCGGATCCGCAGACTGTTTACTTGGCCGAGTCTCAAGCACCATGTGCGGCTGTTTGTGGAGCAGTGTCAGACATGCAAACAAGCAAAACCTGAATGAGTACGTTACCCGGGGCTGTTGGAGCCATTACCTGTGCCTAAGCAAGCGTGGGAGCTGATTACTATGGACTTTGTGGAAGGTCTTCCCCGCTCAGCAGGCTACAACAGCATCTTAGTGGTGGTCGACAAATTTTCACGGTATGCGCACTTCATTGCCTTGTCACATCCCTTCACTGCGTTTCAAGTGGCAGCGGCCTTTGTCAACAACATATACAAGTTGCACGGTTTGCCAGAAGGAATTGTGTCCGATCGTGACCCAATCTTTACGAGCGTAATGTGGAGAGAGGTGTTTCATCTCACGCACACCGAGTTGCGTATGAGCACTGCAAGACACCCACAGACGGATGGTCAGTCCGAGCGCGTCAACCAGTGCCTTGAGACTTACCTCCGCTGCTTCATGCACGCCTGCCCTACCAAGTGGTCATCATGGCTACCGTTGGTGGAATTCTGGTATAATACTTCACCTCATTCAGCTTTGGGGACTTCTCCTTTTGAGGTACTGTATGACCATGCTCCTCGGCACTTTGGCATCCTGGATACTACAGTTTGTGCTTCGCCGGATATAGGGGAATGGCTTCAGGACAGGGCACAAATGCAGACTATGCTGCGGCAGCATCTCCTCCGGGCCAGACAGCACATGAAGGAATCAGCGGACAAGCGTCGATCTGATCGGGTGTTCCAAGTGGATGACTGGGTGTTTCTCAAACTGCAACCCTATCTCCAACGATCAGTGGCCACTCGCGCTAACACTAAGCTCTCGTTCAAGTACTTTGGTCCTTTTCAGGTTATCCAGAAGGTGGGTAATGTGGCGTACAAGCTCAAGCTGCCGGAGACAAGCACAATGCATCCTGTGTTTCATGTCTCTCAGCTCCGCAGTGCACTGCCACCATCGGAAAATGCTCTGGAAGAGTTACCACACGAAGCGGCACCGCAGCCGGAACCGGTGGAGGTGCTTGACAGCCGCATTCATCATCGCGCGGGCGTAGACGTACCGCAAGTGTTGGTGCGCTGGACTGACCAGCCAGCAACGCTGGCGACATGGGAGGACCGAGAGGAGTTGCGGCTGTACTTCCCAGCTGCTACAGCTTGGGGTCAAGCTGCGTCTCAAGGAAGGGGGAATGTTACGGCCCCTCCTACTTCTTCAGCTACACCAGGCGCTGCTACTTCTACGACCAAGGCCCAGACGGAGATTGAGGCCCATGGCCGACCGACGCGGGCTCGCAAGGGGAGTGAGCGGTACCCAGCCCATAGTTGGGTCACTGGCTGATCGAGAGGGATATGTACCTGCGAGCGTGGAGAGGGAGGCAGGCGGGAACAAGACATAGGCGGCGGCTGGCTTCCTCCTACCCCCAATTCCCCTTTCTCCTACCCTAGAACCCGAGCTTGTATCCAAAAATTCAGTCTGTAATCAAAGAAATATCCTGAACCTTAGATCGAGACCGTAACATATTACATAGTAGATGATCTTCAGTTTTTTGTCATTTCTTTAAGCTATTTTATGTATTGCTACTGTGATAGGGAAAAAATGCTCTTGCTATGTGAACATTTTAGTATCAAGTTGGGAATTTTTTTTGAATACTCAAGTTCTAAATCCTGGATCTACCACGGCGTACATTAGGCAGTAGTTCTCATTTGTTGTAGTGGCTAGCAGTGTGCGCGCGTGAGTAGGCAGTCATGGGATCGAGTCCCAAGACCGCACTAAAGCTACAAACTTTTCTATGAATTTCCGCGGCGCGCCCCAATGGGCCAGCCCAGTTGGGCGCACTCTGTGTGAAGGCACATAGGTGCCCCCTAATATCTCGCCTGTTGCGAGGTAGTATCTTACCTCGCCTACAGGCAGCCAGTTAGCCGCCCAGCCCAGTAGCAGTGACGTTATATTGACATCCCGAGCGGTTTTCTCTTTTCTTTAGATCTTTCTCTCTACTTTTTTGCGGCGCGCCCAATGGGCCAGCCCAGTTGGGCACACTCTGTGTGAAGGCACATAGGTGCCCCCTAATATCTCGCCTGGTGCGAGGTAGTATCTTACCTCGCCTACAGGCAGCCAGTTAGCTGCCGAGCCCAGTAGCAGTGACGTTATATTGACATCCCGAGCGGTTTTCTCTTTTCTTTAGATCTTTCTCTCTACTTTTTTGTCTTTTTTGTTTCATTTGATTTTACTCCTCTTGATTTTCTCTTTCGCACATATTTAAAAAAATATGAATCATGTACATGAAAAATGTTAAATGTTCATAAAAAAATTGGTGTACACGAAAAATGTACAATGTGTATAAAAATTTAGTCATCAAAACATGCATTTAAGAAAAATGTTTATCATTTTTTTGAACTAAGCATGTATAAAACAATTCAGATCCATCTAAAAAATGTAGAATGTGTATTAAAAAAATTATAAATCGAAACATAAATTTTGAAAAATGTTGGCAGTGCATAAAAAAAGCTAGTCATATATTAATCATGTATTTGATAACTATTAAGCATGTATAGAAAAAATGTAAAATATAAATGTTAACCGTGCATAAATTGAAAAATGTTGACTGTGCATAAAAGAATGTTAATCATGTTTTTGATAACTATTAAGAATTTATACAAAATGTGAAATATGTAAGATAAAAGTAGTAATCAAACACATGTACTTTAAAAATATTATTCATGTATTTTAAGGATATAAAACATCTATAAAAAATGTTACTTATGTATACAAAATATGTATAGTGTGTATGAAAGAAAAGTCGACGTCAAAAATAATTATTTTTAATATAGGAATAACTTATAAAAAATATATTAAAAGTGCATACAAATAATATTCAAGGTGTATACAATAATACATACAATGTGTATGAATTTTTCTCCTCATGTATACAAAAAATATAAATTGTGCATGAAAAACTTAGGCGTTAAAAAGTACCGAGAAACACGCAAGAAAACAAAAAAAAAATACAAAGAATAACAGAAATAGAACAATAAATAAAGAAACATAGAAAATATGAAGAAAACAGATCCAAAATTTGAAAGAACCAAAAGAAAAAAAGAAAAGAAAGAGAAAATGAAAACTGAAGAAAACAAAACAAACCAAAAAAGTACCAAAGAAAACGAAAGAGAAACATAAAATAATAATAATAAAATACCGTAGAAAAAACTAAAATAAATAAATAAATGTTGAACAATGTAACCAGTAAAAAAACATGCTATGTGCTGAGGCGGCCCAGTAATTTAGCATGCGAAATTGCTTGAGGCGATGCCGAAGCTTCACTTGCTGCAAACGAGATATAGCTTTTCCGTTAGAGTCGAAGGGCGTGACGATATCTCGCCTCCACGGCGACTATATCTCGCATTAAGCGAGACAGTAGCAACTCTCGTTGCAAGAGTCTGCAGTAACGGGCTGGCCAATTCGGGCATGCTGACAAAAATACTAAAGAAAAAGGTGCCAAGGGGGGATTCGAACCATTGTCTCCTTGCTAAGAGCAAGCGCAACTACCCACTAGCCTAGCCTCGGGTCCATTACTTAAGTCGAAACAAGCCGTGTCTCCACTGTTCCTTCTCTGTTTTTCCCAGGGTTTTCTTCCTTTTGTTTTTTCACCGATGTATCTCCATTTTTTCTCTATTTTTATTTGTTTTTTTCTTGTCTAATTTTTTATTGCTTTTCTTTATTTCTTTCTCGCTTTTCACTTTTCTTCTTTTTCCATTTTATTTCTTTCTTTCTCATTTTTCATCGGCGTTTTGTTTCTTTGATTTTTATTTGGTTTCTTATTTCTTCTCCCTTTTTGGTTTCTCTTTCCATTTTACTTTTTATCTTATGTTTCTTTTGGTTTTCAGTTTTTTCCAATACACGTTTAACATTTTTTCAATACAAATATAACATTTTTAATACATTTACTTTTTTTTGCATAAACATTTTCAACATTTTTCAAATGCTTGATTAACATTTTAAATGCAAGATTAATAGTTTTTAGTACATGGTTAAAAATTCAGTACAATTAAAACATTTTTTCAATGCCTGATTAACTTTTTCAAATACAAGATTTACAGTTTTTTATATTCTGAATATTTGTTCTATATCAATTTAACATTTTCAAACACTTGTTCAACAAATTTCAAGTGTCTTTAGTATATTGAATATATATATATATATATATATATATATATATATATATATATATATATATATATATATATATATATACATATATATATATATATAATATACTATATTAAAGTATAAATGAAAGTAGAAAAATCAAGGTAAAAACATAAACAGAAAACGTAACAAACAGAAGAAGAAAAAAGGTTGTGCCACCCGCGTGCGTGCGCCAGCCCATCTAGCTCGCGCTTTCAGGAGTCAGATGCTGGACTCGCTATATTTCTTTCTTTGTTAGTTTAGTTTCATTGTTTCGTTTATTTTCTCTTCTTTTCTTACTTCAATTTATATTTACGAAATTAAATTATTTTACTTAAATGTTAGTGAACTCTCATCTTGTATTTAAAAATGTGCATGCAGTGATATTTAAATTGTTCATTACATTCGAAAAAATTGTGAAATGTAAAAATGTTTAAATATTCAAAATGTGTCCACGAAATTTAAAAGAAACAATGAAATATACAAATTTGTTGGTGTAATCTGTGAGAAAAATTTTATAATTAAAAACTGTTCATAATGTTCTAAGAAATTTCACTTGCCAAAAAAATATGTTTGTGACATTTAGAAAATGTTCATACAACATAATTTTGTTCACATAGTTTTTTTAAAAATGTTAGTAATATCTGAAAATAAATGTACCATTTGAAAAAAAATACATAAACACTTAAGCATGTTTGCAGGTTTTGTAAAAAAAGTTTATGATATTTGTGAAATATGCTCGTCACATTTATCGAAAAATGTTCACTGTCTATTTTACGAAATATTCATTGTTTATTTAAATAATGTTTGATGCACATTCGAGTGATGTTCAACATGCATTAAAAATATTAAATGTGTATTTGGGAAATGTTCAAAGTGTATTATAAAAAATATTTAACATGTATATACAAAATGCTCAATGTGAATTTGACAAAAAACCAGACATAGCTTTGGTGAGCGTCCATTGGGTGGGGAAACACCCACACCATCATTATATGGTAGAAGTTGAGCGACAAATTTACGTTTCTATACATTTCCTTGTGGAAATATATTTATGAAAATGCTGTTAAAATAACAGTAAATAATGTAAAATAGTTTCCTCTTCTAGTAAAAATGTTCACTATGCATTTAGAAAGTGATCAATGTGCGTTTGGAAATGTCCATCATGTATTTGAAAAAACTTCATTGGGTATTTAAAAAATATTGTTGTATGATAAACAAATTGACGTATATTGTAAAAATGTTCTCTGTGTTTGAGTAAATGTTCCCCATGTTTAAATACATATTCACCATATTTTGCAAAAAGTTCATGTGTAAAAAGTAGATTTGTAACTGAAATGTAATGAAAAAAGGCAAAAATGGTAAAACTGTAATAAAGAGAAAATCTGCGGAAACTCGAAAAAAGAAAAGAAAAATACAGTTGAAGTTGTTGTAGAGCTCGAATACTGGTCCGGTCCTGGAGCCAACGCTCGTGGGCGTCAAGGCAATTATTTGACACCCGTGGGCTTTAGAGAAAGAATTGCCCTCTCACTCACACACGCACACATACACGCGTGCGCGCGCGCGCGCACACACACTCACACACACACACACACACACACACACACACAGAGAGAGAGAGAGAGAGAGAGAGAGAGAGAGAGAGAGAGAGAGAGAGAGAGAGAGAGACGCACCGAAATAACTTGGCCAGTGTGAGTGGACCGGTGAGACGATGGGCCTCAAAAGGAGTACTGTGAGATCTCTCTTAGAGCATCTCCCACAAGTCCCCCCCTTCCTACTAAAAGTGGTTATACAAACTATCCGTATCATTTAGGAGAGGTTTGCAAGTGATCATCTCCAACAACTCAACATAAAACTCCCACCTATTAGTGGTTTTCGGTGGTGGCGTGGCGGCAGGGCTGGGCGGCACGATGGTCAACAGCGACGGCTCAGTGGGTATGGCAGCGGCGCTCTGACGTGGAACTTTTCAGGGAAGGTTTACGGGGAGAGCTATCAACAACTTTTTGACGGAACTCTCCCTAGACCATTTTTTTATACGAAAAAGATACTTGTTGGAGATGCTCTCATTCGTCAGTGTTTTGCATAGAAAAATACATTGACAAAGTACTCTCCGGGTGCTGACAGACTGCTGACTCAGAATTGTTTTTTGCAGGAAATTTGAAGTACCACACAGAAGAAGAAAAATGTCACAGTGTCCATTTGTAAAATTGGAATTGTGGAAACGGATGAGCTAAGCAGCGCATATGCATCTATCCAGAGAGCATAGGAAGCTGGTCAATTGAAGCAATTAGATCATAAGCTTCCACCTGTCCTGCTTATTGTCAAACAAAGAGTGTGCCAGTGTGCAATACATCCCCCATATTTCTCTAGTACCGAGTCAAACTAGTAGTAAATTATTGATCCTAAAAAAAAGGTCAATTCTGGATCAATCCATTTTGTACGCTTAACAGTGTCTTTTTTGTCCCCAGAAGATATATTTTATGTATGCTGTACAGCTTGACTGATGTAACGTTAACTATAATTGAGTTGACAGCCAATATTTAAGACTGCCACCGAAAAATGGCTGTATTCCGAGACTTTCCAGACATATAAAATGTCTACAGACAGCTCTGAACTGCACCTTTTCAAAGTTAAGTCGAAAAAGTCAGGGACCGGGCCATCTTGGCATTCATCTGGCCTGCACAAGTTGATGAGTTGACCTAGATAGGTTCATGCACAAACTAATCAAGCGCAAAATGCCAAACGAACACAGCATAAATACAGGTCAAGGAAACAGTTGAGTTTGACTCGGATGCATCGATGCCCAATAATTAAACGTGCATAGGGTCTACGCAGCGTGTTCTCCACCACCAGCTGCTACGCTACGTACTCCTACAAATTGTATACTCGAGAAGAAACAAGTGGAAAATGCATGCACATCGTCGCGCGCACAAGCCAGCCAGCGATCCAGTCCACGCATGCATGCACGAGGACGCCACTGGCAACATGTTTGTTTGTCGAGAACCATTATTAGAATATCACGGCTCGATCTGAGGCGTACGTACGTACGTACGGGTAGCGTTGCGTGATGAATAATTCGCACAGGCATCAAGCTAGCTAGCTAGCACAATAATGGAGAGTTGTATAATGCGTGGACTTCGATCGCTTGATGGAGAACCGAACGTGGGTGCATATATTGGCTGGCATCTTGCAGCGGGCAATGGCCCAAGTAGCTGCTGGGGGCAGCGCGCCAGTATTGCTGACGCTTAAATATATCTTTATGCGTGGTAGTAGTGAGTATCTGCGGGGAAGAATGATAATCTAGTGGTCTGGAATAAGATACGTGGTTGAAGACTTGGCGTTAGAGGCCACGTTAATCGCACGCAGCCGGCAATCATACGGGGAAAAAGGAACTCTTCAACTCTTATCGGGATGCAGAACTCCACGGGGCCAGGATTTATGCTAGAGTCAACTCGTTGTTTTCAGTTGTATATATACGTATTGTCTAAGCATTGTACGTAGCTCCTCGTGACCTAACCTAGCTAGCTCCCAGCTTGACCGCGTTGCCACTGCCCACTTGCATGCTTGTTTTTGATAAACGTTGCAATGTCAATGCTGTTTAAAATGGAGCAAATGACACGACAAAATGTCATGTCAGGAAATGGAAGAACCACTTATATTAACACTTTCATCAGCTGCCCTTCTTACATCACCTCACCCGTCCACCTCCAACGGGCAACGGAAAGTCCAGAGAATTTGATTAGTTATTACGTATTACTCTCAGTATGCAACGAGAAAGTTGCCATATAAACGACAGTGGCAGGTTTCAAACGAGGCATCGCGGTATTACTGGTGTACATGTGTACACCCGCATTCAAATTCATTTGCCTCTTGTGACAGATTTGGTGAGGTTTAGTCGTGATTTGTGATCACGCTTTTGTTATTTTTCATTAAACAAAACCGTCAATAATTTTTTTGAAACGAGGCAAAAGACTTGCCATTTTCATTGATTGAGAAGAAGTGAGAATTGCCCGGTTAATTAATGGAAAACCAGGCTAAAACCAATACATCTAAACCCAAACATGGGCACCACCGGCTAACCTGGCCAAACCAACAAAAAACCACACGCGCGAACAACGACAACTCTGACTTTGACGACGAGCATTACAAGGGAAAGATGCAGGACTTGCGCCGATCGTACCCTCCGTAAACGACCACCGAGAACCTGTCATCGTCACCACCTGGACCCGCTCCACCGCAGTTCCGACTTCAGACCAACAAGGCAATCACGAAAGAGCACATCGGACACGCCGGGAAGATTCGACTACCGAAGCCCGAGCCGCGACCCGAGCTCCTCTCAACGCCAGCATCGTTGCCAAACAGAAATCCGCGCCCCAGAAACGGCCGCCTCAACATTTTAAAAATCATTGAAAATATAACATCAAAGTAAACGACAAAGACAGATCAGAGGAGTGCACCTGCTCCCACGGCCAAGCTTACGGTCTATCCAAGCAACCAGCAGACTTGCTCTTATTACATCACAAGAAAAACATCACAAGCAAAGAAGCTCATCTCTGAGGGTAGCATTATATCATGGACCAAAAGTAGGGGAAATCAAACAACAGGTGGTTGATTGTTTAATCACGGCCACAAAAGAATCAGGATGAGGGGATAATAGAGGGGCACAAAAATCCTTAGGAATACATCACCGGGATTAATAAAAAACCTTTCTGATGAACCTGAAATTTTCTCTATTAACATGGATCATTCTGGAGTTGCTACTTTGAGTGACGTAGACCAGTAATTTTTAACTAGGGAATTTTCTTTAGAGGAATTAAAAGAGGCTGTTTTGAGGATGGAGAAAAACGAAGCAACTAGTCCTGATCGAGTTTTACCAGCATTTCTGGGATATGCTGAAGATGGATTTATTTGCCCTATTGGAGGAATTTTATGATGATAAGTTAGATATTGATAGGCTGAACTATGGGTTCATATCTCTGATACCTAAAGGGAGTGATGTTGATAGGATCCAGAAATTCAGACCTATCTGCCTTCTAAATGTCATCTTTAAAATCATTACAAAGATTTTGTTTAATAGATTGGTGGTCATAATGAAAGGGGTTATTAGGGCTTATCAAACTGATTTCCTGAAAGGTAGGTACATCATGGAGGGTGTCTTACTTTTGCATGGGACTCTAAATTCATTGCATAAAAGGAAATCCCATAGGGTTCTTTTAAGATTGATTTTGAAAAGGCCTTTGACAAAGTTAAATGGCCTTTCCTACTTCAAATCTTAAAAATAAAGAAATTCCCAGATAAGTGGAATGATTGGATCATGAAAATAATTTCTGATGGGAAAGTGGTTGTTAAGGTTAATGGAGTGGTGGGAACTTACTTTAGAATTTATCAAGGTTTGAGGCAAGGGGACCCACTCTCATCTTTGTTGTTTGATTTAGCAGTTGATGCCTTGTCAATTCTAGTAGATAGGGTTGTGAGGGGAAGATTGATTACTGGGTGGCTAGTGATGAGGGGGTTGGGGATGTTGCTATCTTATAATATGCAGATGGCACTATCCTACTCATCTAAGATGATCTGGAGCAAGCTAAAAACTTGAAAAGGATGTTATGCTTGCTTGAGATTATGTCTGGCTTAAAGATCAATTTTCATAAAAGTGAGGTGATTTGTGCAGGCCTGAATGAGGAAAGGATTAAGAGTTATGAGGACATTTTCACTTGTGGAAGGCGTAAATTTTCTATCAAATATTTAGGAGTTCCCGTGGATGAAAAAAGACTTAAAAATAGTGTCTGGAATCCTTCGGTGGGAAAGATGGAGAAAAGAATGGGAGTCTGTTTGGGTAGATTTTTAAATATAGCTGGTAGAACCACTCTTGTAAACACCTCTATTTCTAGTTTGCCTTTATTCATGCTTCCCTTTTATGGACTTCCTAAATGGGTAAAAAAGAAGTGTGATAGACCTAGAGTCAGATTTTTATGGAGTAGAGAAATAGAGAAAAGAAAGTGCCATTTAGTTTCTTGGCTAGTTGTGTGCCAACCAAAGGACTTGAGAAGTTTAAGAGTGTTGGACTTGGATCTAATGAATATTGCTCTACTTGCTAAGTGGTTGTGGAAATTATTCAATGACGAGGGGCTATGGTAGATACTTTTGTGGGATAAATACATCAAAAGTTCTACTCTAGCGAAAGTGTAGCACAAATAGGGGAACTCTCATTCTTAGCAAGGGCTGCTTATCCTGTACAGACGGTTTTACCCCTTTCCGCGACGTAGTAGTGTCGCCTTGCCTGTCTGCGATACGCGTTGGGGGGGGGGTCCATCCCACACAACCTAGAAAATAGTGGCCGATAAGGAGTAAGAATGCATATGTTTAGCAGAAGTAAGTGTATGCGATGCCCGCATCTATCCAAAACGTGAGTCGTCACACAACTATTTGCGATATATCAAATTTCCCAAGCGCTCCATCCTTGCTACTCGTGTGGGATGGCATTACCATCGCACACGCTATTCTGTGGCGCAACGTTTGCGATGCATGACCCATCAAAAACAATTCACGATTGTAAAGTGTGTATGATAAGGAGACTCTCACACACATTTACTTTTCCCGCACCGTTTGCAACATATAATTAAGAAGATAGTTTAACCATCGTACATGTGTCAGATAAGTTTAGTTTGATTGTCGTACTCGTGTCAGATGGGATAACTATCACACGCTATTCTGTGGTGCAATGTGTTGGGGAACGTTGCAGAAAATTAAAAAATTTCCTACGGTTTCACCAAGATCCATCTATGAGTTCATCTAAGCAACGAGTCAAGGGAGTGAGTTTGCATCTACATACCATTTGTAGATCGAATGCAGAAGCTTGCAAGGGGATGGTGATGATGGAGTCGTACTTGACGTGATTCAGATCACCGATGTCCAAGTGCTGAACGGACAGCACCTCCGCGTTCAACACACGTACGGGACGGGAGACGTCTCCTCCTTCTTGATCCAGCAAGGGGGGAGGAGAGGTTGAGGAAGATCGCTCCAACGGCAGCACGACGGTGTGGAGGTGTTGGTGCAAGAAGATCTCGATAGGGCTTGCATGCGCCAGTAGCGGAGGAGGAGATGTGTTGGGGAGGGGAGGGGCTGCGCCTTGGAGGTGTGTACAGCAGCCTTCCCCTCACCCCTCTATTTATAGGGGAAGGGGCAGGGGGACCCCTCTAGATGGGATCTAGAGGGGGCGGCGGGGAGGGGGACTTGCCCCCAAGCAAGGCGCCCCTTAGGGTTCCCCAACCCTAGGCGCATGTGCCCAAGGTGGGGCGCGCCCAGCCCTCCAGGCTGGCTCCCTCCCTTTGCGCCCATGTGGCCCTCCGGGAGGTGGCCCCTCCCGTGGACCCGGAACCCCTCCGGTGGCCTGGTACAATACCGATAAGCCCCAAACTTTCCGGTGTCCGTATGACAACTTCCCATATATAAAACTTCACCTCCGGACCATTCCGGAACTCCTCGTGACGTCCGGGATCTCATCCGGGACTCCGAACAACATTCGGTAGTCACATACTAGTCTTCCTAATAATCCTAGCGTCACCGAACCTTAAGTGTAGACCCTACGGGTTCGGAGACATCTGAATATGACCGAGACCACTCTCCGGTCAATAACCAACAGCGGGATATGGATACCCATGTTGGCTCCCACATGCTCCTCGATGATTTCATCGGTTGAACCACGATGTCGAGGATTCGATCAAACCCTGTATACAATTCCCTTTGTCAATCGGTATGTTACTTGCCCGAGACTCGATCGTCGGTATCCCAATACCTTGTTCGGTCTCGTTACGCAATTCACTTTACTCATCAGTAATGCATGATCCCATGGCCAACACCTTGGTCACCTTGAGCTCATTATGATGATGCATTATCGAGTGGGCCCAGAGATACCTCTCCGTCATACGGAGTGACAAATCGATCTCGATCCGTGTCAACCCAATGACACTTTCGGAGATACCGTAGTGCACCTTTATAGTCACCCGATTACGTTGTGATGTTTGATACACCCAAAGCACTCCTACGGTATCCGGAGTTACACAATCTCATGGTCGAAGGAAGAGATACTTGACATTGGCAAAGCTCTAGCAAACGAACTACGATCTTTGTGCTATGCTTAGGATTGGGTCTTCTCCATCACATCATTCTCCTAATGATGTGATCCCGTTATCAACGACATCCAATGTCCATAGCCAGGAAACCATGACTATCTGTTGATCACAACGAGCTAGTCAACTAGAGGCTCACTAGGGACATATTGTGGTCTATGTATTCACACGTGTATTACGATTTCCGGATAATACTGATTATAGCATGAATAAAAGACAATTATCATGAATAATGAAATATAATAATACTTTTATTATTGCCTCTAGGGCATATTTCCAACAGTCTCCCACTTGCACTAGAGTCACCAATCTAGTTACATTGTGATGAATCGAACACCCATAGAGTTACGGTATTGATCATGTTTTGCTTTCATGAGAGGTTTAGTCAACGGATCTGCGACATTCAGATCTGTATGTACTTTGCAAATATCTATGTATCCATCTTGAACATTTTCACGGATGGAGTTGAAACGACGCTTGATGTGCTGGTCTTCTTGTGAAACCCGGCTCCTTGGCAAGGGCAATAGCTCCAAGTGTTGTCACGAGAAGAGTTTGATCGGCCCCGACGCATTGGGTATGACTCCTAGGTCGGTGATGAACTCCTTCACCCAAATCGCTTCATGCGCTGCCTCCGAGGCTGCCATGTACTCCGCTTCACACGTAGATCCCGCCACGATGCTCGCTTGCGGTGCACCGACTTCGCTCCACCATTCAACATATACACGTATCCGGTTTGTGACTTAGAGTCATCGAGATCCGAGTCGAAGCTAAGCGTCGGCGTAACCCTTTACGACGAGCTCTTCGTCTCCTCCATAAACGAAAACATGTCCTTTGTCCTTTTAGGTACTTCAGATATTCTTGACCGCTGTCCGGTGTTCCTTGCGGGATTACTTTGGTATCTTGCTACCAAACTTACGGCAAGGTTTACATCAGTCCGTACACAAGATGGCATACATAATAGATCCTATGGTGAAGCATAGGGATGACACTCATCTCTTCTTTGTCTTTTGCCGTGGTCGGTGACTGAGCCGAGCTCAATCTCACACCTTGTAACATAGGCAAGAACCCTTTCTTGGACTGATCCATTTTGAACCTTTTCAAAATCTTATCAAGGTATGTGCTTTGTGAAAGACCTATGAGGCGTCTCGATCTATCTCTATAGATTTTGATGCCTAATATATAAGCAGCTTCTCCAAGGTCCTTCATTGATGCCTAAATATGTAAGTGCATCTAGTGCCCCTTAGTGATTTTGGTGTATTGAAGACTTATAGGTTAAGTAACTGATGCGTTTGTGAGTGTACACAGGTCTATAAGTCTATGAGGAGTTTGATATTTACAGAGAAAGTCGACCCCTAAAAATGAAGTTCTTCGACTAAAGACTTTGATATTCTGAAGACTTTCTGAAGACTTTGAAAGTGAAGAAATTGGTGTGACCTTGAAGACTTGGTATTCATTCGAGGAATATGGAGCGTGAAGATTTTTGTTTTCGTAGTTTCATTTTCTCTTTCTTGAGTCATAGGAAACACCGTACTGTTAAAGGGGGTCGAGGAAATACTAAGGAAAAATTTCAATGTGATGCTTAACTCAAAATCCTACACCTACCAATCCCTTCGAGTGAAGCCATTGGAAATCTCATACAGTTTAGTCAATTCCTTGATGTGAGACGCAGTTCTTACAGTCACTTGAGGACTTTGTCTAGCGAGGAGTTAGGAATTCGCCATGGTCTGAATTGCCTACACATGAGGAACATGATAGCCCCGAGGAATTTGAGAGTCAAATTTCCGACCGTTCTTTGTCTTCTTGGCCGCTGTCCAAAATATCTTATCCACCTAACGGTCATATCATTGAAGGGCATTTATGTCTTATCATGTCGGGCTGCTCCCTAGGCTATAAATAGCCACCCCTACAACCACTAGTTGGTTGGCTGCTCGAGAGAACTTGACACTTATCATTTGAGAGCAACCCATCCTCCGAGGACTTTGGCGAAAATCATCAGTGAGGAAAATCCCAAAACCAAACCCCCACAAACCCAAAGTGATTGAGCATCATCAAGAAATTGATCGCGCGTGGATCCGGCGCTTGTTACCTTTGAAGACTGTGCTTCTTCCAGACGGTTAGGCGTCAAGGTCTAGAGCATCCAAGAGGAATTGTGGATCGCCGAGTGACCAAGTCTGTGAAGGTTTGGAAGTCACTGAAGACTTACCACGAGTGATTGGGCGAGGCTGCGTGGTCTTAGTTCAAGGAGAATACGGTGAGGACTGGGTGTCTGAGTTGCGGCTCGAGACGGGTGTCCGGATCTGCGTATCCTCGAGTTTAAATACTCGGCCGCTCCAACCAGACGTATAACCGAGACAGCAGTTGGAACTGGTTTACCAAATCATTGTCTTCACCAACTAATCGGTTCTATTTCCTCAACTCTTTCATTTCCTCATGACTGTGTTGAATGTTGTTCATATCTTTGTTTGAAGACTTTGATCAAGACTTTCACAAATTCCTCGCTTTAATTTCTTGATCTGTTTGTCTTCATCTTGTTATCCTGTGTTTACGCTTTACAGACTCTGTGGTAGTCTTCATTTCATCATGATGACTATGTTTGTATCCTGTTATGTTTACTTTTGAGTACACATTCCGCTGCAAGTAGTTCTTCGCTAAGGAATTTCCTCACCAGTAAATTCCTGAGTGAAGAATTTATAAAAATCGCCTATTCACCCCCCTCTAGTCGATATAACGCACTTTCGATTGGTATCAGAGCAAGGTACTCCTTGTTACGTGTGATTTTAGTTTAACCTTTGGAGTTTTAGTTATGTCGACCGCAGTATGATCAAGGTCTCGGCTGGGTGTCCTACCTTTGATGGAGCGGACTACCCTCTTTGAAGAACAAGATGCTGAATGCATCTTGAGGCAATTGATAACGATCTACGGTATGTTGTGGAAAATGGTGTCCCCACCGTCGGTCCCTCACCGAACGCTACCGATGTGAAGAGATTCAAACAACTCGATTCTCAAGCGAAGAATATCATATGTGGCCATCGAGCAAAGGACAAGTATGGAAGAGTGAGTGCTTTGGAAGCTGCTAAGCTTATCCGGGATTGGTGTCCAAAGTAAATGAAGGAGTTTCGACTCAGCGTGACTCTCGAGTCGATGTTCTTCGGAATCTCTTCAACCGCTTCAAAAGACTCGACAATGAGAATGTCCAACAAACCTTTGATCGCCTCACTGACATCTCAAATGAGCTTCAAGCCCTCGGTGCCACTGACATCACTGATCATGAAGTTGTGAAGAAACTGCTGAGATCGCTTGATTCCTCATTTGATACTCTGGGACTGATGATACAAGAACGTGCTGACTACAAGTCGCTTGATCCTGCTGATATCCTCGAAAGGCTAAACACTCACGAGTTCCAGCTTGCTGAAAAGAGAGATCTCTATGGCTCAAACTATGGCAAACCACGTGCCCTCAAGGCCAAGGTTGTGTCTGACTCTGAATATGAGGATTCTGGTAGTAGCCTTGGTGATCCTGAAGAACCGAGCCAGGATCTAGCACTGCTTGTGAAGAAATTCCAGAAGTTCACAAGACGTGGTCGCTTTGGAAAATCCTCAAGAGGAAATGATTCCTCATCCAGTGACTATAAGAGAAGACTTTGCCACAAATGCAAGAAGCCTGGTCACTATATTCAAGATTGTCCTTAGTGGGAAAAGGAAATGAAGAAGAAGAAATACAAGGATTACAGTTCTGATGATGCGAAGAAGAAGAAATCTTCAAAATCTTCGTCATCAAAATCCTCAAAGTCTTCATCTCACAAGAAGAGCAGCCCCAAGAAGGCTCGGGCATTCATTGGCAAGGAGATGGACTCTGAAGCTGAATCTGACGAAAATGATGAAGAGGAGGAGTCTGAAGAATCTGAGTTTGGTGTTGCGAGTCTGGCCATTGCTACTGCATTCGTTAGCAAGTCCATCTTCAACACTGAAGAAACTGACTCCACCGACAAGCCTGATGAAGATAATGATGGCTACGCTCCCACCTCTTGCTTCATGGCGAAAGGTGCTAAGGTACTCAAATACAACTCCTCTGACTCTAGTGAAAATGAATCTGATGAGGATCTCAAGCCCATCTACTCTAAACTTGCTAAAATTGCTGTGAAACAACAACGGGCTCTTGAAAAGGTTCAAAACATGCTAGATAAAAGTGATGATATGTTGGGTGAAGAAATGGACCGCACTAAAGCCTTGACTGAAAATCTTCAGAGACTTCAGTCTAGGTTTGATAACCTTCAAGGTCATCATAACTCTCTCTTGTCTGATCATGAGAAGCTTTCTTATGAATTTCTTCAAGAAAAGCAAGATCTCGAGAAGCTTTCTCTTGAATCTCTTCAAAGAAAGGAAGATCTTGAAAAGCTAAGAGTGTGTTATGAAGATCTTCAGAAGGAGCGCGATTCATTACTAGCTCAACAAATCAGCGCTTCTCAGGAAGAATTTGTTCCTCCATGCTTAAAGTGCATTGAACGTGAATCTGCTAATTCTTCACCTGAATGCTCAAATGCTTCAAATGTTACAAATTCTTCATCTGCCTCTGCTATCACTAATTCCTCATCTAAGGACATTGCTAGTATCACTTGATAATGCAGGTTGAAGGAATTGTACATGACAGCATGTACAAAAGCCTCAAAGGGCATCGACACTTTGTGATGTGCTCAAAAGCAGATCCTCAACGAAACCCTAGGAAAGAGGGTATTGCCTTTGAGAGGAAACTCAATGCTGATGGAACATATTGGAAGCTGAGCGGTACCCCAAAACCTCATGGGTTGCTGCAAAGGGACCTCCAGTTGATCCATCTAACTTATCTGCTTTACATATGAATCTCCTCATTCTTCCGATGAGTCATTTGACTCAACTATAAACTGTTCAAAAATCGAATGGTGAAGTATTTGCTAGATATGTTGGCACTAATGCAGAGCGGTTCCCCTATGAAGAAAATCTGGGTTCCCAAAAGTTGTGTTGAAAGTCTTCAGGTGAATGTCCTCATGACACCACCTGTGAAGAACAGGAAACCCAGATCAAATGGACCAAATTCTTCATATGGATCAAATTCCTCAACTGGATCAAAGTCCTCATATGATTATCGTCGTGCTAACAACTCTGTCTCGCAGGGTAGAGCTAAGGGCTATGAATATGTGCATTATTCTTCAAACCATTATGTTCATAAGTCCTCGAAGAATTACTCTGCTTATTCATATGCATACCCTAACCCCTCTTATGTGAAGCGAATTGGTTTGGCATCTTTGCCACCTTTCTCATATGGTGCTCGCAGAATGATGAACTCTTTGCCACCCCTCCAGATGTGGGTGGTGAAGAAAAAGAACTAATCTCTTCTGCAGGGTCAGGTCTCCAGACGTGCTCTAACGTCTGAAGAATTTGCTGGGGACCTGACAAAAATGCTCAAGGGCGCAGCGAATCATGATGAAATGAGCTTTCATTTCACACGTCCTCATCTTGCTATATCTGCTATTGCTTAATGAAATTCATCGATGAACTTGATATCATATTCTTCACTAATGAAGCATATGAGATTGTAAGCTACACTAATTCATCTGCAGGATGATCAACCCAAAACCACCGAATGGGTCCTCGATAGTGGATGTACAAATCACATGACGGTGACAAGAATCTATTGATGGATGCTCCTTATCACCGCCACCTCTGAAGCATATCATCTTTGCTTGACAAAGGCAAAAGTCGGTATTGGGTCTTGGTAAGGTTGCTATCTCTAAGGATAAGCACATGGACAAAGTCATGCTTGTTGAGTCCTTAGGATACAATCTCATGTCGATCTCAATGCTTTGTGATCTTGATATGGTTGTTGTCTTTGGCAAATATCGCTCTGTTGTGATTATGGAAGTGACAATTCCAAAGTCTTGAAGGCTTTAGGAGAGGAGATCTGTATATTGTTGATTTCTCTACAGACCACAACCAGCCGTGTGTCTACTTGCAAAAGCTTCGAAGGCTGGCTATGGCATCGACGACTTGGTCACGCAGAGCATGAGGAATTTGAACACGCTTGCAAAGAAGAAGCATGTCATTGGCATTGAGAATGTCAAATTCCTCAAGGATCACTTATCACGAACTGTGAGGCTGGAAAAATGACCAAGGCCAAGCACCCAAATAAGACTATCATGACCACTACCCGTCCATTGAATTGCTTCACATGGACCTCTTCGGACCTAATCATTATTTAGCAGTCACTAATGATGCATCTCTATATGGTTTTGTCATTGTTGATGATTATTCTCGATATACATGGGTACACATTGTTACTTACAAACATGAAGTGTAGGAAGTCTTCAAGCGATTTTCCTCGAGGGCTTCAACCAACTTTGGTGTGAAGATCAAACATATCGAGTGACAATGGGCCCGAGTTCAAGAATTCGGTCTTGATGCATATCTTGATGAACTTGGTATTACTCATGAGTTATCTGCTCCCTATACTCCTCGTGAGAATGGCGTCGTGGGCGCAAGAAGAACTCTTGTTGAGATGGCTCGCACTATGCTTGATGAATACAAAACGCCTCGGCGTTTTTGGATTGATGCAATTGATCTTGCTTGCCACATCATCAGCAGTATATCTTCACAAATTCTTCAAGAAGACGCCTATGAACTCCTCAACGACAAGAAACCCAATGTGAGTTATTTCAAAGTCTTGATGCTAAATGTTGGATTAGAGATCCTCACCACAACTCTAAATTTGCACGAAAGCACATGAAGGTTTTATGCTTGGTTACGGAAGGACTCGCACACCTCTGAGTCTTCAACATTGTTCTTCACAAGATTGTTGACATTTGTAGATGTGCGGTTCGATGAAACTAATGGCTCGCAAAGAGAGCACCTACCTTCTGTGTTAGATGAACCAGCACCGAGGATGCTATCAAGCTCAAGGCAACCGAGGATGTCATTCCGATGAAGAATCTGTTTGAAGAATTCATTCTGTTCGTGAAGAGCGTCGAGTGATGCACTGAAGAACAAGATGAGGAAAATGGTCTTTGAAGAAAATGCTGATCAAAATCCTCGGCGACAACCAACTCATCGACGCGTTGCAAAAGAAGTGCAAGTGGAGAAGATCATCGATGACATTAGCGCACGGGTCCTCTCACACGCTCAAAAGCATCACATTTATCTAACTTTTGTGGGCACTATGCTTTTGTCTCTATCACGAGCCCACTAAGGTAGATGAAGCATTTATGGAGCGGAGTGGATTCAGGCTATGCAAGAAGAATTACATCGTTCGAGCTGAACAATGTCCAGGAATTGGTCAATCGCCTGGATCCTCGCAAGCATAATATCATTGGCACAAAGTGGATCTACCGCAACAAGCAAGATGAAAATGGCCTTGTGGTGAGGAATAAGGCACGACTAGTAGCTCAAGGCTACACACAGTTGAAGGAATTGATTTCGATGAAACTTTTGCACTGTTGCTAGACTTGAGGCTATTCAGATATTACTTGCTTACGCTAACCATCATGATATCATCTTATATCAAATGGATGTGAAAAGTGCATTCCTCAATGGTAAGCTTGAGGAAGAAGTATATGTTGCTCAACCCCTAGGTTTTGAAGATCCCAAGAATCCTGACAAAGTCTTCAGACTCAATAAGGCCCTCTATGGCCTCAAGCAAGCCCCTCGGGCGTGGTATGATACATTGAAGGAATTCTTCGTGAAGAATGGCTTCACACCCGGTTCACTCGACCCTACTCTTTTTACAAAATCATATGATGGTGAACTGTTTGTGTGCCAAATATATGTTGATGATATTATCTTTGGCTGTACTAACCAACGTTATAGTGATGAATTTGCCTATATGATGAGTGAAGAATATCAAATGTCTATGATGGGAGAGTTGAAATTCTTCTTAGGTCTTCAAATTAAATCGAGAAATGGCATATTCATATCTCGGAGAAATACCTCAAAGATGTCTTGAGGAAATTCGGCATGCAAGATTGCAAAGGCGTCAAAATTCCTATGCCCACAAATGGCCATCTATGCAATCGATGAAAATGGTATTGACTTGATCACAAGGTATACCGCTCCATGATTGGTTCCTTATTGTACTTATGTGCATCTAGGCGGATATAATGCTTAGTGTTTGCATGTGTGCCCGGTTTCAAGCTGCACCAAGGAATCACACCATAAGGATGTGAAGCATATTCTTGATATCTAGCTCACACACCAACACTAGGATTATGGTACCCCAAGGGCTCTGCTTTTGATCTCATTGGATATTACGACTCGACTATCTTTGGTGATCGTGTGGACCGCAAGTCAACATCGGCACTTGTCATTTCCTCGGACGATCTTTGGTCCGTTGGTCCTCGAAGAAACAGAATCTGCGTATCACCGCTCTCTTCGAAGCTGAATACATTGCTGCTGGCTCATCTTTGTGCTCAAGCTGCTTTGGATGAAGCAAACCCTCAAGGACTATGGTGTCAACGTGAAGAATGTGCCTCTCCTCTGCGACAATGAGAGTGCCATCAAGATTGCTCACAACCCAGTTCAGCACTCGAAGACTAAGCACATCCAGATTCGTCATCATTTTCTTCGTGATCATGTGTTGAAGGGCGACATCTCCATCGAGCATGTGAAGACTGAAGAACAGCTAGCTGATATCTTCACTAAGCCCTTGGATGAGAAGAGAGTTAGCAAGTTGCGGTGTGAGCTAAATATCTTAGAATCTTCGAATGTTCTTTGAAAAGGACACACATACTAACCCTTATGCAGAATTGATGACTTAGATGTGCAACACATGAAGAAACATTTTTTATTCAATCAATGAAGAATAACACTCTAAGTGTGAAGAAATTAATTTGATTCTCAGAACCCTACGACAATTGTACGCGGTGTCTGAAATCATCATTCTTATACGGTGGGTCACGCCACAACAAAAGTTGAAAATCTTCAATCTAAGTTTTTCCTCATTTTTGAAATTCTTCAGTCTTTCAAATTCTTCAACTTTGCAAAATCTTCACTTTGTTTCCGTCGTTTTTTTCTTCATTGGCTATATATATATGTGAGTTTATGTCCTCTACAGCATTCACTTATTGCTATTTCTTGAAGTTGCGATTTCTGCTAAGTGAATGTGATCGGACCCTTCCCCCTCTATGCTATACTCAACCCAATCTATTCACAAATTCTTCATGTGCGTTCTGATTGAAACTCGTTCAAAGTCTTCACTGTGTCCTTGTCAGCTGAAGAAATTGCGAACGAAATTTTAAAACAAATCTTATCTAGATTTTCGGTTTTACCGCTCAAACCGTTCCGCATCCCACGATGCATTAGTTTATTCACCCACGATCTTACACGATCTCATCTGCACAGTACGTGGGTGACACGTGTCGCATGAAGAAGAAAGGGCAGGGGCATATTCGTCCCAAAATCTTCGGGCGAACAGTTTCTATCGTGGCTATAAATACCCCTCCTCCCTTCCTTACTTCATTTACTCCGCTTCGTCGCTGTCTCTCGCTCGAGCTATCCTCAAACCCTAGCGCCGCCGCTACTCCATCACCGCCGGTGAGGAAGAGCTTCACTGCCTCGACCTCGTCGCCGTCGTACTCGCGCCGGCTGCGGAAATCTTCACTCTGCCGCCGCCGTAGCTGTCTCCCTCTCGCAAGTTAGGGCGTGGGAGATCTAACAGCGAACTTCATCGCTGTTCATCTCTGTTAAATCGTGTTCTTGATTCGGGTAATTAAAAGTCACTTTTATTACTCACTTTGATTCTCAAACTTTTCGAAAATCTTCAAAGGTGTTTTATTCTTCAAATCTTCACATATGAACACCTCACACATCAGTATGCTCTTGATCCATCTCTCTAAGCACTCAATTCTTCAAGATTCCTCAATTGTGCGGATTTTCGATCTGTACAACTCGGAACCTAAGACAAGAACGCTTAGTGAAATTCCTCAAGGCTAAACTGGTCAAATTCCTCAAAACTTGTCTTTTGAAAAATCTTACGAGAACGATATGACCTCTCCAAATTCCTCGCACCTACACTCTGTTCACAGGTACTCATGTCCGCTGCTGAATCACTAGGTTCTCATCAACTTAACTCATTTGCAGCGTTCCTCGAAGAAAAACTGCATACTTCCTCAGAGTGTTCAATTGTTCAAATTCCTCACCTAAAGAAAATGGCTGAAGGAAAGAGACCGCAGAAAGGAGGAAAGAGACCGGAGGTCATGACTGCTTTCGAGATCCCTGATGAAATATACAAGGATTATTGCACACCTGATGAAGCCAAGTTTGGCAAAGAAAACAAGAATCAGCACAAAGTGCGCATTCAGAGGATTGAACGAAGATGGGCACGAGAATGGAGGGAATATCAATATGTTACTCCCAAGTACATGAAGAAATTCGCCTTAAGCCCTCCATGCCCAAGAGCTCCATTGGCACCTGGCCAAGTCGCTGACCCCACTAGCATCAAAAGTGGTGAAGACTTTCCTGAAGAATGGGCTAGGCACCAAGCAAAATTGGCAAGACAAGCCAAGGAGGCAGTGAGGAAATTCAATGAGGATTCTGCTGCTGCTACTGCTGCCGATGAGACCTCGGTCAAGCCAAGAAATCAATGCCAAAGAAGCTGCTTTCGCAAGCCAAGTGCTTCACCATCAGCGCCCTCACGGCCAAGTTCCTCAGCTGCGCCCTCACGGCAAATTCCTCAGACTACTGCTGCTCCACCAAAGTCCTCAGCAGCTCCCTCCAAGTCCTCAACTCCTGTGCATCGGCTACTTGTCAAAGGACTCGGGGTTTCTCAATTGCTTCGTGTCTCAAGAAGTTCCTCACCGCACCAATGTCCTCATCAGCCCCACTCTGCTGAAGACAAAAGCAACAATGGGGCGCAGTCCTCGGCCAAGTCCAAGAAAGAAACAGGTTGCTTTCCAAGTGCCCTCTGATGACGAGGCTTCTGATGAAGAACTTGCAGAAATCATCAGAGACAGACAAGCAAAGGCCGCTAGAGCCAAAGGAACACCTGTGCCTCTGCTTCTGGATCCGAAGAAGATCCTCGACTACATCGACTTATGGCATCAAGATCCAAACACTCCAATGCCTGATCTGCCTCTGACTCCTGGTCAAAGTCATATGCCGACCCATTTCATCTCTGAAGAGAAATGGAAGTTTGAAAAGGCTCGTGAGATAAAGAGAGCACAAGCTAGAACGGAGAAGCTTCTGAAGAAGAACATCGTCAGACTGACTCCTGAAGAACTTCTCAAGGCTCAATCTGAGATCCAGGCCCTCAACAAAGATTTCGATGCATACAATGCTGATTGGCAAGGAGCCAAAGTGAGATTCGTCAATTTGACAAAGAAAATGACAACTGTTGCAGCCCCATCGCAACAAGCAAATCCTCAGGCTGCAGACTCTGCTCAGCCTGCTGAAGAACATGCCAAGATCGCTGATGACTTTCAGCCTGCCGATGAGAATACAAGTTCGTGGCTGATGACTCCATTCCAGCCATCGAAGAAATTCCTGGGCATCCACTAGTGGTGCGCTGAAGAAATCGAAGAGATCAGGCAATCGCACTATTGCGCTGAAGAAAATGAACCACGATCCTCGGCTCCTCCTGCGCCAACACCAACTCCAATTCTTCCTTCTGCTTATGAAGTGAAGAAGACCAAGGCTGCAGAGCGAGCTGCTGTGAAGAAAAGGAAGGCATCAGCTGTGTCAAATTCTTCGGCCGTGAAGAAAATGAAGCCAATGACCAGCTCGCTTGAAAATCCTATTGATGCCGTTCCGATTTCCTCCATGTCATCAAAGGAAATTGTTCCTTATGGAGAAGACTACAAGATCCCAAGCGGATCTGATGAAGAAAATCATTCTGTTGCTACCTCAGAGCAGTTTGATGAAGAAATTGAAGTGGAAACATTCCCTTCAACGCCAGTCGTTTCCTCACCTATGCCTAAGTTCACAGCCGAAGAGGCTGGTGTTGAGGAAATTGAAAAAGAAGAAGAAGATGTGGATATTGGATGCACTACACCAGTGATGAACGATGACTTTTGGGAAAGTCAGCATCCCAATACTCCTCTCTTCACTCCTATTCAACAAATTCCTCGGTCCCGGCTACAACTGCTCAAATGGGCTCAAGAAACTCATCCCACATCGTCTGCTCATGAAGAAATTCCAGCCACTAGTCTTTGAAGAACCCTTCTTCTTGATCCCCAAACTGCACAAGAAGAGGAACTAGAAATTCCTCGGCTGAAGCACCCGAGATCGTGATTCTGAGGTTGTGCCGCAAATCATCGACACTCCTCTGCCCAAACCAAGAATCCGTTCTCTAGCAAGCAAAAATTCAAGGCTGAAGACTTCTTTTCTGAGCATGTGTTCTTCATTGATTACAATCCATATGACTCTGCTCGCATAAGGAAAAGACGTTTCTGGACTGCTACTCAAGCCAACTTCTATTCCTCAGTGCTCTTTGACAAGGACAAAATCTTTGATCATGAGCACATTCCTCATGTGGATATGGAATCTCTGCCGTGCTTCAAGCCAGTCCTCCGAGTTATTCACGATGCGGGACTACTGAATTTCTGCACTGATATCTGTGATTGGAATGAAGAACTCATTCTTCAGTTCTATGCCACTTTGCATATCACAGGAGATGCTGAAGATGTTAATTCATGGGTGCTGGATTGGATGACAGAAAACACTCACTACAAGGCACCATCAACTGAATTGCTTCGTGTCCTTCCTCTTGATCCTCCCCATGATAGTGCACGTTGCATCTACAATGACCGCGAACTGACAGATCATTTTATGCAAGTGCTCATGAAGCCTTTGAAGCCAGGACAGGCCCCTCGAACCAAATTCCTCATCAAGGAATTGCTGTATGTGCCTCGGACTGTCTATCGAATCCTGACGAAGACCATGAGTCCTATCAAAGGCCACGACTCAAATGATGAAGATGTCGTTGGCATCATGAAGAACATGCTCTTCAACATCATTCATGGCGTTCTCGTCAACTTCCATGATTTCTTCATGAGGACTCTGGCTAATGTTGCAATGTCACCTTTTGAGCTGAAGCCCTATGCGCCTTGGATTATGAGATTCATAAGGGCAAGATCTTCACTTTGAATTACAAGGTGACACTCAACCATGGTAGCTACTTGCCGCCCATTGAAGTCCTCAAGCGACCGGTTTCATCATCGATGATAAGGGCAAGGCAGCTCTTTGTGATCGATGTAGGCACTCGTCCATTGGATGGTCAATTCGTCTAGCTACATCTTACTCCACCAATGACGATTCGCAACACATGACACCGCCGCAAATACATCACCAAGCAAAAGCCTCAAGCAACAAAGACCTGTGGTGATGATTGACCGTGAGTTACTCCTCAGTCTTCATCAGAAGGTTGATCGCAATCACAAATGGGTGAAACGCCAATTTGCTGCAATTCTTCACCACATGACCTCAACCCATAATGCAGTGAAGAAAAATCAGTATCACCTTCATGAAACCCTCAACCGCACTGGGGCTGTTCTCACTCATGTATATTCATGGAAGAATCAAGACTATGGGTCTCCAGGAAGCATTTGACTGGTCTGCACCACCTCCGAAGAAATTCCAGAGAGTCAGTTCCTGATCTGGTGGCCAGTTCTTATTCTTCATCGTGTGAAATTGATGAACATGAAGATTTGAACGACACTGCGGCAAGCCCTACTTCAACGAACAACCCCGACAACGCTGGCGCTCCTCCATCGACTTGAAATTCTTCAGGGGCGTTAGTCCTCAGTTTCAATCCTTTTGGTCATTTGATGACAAAGGGGGAGAAATCTGAGTTAGTCTTCAAGCGGGTTTATATTTTGGGCGTTTTGCTAAGTTACAACTCTCGTTCTTCCGAAACTTTTTATTGGATCGAGTTGTAATCTTAATCCGATGGTGCCCTGATACTTTTGGACGGTGCATGGTGCTCTAACTGCACTGTGCTCTGATACTTTTGATGTGTTATTCTGCATGCCTATTCCTCGTTAATATTATTGCACGCATGCTGAATCTCATCAGGCACCATATTTCATCATGCATTTCAAATTCTTCATATTATATATCAAATGCGTGTATGCATTACAAGATATAGGGGGAGATCTCCATGATTCAATTCTTCAAATGTGCATTGCCTTAAAAGCAAATTCCTCACTATGCACATATTCAGGGGGAGTTCTTCTATATCTTGCAATCAAATTCCTCAATATCAGTATTTACACTTCATATGTTTATTCCCGTTGAAAACTTAACCTATGTTGTCATCAATCACCAAAAAGGGGGAGATTGTAAGTGCATCTAGTGCCCCTTAGTGATTTTGGTGTATTGAAGACTTATAGATTAAGTAACTGATGCGTTTGTGAGTGTACACAGGTCTATAAGTCTATGAGGAGTTTGATATTTACAGAGAAAGTCGACCACTAAAAATGAAGTTCTTTGACTGAAGACTTTGATATTCTGAAGACTTTCGGAAGACTTTGAAAGTGAAGAAATTGGTGTGACCTTGAAGACTTGGTATTCATTCAAGGAATATGGAGCGTGAAGATTTTTGTTTTCATAGTTTCATTTTCTCTTTCTTGAGTCATAGGAAACACTGTACTGTTAAAGGGGGTCGAGGAAATACTAAGGAAAAATTTCCATGTGATGCTCAACTCAAAATCCTACACCTACCAATCCTTGAGTGAAGCCATTGGAAATCTCATACAGTTTAGTCAATTCCTTGATGTGATGAGACGCAGTTCTTACAGTCAATGAGGACTTTGCTCTAATCGAGGAGTTAGGAATTCGCCGGTCTGAATTACCTACGATGAGGAACATGATAGCCCGAGGAATTTGAGAGTCAAATTTCCGACCGTTCTTTGTCTTCTTGCTGGCTGTCCAAAATATCTTATCCACCTAACGGTCATATCATTGAAGGGCATTTATGTCTTATCATGTTGGGCTGCTCCTAGGCTATAAATAGCCGCCCCTACAACCACTAGTTGGTTGGCTGCTCCGAGAGAACTTGACACTTGTCATTTGAGAGCAACCCATCCTCAAGGGACTTTGGCGAAAATCATCAAGTGAGGAAAATCCCAAAACCAAACCCCCACAAACCCAAAGTGATTGAGCATCATCAAGAAATTGATCTGCGTGGATCCGACGCTTGTTACCTTTGAAGACTGTGCTTCTTCCGCACGGTTAGGCGTCAAGGTCTAGAGCATCAAGAGGAATTGTGGATCGCCGAGTGACCAAGTCTGTGAAGGTTTGAAGTCACCTAAAGACTTACCACGAGTGATTGGGCGAGGCCTGCGTGGTCTTAGTTCAAGGAGAATACGGTGAGGACTGGGTGTCTGAGTTGCGGCTCGAGAGGCGGGTGTCCGGATCGTGTCCTCGAGTTTAAATACTCGGCCGCTCCAACCAGGACATACAACCGAGACAGCAGCTTGGAACTGGTTTACCAAATCATTGTCTTCACCAACTAATCGGTTCTATTTCCTCAACTCTTTCATTTCCTCATGGTATGTGTTGAATGTTGTTCATATCTGTGTTTGAAGACTTTGGTGAAGACTTTCACAAATTCCTCGCCAATTTCTTGATCTGTTTGTCTTCATCTTGTTATCCTGTGTTTACGCTTTCTGTACTCTGTGCTAGTCTTCATTTCATCATGATGACTATGTTTGTATCCTGTTATGTTTACTTCTGAGTACACATTCCGCTGCAAGTAGTTCTTCGCTAAGGAATTTCCTCACCAGCAAATTCCTCAGTGAAGAATTCATAAAAATCGCCTATTCACCCCCCCTCTAGTCGATATAACGCACTTTCAAAAAACACTTATTCAAGTAGGCCTTAATGCTGTCCAGAAGTTCTATATTATTTCCCATCAAGAGTATGTCATCTACATATAATATGAGAAATGCTACAGAGCTCCCACTCACTTTCTTGTAAACGCAGGCTTCTCCATAAGTCTGCATAAACCCAAACGCTTTGATCATCTCATCAAAGCGAATGTTCCAACTCCGAGATGCTTGCACCAGCCCATAAATGGATCACTAGAGCTTGCATACTTTGTTAGCGTTCTTAGGATCGACAAAACCTTCCGGCTGCATCATATATAGTTCTTCCTTAAGATGTCCGTTAAGGAATGCCGTTTTGACGTCCATCTGCCATATCTCATAATCATAGTATGCGGCAATTGCTAACATGATTCGGACGGACTTCAGCTTCGCTACGGGAGAGAATGTCTTGTCGTAGTCAATCCCTTGAACTTGTCGATAACCCTTAGCGACACGCCGAGCTTTATAGATGGTAACATTACCATCCGCGTCCGTCTTCTTCTTGAAAATCCATTTGTTTTCTATCGCTCGCCGATCATCGTGCAAGTCTGTCAAAGTCCATACTTTGTTTTCATACATGGATTCTATCTCGGATTTCATGGTTTCAAGCCATTTGTTGGAATCTGGGCCCGCCATCGCTTCTTCATAGTTTGAAGGTTCACCGTTGTCTAACAACATGATTTCCAGGACAGGGTTGCCGTATCACTCTGGTGCGGAACGTGTCCTTGTGGACCTACGAAGTTCAGTAGCAACTTGATCCGAAGTACCTTGATCATCATCATTGTTTTCCTCTTCAATTGGTGTGGGCATCACAGGAACATTTTCCTGAGCTGCACCACTTTCCCGTTCGAGAGGTAGTACTTCATCGAGTTCTACTTTCCTCCCACTTACTTCTTTCGAGAGAAATTCTTTTTACAGAAAGCATCCATTCTTGGCAACAAAGATCTTGCCCTCAAATCTTAAGTAGAAGGTATACCCGACAGTTTCCTTAGGGTATCCTATGAAGACGCATTTTTCCGACTTGGGTTCGAGCTTTTCAGGTTGAAGTTTCTTGACATAAGCATCGCATCCCCAAACTTTTAGAAACGACAGCTTAGGTTTCTTCCCAAACCATAATTCATACGGTGTCGTCTCAACGGATGCCCTATTTAAAGTGAATGTAGCTGTCTCTAGAGCGTATCCCCAAAATGATAGCGGTAAATCGGTAAGAGACATCATAGACCGCACCATATCCAATAGAGTGCGATTACGACGTTCGGACACACCGTTTCGCTGAGGTGTTCCAGGTGGCGTGAGTTGTGAAACGATTCCACATTTCCTTAAGTGTGTGCCAAATTCATGACTTAAATATTCTCCTCCATGATCTGATCGTAGGAACCTTATCTTTCGGTCACGTTGATTCTCTACCTCATTCTGAAATTCCTTGAACTTTTCAAAGGTCTCAGACTTGTGTTTCATTAAGTAGACATACCCATATCTACTCAAGTCATCAGTGAGAGTGAGAACATAACGATATCCTCCGTGAGCCTCAACGCTCATTGGACCGCACACATCGGTATGTATGATTTCCAACAAGTTGGTTGCTCGCTCCATTGTTCCAGAGAACGGAGTCTTGGTCATTTTGCCCATGAGGCATGGTTCGCATGTGTCAAACGATTCATAATCAAGAGACTCTAAAAGTCCATCAGCATGGAGCTTCTTCATGCGCTTGACACCAATGTGACCAAGGCGGCAGTGCCACAAGTATGTGGGACTATCGTTATCAACTTTACATCTTTTGGCATCCACACTATGAACATGTGTAATATTACGCTCGAGATTCATTAAGAATAAACCATTGACCATCGAAGCATGACCATAAAACATATCTCTCATATAAATCGAACAACCATTATTCTCAGACTTAAATGAGTAGCCATCTCGTATTAAACAAGATCCAGATACAATGTTCATGCTCAAACTTGGCACTAAATAACAATTATTAAGGTTCAAAACTAATCTCGTGGGTAAATGTAGAGGCAGCGTCTTGACGGGCGATCACATCGACTCGGAACCATTCCCGACGCCAAGCGCGTCACCTCGTCCTTCGCCAGCCTCCGTTTATTCCGCAGCTCTGCTGTGAGTTACAAATATGAGCAACGACACGGTATCAAATACCGGGAGTTACTACGAGTCTTGGTAAGGTACACATCAATTACATGTATATCAAATATACCTTTGCTATTGCCGGCCTTCTTATCCGCTAAGTATTTGGGGCAGTTCCGCTTCGAGTGACCCTTCCCCTTGCAATAAAAGCACTCAGTCTCAAGCTTGGGTCCATTCTTTGACTTCTTCCCAGATGGCGGCTTACGGGCGCTGCAACATCCTTGCCGTCCTTCTTGAAGTTCTTCTTGCCCTTGCCCTTCTTGAACATAGTGGTCTTATTGACCATCAACACTTGATGTTCTTTCTTGATTTCAGCGTCTGCGACTTCAGATCGAGAACACTTCAGAATGGTCTTCACCATCCTCGCATGTTGTAGTTCATCACAAAGCTCTTGTAGCTTGGTGGGAGCGATCGGAGGATTCTGTCAATGACCGCCTCATCTGGGAGGTTAATGTTCATTTGGGTCATACGATTGTGCAACCCGGACATCTTGAGGATGTGCTCACCGACGTAACTGTTTTCCTCCATCTTACAAGCTGTAGAACTTGTCGGAGACATCATATTTCTCGACCGGGCATGAGCTTGAAAACTAGTTTCAGCTCTTGAACATCTCATATGCTCCGTGATGCTCAAAACGCTTTTGGAGCCCGGTTCTAAGTCAAAGCATGCCGCCTTGAACGAGGGAGTAATCATCAAGACGAGTTTGCCAGCGTTCATAACGTCTTGGTTCTCTAGGATGGGGCGTCACCTAGCGGTCCTTCTAGGACATATTGCTTCTGGCAGCTATGAGGATGATCCTCGTGTTCGGACCCATCCATATAGTTCTGCCATCATCTTTCAGCTTGGTTTTCTCTAGGAACGCGTTGAAGTTCATGTTGACATGGCGTTGGCCATTTGATCTACAAGACATATTTGCAAAGGTTTTAGACTAAGTTCATGATAATTAAGTTCATCTAATCAAATTATGAACTCCCACTCAGATTAGACATCCCTCTGGTCATCTAAGTGTTACACGATCCGAGTCGACTAGGCCATGTCCGATCATCACGTGAGACGGACTAGTCATCGTCGGTGAACATCTTCATGTTGATCGTATCTTCCATACGACTCGTGTTCGACCTTTCGGTCTCCGTGTTCCGAGGCCATGTCTGCACATGCTAGGCTCGTCAAGTTAACCCTAAGTGTTTTGCTGTGTAAAACTGTCTTACACCCGTTGTATGTGAACGTAAGGATCTATCACACCCGATCATCACGTGGTGCTTCGAAACGACGAACAGTAGCAATGGTGCATAGTTAGGGGAGAACACTTCTTGAAATTGTTGTGAGGGATCATCTTATTTACTACCGTCGTCCTAAGTAAACAAGATGCATAAACATAATAAACATCACATGCAAGTATATAGTTGTGACAAGATATGGCCAATATCATATAGCTCCATTGATCTCCATCTTCGGGGCTCCATGATCATCTTGTCACCGGCTTGACACCATGATCTCCATCATCGTGTCTTCATGAAGTTGTCACGCCAACGACTACTTCTACTTCTATGGCTAACGCGTTTAGCAATAAAGTAAAGTAGTTTACATGGCGTTCTTCAATGACACGCAGGTCATACAAAAAATAAAGACAACTCCTATGGCTCTTGCCGGTTGTCATACTCATCGACATGCAAGTCATGAATCCTATTACAAGAACATGATCTCATACATCACAGTTCATCATTCATCACAACTTCTGGCCATATCACATCACATGATCAATCGCTGCAAAAACAAGTTAGACGTCCTCTAATTGTTGTTGCATCTTTTACGTGGCTGCAATTGGGTTCTAGCAAGAACGTTTTCTTACCTACGAATAACCACAACGTGATTTTGTCAACTTCTATTTACCCTTCATAAGGACCCTTTTCATCGAATCCGCTTCAACTAAAGTGGGAGAGACAGACACCCGCCAGCCACCTTATGCAACTAGTGCATGTCAATCGGTGGAACTGGTCTCACGTAAGCGTACGTGTAAGGTTGGTCCGGGCCGCTTCATCCCACAATACCGCTGAAGCAAGAAAGGACTAGTAGTGGCAAGCAAGTTGACAAGATCCACGCCCACAACAAAATTGTGTTCTACTCGTGCATTAGAGAACTACGCATAGAGCTAGCTCATGATGCCACTGTTGGGGAACGTTGCAGAAAATTAAAAATTTTCCTACGGTTTCACCAAGATCCATCTATGAGTTCATCTAAGCAACGAGTCAAGGGAGTGAGTTTGCATCTACATACCACTTGTAGATCGCGTGCGGAAGCTTGCAAGGGGATGGTGATCATGGAGTCATACTCGACGTGATTCAGATCACCGATGTCCAAGTGCTGAACGGACAGCACCTCCGCGTTCAACACACGTACGGGACGGGAGACGTCTCCTCCTTCTTGATCCAGCAAGGGGGGAGGAGAGGTTGACGAAGATCACTCCAATGACAGCACGACGGCGTGGAGGTGTTGGTGCAGCAGTACTCCGACAGGGCTTCGCAAGCGCGTAACGGAGGAGGAGATGTGTTGGGGAGGGGAGGGGCTGCGCCTTGGAGGTGTGTACAGCAGCCCTCCCCTCACCCCTCTATTTATAGGGGAAGGGGCAAGGGGGGCTGACCCCTCTAGATGGGATCTAGAGGGGGGGCGGCGGCCAGGGAGGGGGGACTTGCCCCCAAGCAAGGGGGGCGCCCCCTTAGGGTTTCCCCCCCAACCCTAGGCGCATGGGCCCAAGGTGGGGGGCGCGCCCAGCCCTCCAGGGGCTGGCTCCCTCCCCTCGGCCCATGTGGCCCTCCGGAGGTGGCCCCTCCGTGGACCCCGGAACCCCTCCGATGGCCCCAGACAATACCGATAAGCCCCAAACTTTCCGGTGTCCGTATGACAACTTCCCATATATAAACTTCACCTCCGGACCATTCCGGAACTCCTCGTGACGTCCGGGATCTCATCCGGACTCCGAACAACATTCGGTAGTCACATACTAGTCTTCCTAATAACCCTAGCGTCACCGAACCTTAAGTGTGTAGACCCTACGGGTTCGGAGACATCTTGAACATGACCGAGACCACTCTCCGGTCAATAACCAACAGCGGGATCTGGATACCCATGTTGGCTCCTACATGCTCATCGATGATTTTATCGGTTGAACCACGATGTCGAGGATTCGATCAAACCACATATACAATTCCTTTGTCAATCGATGCGTTACTTGCCCGAGACTCGATCGTTGGTATCCCAATACCTTGTTCGGTCTTGTTACCGGCAAGTCACTTTACTCGCATCGTAATGCATGATCCGTGGCCAACACCTTGGTCTCCTTGAGCTCATTATGATGATGCATTACCGAGTGGGCCCGAGATACCTCTTCGTCATACGGAGTGACAAATCCAGCCTCGATCCGTGTCAACCCAATGACACTTTCGGAGATACCAGAGTGCACCTTTATAGTCACCCGATTACGTTGTGACGTTTGATACACCCAAAGCACTCCTACGGTATCCGGGAGTTACACGATCTCATGGTCGAAGGAAGAGATACTTGACATTGGCAAAGCTCTAGCAAACGAACTACACGATCTTTGTGCTATGCTTAGGATTGGGTCTTCTCCATCACATCATTCTCCTAATGATGTGATCCCGTTATCAACAACATCCAGTGTCCATAGCCAGGAAACCATGACTATCTGTTGATCACAACGAGCTAGTCAACTAGAGGCTCACTAGGGACATATTGTGGTCTATGTATTCACATGTGTATTACGATTTCCGGATAATACAGTTATAGCATGAATAAAAGACAATTATCATGAACAATGAAATATAATAATACTTTTATTATTGCCTCTAGGGCATATTTCCAACACAATGTTTAACTACGCGCAAGACATCACGAACAGTTCATGATTGTAAAGCGTGTACGATTAGGAGACTATCACAAACATTTAGTTCGGTTGCACCATTTGCGATATTGTCTGACATCACACACGGTTTCCAAACAGCAATTGTGTGCATGGTCGCACATGTTTTCTCTCTGTGAAACGTGTTGGGTTGTGAGGTATATCACACCCGTTGTGCTTTACAAACCGCGTGCGGCGTAATGACCCCCAGAAAGTATTGTCTCCCTAATTTAATTGCTGCAATATATAATTATACATACTTTGAATTCGAAAGTAGGAAATAACTTTTTCCATATCCATCAGGTTCAATAACCAATGCATTATTCGATTCACATATGTTCAAGAATTACATAAAAAAGAGTTACATAAGCACCAGAATAAAGAATGATGAATGAGGGTTGTATACTTGTATTAAAGACGGTAAAGAAAGAGGTGAAAGACATTCGGGCTGCTCTACAAGGTAAATCGGAATGTCCATATTGTGCCCTCCTCTATGTTGAATGCACGTACAACTCTAGTCTGACCCTTGCGATGGACCACTATCCATCCTTCACTGTCTTCATGAGGACTTCTAGATAGTCATTGTAATTTGGTAGAAATACTTTAACCTTTGCATGTCCACCAATCATGTAGTTTGAGATGCAATCTTGAGTCAACTGCTTTGGGAACCACTGCAAATGAAAAAGATTCAGACATTGTAATCTAACAACTCATTATGGGCAGTAAAAAGAAGGCTACATAGTTCTTAGTTACCATCATGAAGTTCACTGTTGCCTTTGATAAAGTGTAACAAATAGTTTAATTGCCATCTTTTAACCCATTTTACTAACAACCTTTATTAGTTCCCTCACTTGATACTGGTTCATGAATATCTCATTACCCGACTGAAAGTGCATCTAATCGTCGGGTGGTTTTGGTAATTAATAACAACATATATGTCATTGATCTAATGAACATTGATGTTAGATTTCAGAAAAGATCAATGATTGGCATGACTTGGAATAATGGATGTGGACCCCTCAAAATGTGAAGAGAAAATTTGGGCTACCTCAAGACTCTACATTTTTGGTTTTGTGATCCAAGATCACATTGAGTCCCTTAGGAAAGCCAATACTATTAAAAGGGGATGAGGTATTGTTGATCAGGTTGTTGCTCAAGTGCTTAGTGATATTGGTCCAAAAATCCTCAATCACTTTCCCAAATCACATTTGCCCAAAACCCTAATTCATCATTTCAGTCCACCGATACATTCCATTCCGGACCCACCGAGATGATCATACTATTGCCACAGCCAAAACCTAGCTTTTCGGTCTGACCGAAACAGTTCTCGGTCCTACCGAGATGGCCTAACCAAGTTTCTGTGATGAAATCACTTCATCTCGGAATCACTGAGCGAAACTGACCAGAATTACCAAAACGTGGTTCAGCCTTTTCCATTGCACATTGGTCTGGCCGAGATGATCTAGTCGGTCCCACCGAGAACCCCAATGTTCATATCTTTTGCACATGTCGGTCTCACCGAGAATTCCAGTCGGTGCCACTGAGTTTGGTAAAAAGTGTGTAACGGTTGGATTTCGTGTGGAGGCTATTTTTACCCCCTCCATCCCTCTTACTCAGTAAGAGAGCCAAATACAACGTCCACCATTCATTTTTTGAGAGAGAACCACCTGCTCATGTGTTGAGATCAAGAGTTTTCATTCCTACCATTTGAAACTTTGATTTCTATCCTCTTCAAGTCGCTTCCCACTCCAATCCTTCTCCTACCCGAGCCAAATCTGTGTGACAGAGATTGAGTTTTGAGGAGATTATCATTTGAAGCACAAGAGCAAGGAGTTCATCACCAACACAACATCTATTACCTTTTGGAGAGTGGTGTCTCCTAGATTGGTTAGGTGTCATTTGGGAGCCTCCAAGATCCTGTGGAGTTGAACCAAGGAGTTTGTAAGGGCAAGGAGATCACCTACTTCGCGAATATCTACCCGAGTGAGGCTAGTCCTTCGTGGACGTAAGCCATGGTGGAATAGACATGGTTGCTTCTTCGTGGAGCCTTTGTGGGTGGAGCCCTCCGTGGACTCGCGAAACCGTTATCCTCTGTGGGTTGAAGTCTCCATCAATGTGGACATACAATGGCACCACCTATCAGAACCACGCCAAAAATCATCGTGTCTTCATTGCGTTTGAAATCTCCAAACCCCTCCTTTACTTACATGTGCAATGTTTTATTTTCCACTCCTTCACTCTTAGAATCGCATGTGTAGGGTGTGATAACCCACAAGTATAGGGGATCGCAACAGTTTTCGAGGGTAAAGTATTCAACCCAAATTTATTGATTCAACACAAGGGAAGCCAAAGAATATTCTCAAGTATTAGCAATTGAGTTGTCAATTCAACCACACCTGGATAACTTAGTATCTGCAGCAAAGTATTTAGTAGCAAAGTAGTATGGAAGTAACGGTAATGGTAGCAAAAGTAACAGTAGCGGTTTTGTAGCAATTGTAACAGCAGCAACGGAAAAGTAAATAAGCAAAGCACAATATGTGGAAAGCTCGTAGGCATTGGATCAGTGATGGATAATTATGTCGGATGCGATTCCTCATGTAATAGTTATAACATAGGGTGACACAGAACTAGCTCAAGTTCATCAATGTAATGTAGGCATGTATTCCTAATATAGTCATACATAGTTATGGAAAAGAACTTGCATGACATATTTTGTCCTACCCTCCCGTGGCAGCGGGGTCCTAATGGAAACTAAGGGATATTAAGGCCTCCTTTTAATAGAGTACCGGACTAAAGCATTAACACATAGTGAATACATGAACTCCTCAAACTACGGTCATCACCGAGAAGTATCCCGATTATTGTCACTTCGGGGTTGTCGGATCATAACACATAATAGGTGACTATATACTTGCAAGATAGGATCAAGAACTCACATATATTCATGAAAACATAACAAGTTCAGATCTGAAATCATGGCACTCGGGCCCTAGTGACAAGCATTAAGCATAGCAAAGTCATAGCAACATCAATCTCAGAACATAGTGGATACTAGGGATCAAACCCTAACAAAACTAACTTGATTACATGGTAAATCTCATCCAACCCATCACCGTCTAGCAAGCCTACGATGGAATTACTCATGCACGGCGGTGAGCATCATGAAATTTGTGATGGAGGATGGTTGATGATGACGACGACGACAAATCCCCCTCTTTGGAGCCCCGAACGGACTCCATATTAGCCCTCCCGAGAGAGATTAGGGCTTGGCGGCGGCTCCATATCGTAAAACGCGATGAAACTTTCTCTCTGATTTTTCTCTCCGTGGAAGCAAATATATGGAGTTGGAGTTGAGGTCAGTGGATGTCCAGGGGGCCCACGAGGCAGGGGGCGCGCCCAGGGGGAGGGGGCGCACCCCCACCCTCGTGGACAGGGTGTGGGCCCCCTGACGCTAATTATTTTGCCAGTATTTTTTATTAATTCTGAAAAGTTGCTCCGTGGATTTTTAGGTCATTCCGAGAACTTTTATTTCCGCACAAAAATAACACCATGGCAGTTCTGTTGAAAACAACGTCAGTCCGGGTTAGTTCTATTCAAATCATGCAAGTTAGAGACCAAAACAAGGGCAAAAGTGTTTGGAAAAGTAGATACGACGGAGACGTATCAGGGTGATACTTGTCTTGCTAGAATTTCTAAAATCTACCTACAAGTAAAATTGGGAAAAGGTTAGGTTTTATTTGGTCAAGTAGTCTAATCACCCCCCTCTAGACATACTTTTGATCCTACAAGTGGTATCAGAGCTTTGGTCTCCATAGCCTTGGTTTCCATTACTTTGGTCTCCATAGCCTTGGGTTCATAACCTAGGAGAGTATGGCGTCTAGTGATGGTAATTATCACTATAGAGGTCCATATTTTGATGGTACAAACTTTGCTATTTGGAAGCATAAGATGAAAATGCATATTCTTGGTCATAACCCCGCCGTTTGGGCTGTTGTTCGTATTAGCTTGCAAGGTGAATTCTTTGAGGATGGTAGAGAACCGGATCGTGAAGCAACCAGGGAAGATTTGAAGATGTTACAATAAAATGCTCAAGTTTGTGATATTCTCTTCAACTGTTTGTGCCCCGAGGAGTTCAACAAAATCAGCCACCTTGAGAATGCCAAGGAAATTTGGGATAATTTGGTTGATATGCACGAAGGTACCGAGTCCATCAAGGAATCCAAGTTGGATGTGCTTCAAAGTCAACTTGACAAGTTCAAGATGAAGGATGGTGAAGGAGTTGCTGATATGTACTCTAGGCTTGCTCTCATCACAAATGAGATTGCCGACTTAGGAAGTGAAGAGATGACTGACAAGTTCATCAAGATCCTTAGAGCCTTGGATGGAAAATATGACACCATGTGCACATTGATCCAAATGATGCCCAATTAGAAAGATCTAAAGCCTACGAAAGTCACTGGAAGAATCGTTGCTCATGAGATGTCACTCAAGGATGAGGAGGAGCTCCACAACAAGTCAAGTAGTGCATACAAAACCTCAAGTGAGGCTCCCACAACTTCAAGTGACAAGCAAGTATCCAATGAGGAATTGAGCTTAATGGCGAAGAACTTCAACAATGTGATGCCCCCGATTCAATCGTACACTAATCATACACGCAAACGTGTATGATCAAGATCGGGGACTCACGGGAAGATATCACAACACAACTCTAAACACAAAATAAAGACATACACGCTTTATATTACAAGCCAGGGGCCTCGAGGGATCGAATACAAAAGCTCGATCATAAATGACTCAGCGGAAGCAAGAATATCTGAGTATAGACATTAAGTTAAACAAAGTGCCATAAGACGGCTAGCACAAATAGGGATACAGATCGAAGAGGCGCAGGCCTCCTGCCTGGGATCCTCCTAAACTACTCCTAGTCGTCGGCGGCCTGCACATAGTAGTATGCTCCGTCGGTGTAGTGGTAGTCGTCGTCGGTGGCATCTGGCTCCTGGGATCCGCCGTCTGATTGCAACAACGAGGTATAGAGGAAAACAGAGGCAACAAAGCAACCGTGAGGACTCATCCAAAGTACTGGCAAGACTTACATCAGATCTACACTACATATGCATCGGTATCAACAAAAGGGGTAGTATCTGTGGACTAAATGTGTCACCCCGGCACAGAGCAACCGGTTTACCATGCATTGCCAGCCCAGAGACCATGTCTTCTGGCAACACACAACATCTTGGTACAGAAAACAACCGCTTTATTGATGCTAGCAGACCAAGGTTTATATTACAACAAGTGGCGAGGCCAAGTGGCACACACGGTGCAGCAAAACAATATGTACATTATTTAGTGAACATAAAGGGGCCTCGTTCATGACAACTACGCGACAACGGAACAACGTGGTAGCGGATAGCACAGGGACACCGATGTGGACACGATCTAGACTTAGCATCACTCCTTTCCAACGAGACTTTCCTGAAATCTGGCATGACACGCCAGGTTAGTACATTGAATGTACTTGCAAGCTCACAACAAGCATAAAAATAATGACAAACAATATCATGATAATTAACCATTTCATAATAATGCAACAATGTATCCAACATGCTGTCCCTTGGACTGGCTTACCAACAGTGATCGCTCTTGGATCACAAACATACCAACCTCAAAGTATTAACTAGAAATGTCTCGTGATCTTTCCGGCGATCACAACCAAGACCAATATTTGTTCTTAAACGGTGATCCTTCCGGCGATCACAACCACGACACACACTTGGTCTAAAACAACAAGATGACCTTTCCGCCATCATCAACAGTGCAAAGATCATAACTTAGTGTGCAAATTTATTAAATGTTGACCCATGGTGTGACCTACTTTCAAGCGTGTCCGTAACCGTGGACTCGGCTATCGATAGATTAATACACTCTGCAGAGGTAGCGCACTGTACCCACACCACGGAACCCATGGCCTCGCACTCCCATTCAGGTGGACCAACGACATTCCGACGAAACCCCTCCATTGCCATGACACTCTCCCGGCCACTCCGACTCACTCCCCATCGGGCTAGTCGTGGGTGGCCCCATGTCTACCAAAGACACAACAACCACTGTCGTGGCCAAAACATAAACGATCCCACACGGGGACCCGGTACCATAAACTCAACAACGGGCACACAAGATTATGTCTGCTTACCGGGCCAGGGTACCACACGCCCATAACCTTCCCTCGTTGGAGGCACAGACCAGAGGCATGACAACAGACTGAATAAAGTCCTTCCCATAAAGGCAAATGTGGTTGCAATGGGGAAAACTCGATTCAGTGGCACCATGACCCGGTCAACAATATATTCAAGTTGAGTTATTATTAGGTTCAACTTAAAGTGAAAATAACCAGTGTCATAGTATGCCATGAAATGCAACACTAACATATGCATCATATATTAACGAAAATGACTCAGTCAACTATATCCACACTAAGCATAAACATCAACAACTCATGGCACTTCTCTGATTAAGATTAAACCTCAATTTAAACAGAATCTTTTCTAGCAAATTTTACCATTTTTACTCATGCAAGAAAATAACTCCACTAATTATTTATATCCATAACCATATCATTCTTTCATCACCCAAAAATAAATCCTAGTTTCTTTACCAACTAAGTTAACTTCAAACTTTCTGTGATTCAAGCATATTAACTAAAACAAGCAATTAACAGAATATAAATAACATAATAATGATTTAAATGCATGGATTAAATCATTTGTTTAAGTAAGAAAATCACAAATATTGTAATGGCACCATGAAAATGTTGTTGTGGCTTGCCTTAGTGCAGATGAGGTTCACAAGCCTCCTGGTGATCCTCAAGACAAGCCTCACCCTTTGAAAATAATTAAAACACAAAAAGAAAATATTAAGAACCCTTATGAAATTCACCAGAAAATCTAGACAGCAGGAAAAAAATCCCATCTTTGGTGAGCTGCTAGATTTCTGTAGAAAGAACACAATGCAAAAAGAATCAATTCATTTGGACTTATGGTTAAAAAGTTTTGGCCGTTTGAATTTCTCTGGATAAATTAAAATTTAAATAAAACAGACTGGGGGGTGACGTCGAAGGCGTAAAGCCTCGGGGTGCCACCACTCGTACCGCTTCACGCGCATACTGAGTGGCTGACTAGCGGGCCCCGCTAGTCAGGTGAGGGGGAGAGAGAGAGGGAAACAGAGGACAGCACGGCTTCGCCGGAGCGCACGCCGGCGGCGAGGGCCTCTTAGCCAAAACGAGAGGGAGGGATCAAGAGAGGATACGGAGGCGCACCTGCCCGTACCCGTAGAGTAGCTAGGGGTGGTCGGATGGCGTCGAAATCAGCCTCTCTAGAGGAGGCAAAGAGCGGAGGTGGCCGGAGACAAAGACGACGGCGAACGAAGGCGACTCCAGGGGCTCCAACCAGGCGGAACAGCACCACCGGAGAGTGGCGGAGGCCCTAGAAGGGTTGCCCAGGCCTGGGAGGGGTTGGAGCTACGGAGACGACCCGAGGGGATTGCCGGTGAGCTCGAGGTCGGGGACAGCGGCCCGCGGCCTGCCCAGCCGGGCTACGGCTATCTACACGATTGTATAGTGTGTGGGAGTGGTGGATGGTGCTCGAGGAGGCTGGAAGGGCTCTATTTATAGCCGAGCATCGAGGGGGGATCGGGCTCCGCCGGTGGACACCTGGACACGGCCCCCGACAACAAACAACATTAGTTAGAGGGGGAGAAGGCGACACAGCTCACGCAGGGACTATGGGCGAACGGGGACGAGCACAGGGGCACTGGGGTGACGACGAGCACAGTGCGCACCGCACTGTTACGTTGGCCGGACCGCGCCCGTGCTCGCTACGGCGAGCTCCGGTGTCGGCAAGCGCCGGGAGGGAGTTAAGAAGGTCGAGACGAAGATTGTGGCGAAGTTTGGCACGCTCAGGCAGGCGGGAAAGCGAGCACGTGCGCAACAGAGCGCTCGGTGGTACTCAGAGCGCGTCGGCTGCATGCCAGCATGCCTGGACGAACGCGGTCACCACGTGAACTTTGCCCTCAGGCCGACCTAAGTCCAAAGTTCATGTCTGGCTTGTTGTTCGTGGTAGTTTTGAAGGTTACCACGCTTGGGTTTGGTCTCAGGTGCAGTAGAAAAGATTTCACACACCAGGTAAGTTTCTGGACAGTAACTTTGAGAGTTTACTGAGGTCAAACTATTGGGAGTTGGGAGCTGGGCTTTGGAGGTTAGCAATCATCTACTAAGGTGATGATGCACAAGAAAAATCAGCCACAATGGAGTAAGTAAAATGGTAGTAGATGTAGAAACTACCATTTCTGTCCAGAACTAAAAATATTTTCTGTAGCAAAAATATTCCAAAAAGTGATGAAATATTTATATTTTTGCTCAGAAAGGTGTCCTAGGATTCAAAGAATAATTGGGATTTTTCTCAGATTTTTATGGGCTAGAGAAATAGGGGTTGCTTTGGAGCACATTGAGCTAGCTAGGGTTTAAGAGAGGGAAATGAATATTTTTCATTAAATAAAAATATTCAAAATATTATTTTTGAGTTGAACCAGAGAGGGAATGATGGTTAGAGAGGGAAATGGGGCACTTGGGGGAAAGCCAAGGGGTACCCAAGTGGTTAAGTCTTAATGAAAAGATTCAAAACTCCAAATTTCAAGTTCGAACCAACTGAAAATCAGGCAAAGAAAAAAAGGGCAAAAACAAGGCTGTCACAAACCTCCCCCACTTAGAATGAATTTCATCCTCAAGATTCGGTTGCTTGGGAAACCATTCTGGATAATGTGCCTTTAGAAATTCTTCCCGTTTCCACGTTGATTCTGACTCTATGTGATGCTCCCATTGGACTTTGTTGAACTTCCTTGCTTTACTACGGGTGACGCTTTCCCTCTGATCCAAAATTCTAACCGACCTCTCTTCATAAGTTAAGTCCTTTGCCAGCTCTATTTCAGCCATAGCAGTCTTTTTCTCAGGCGGCGATATGCATCGCCTCAACTGTGAAACATGAAACACGTTGTGCACGTCTGACAATTCAGAGGGTAGTTCCAACTGATATGCAACAGTACCCACTCGTGACATAACGGTAAATGGACTAATAAATCTGGGTGGCAATTTTCCATGAGTCTGGAATCTCTTGATTCTTTTCATAGGAGTGACTCGGAGGTATACGTGTTCTCCGGGTTCAAAACTAATCTGTCGGTGCTTTGCATCATAATAACTCTTCTGTCGAGATTTGGCCAATTGCAATCTGTCTCGGATTTCCTTAACTTGTTTCTCAGCTTCCATCATAAGATCCGTTTCGAAAATACGGCTATCTTCAGTTTGGGACCAATTTAAAGGAGTGCGGCACTTACGGCCATACAAAGCCTCATATGGTGACATCTTTAGACTGGTCTGGAAGCTATTATTGCAAGAGAACTCGGTATACGACAGACAATCTTCCCATTTAGGTCCTTGGGCCAAAGCATAGGCTCACATCATATCTTCGAGTATTTGGTTTACTCGCTCTGTCTGTCCATCAGTTTGAGGATGATAAGAGGTACTGTATTTTAGTGTTGTCCCCAAGGCTTGATGGAGACGTGACCAAAAAGCGGAGGTAAAAAGTGAACCTCGGTCAGAAGTGATGGTTCGGGGTACTCCATGCAGACTGACTATTCTGGATACATACAACTATGCAAGTTGATCTGCTCGGTACGTGGTTCTGATTGGGATAAAGTGAGCAACCTTGGTTAAGGTGTCCACTATGACCTAGATTGCATCATTGCCTCGCTGAGTCTTAGGCAGCCCTGTGATGAAATCCATGCAGGCATCTTCCCATTTCCATTGTGGCACTGGCAGCGGTTGGAGAAGTCCAACTAGCTTCTGATGCTCTGCCTTCACCTTGTTGCATATGTCACAACAGGCCACAAAATAGGCAATGTCTTTCTTCATTCCATCCCACCAGAATATTTGTCGAAGGTCTTCATACATTTTTCTACCTCCAGGGTGAATGGAATACGAGGATTTGTGTGCTTCTGACATGATTTTCTGCTTTAAATCCGCTTGATTGGGTACGCAAATCCTTCCACAGAAGCGGAGTGTACCAAATTGATCCTTCGGGAAATCCGAAGTCTGTCCTGCTACCATATTCTTGGCACGTTTTTGCAGGACGATGTCAGCTGGCTGGGCCTTGCGGATCTCTTCCGCAAGTGTGGGGGCAACTTCCAAAATATTAGCAAGGCCGACATCAACTATGACCAGGTTGAGTTGAGCAATCTCCTCTTGAAGTTCAGGAGGCAAGGATTTTAATATGACATTTAGGTTGACAGGCTTTCGATTGAGTGCATTGGCAACCACGTTGGCCTTACCCGGTTGGTAATTTATTCCAAGGTCATAATCCTTGACTAACTCAAGCCATCTTCGTTACGGAGATTTAAATCTGGCTGAGTAAATATATACTTGAGACTTTTGTGATAGGTAAAAATTTGGCACCTCTTCCCGATGAGATAGTGTCTCCAAATTTTTAGAGAAGGCACCACCGCGGCCAATTCCAAATCATTAGTAGGATAATTTCCCTCTTGGGGTCGTAGCTGTCGTGATGCATAGGCTACTACCTTGTCGTCTTGCATAAGTACGCATCCAAGTCCTTGTCTGGAGGCGTCACATTACACATCAAAATTGCGGTAGATATCTGGAAGAGTCAATACAGGCGCAGTTGTCAGCCGTATCTTTAGCTCATTGAAAGTTTTCTCACAGTCCTCTGTCCATTCAAACTTCTTATCCTTTTTGAGCAGCTCCGTCATGGGTTTAGCAATCTTGGAAAAACCTTCAATGAAACGACGGTAATATCCGGCTAATCCAAGAAAACTCCGGATCTGAGATACGGTTGTGGGCGGCAACCAATCGAGCACATCCTTTACTTTGCTCAGGTCCATGGCTATACCTTCAGCAGATAGCACATGTCCAAGAAATCCAACTTGCTTGAGCCAAAACTCACATTTACTGAATTTGACATATAGCTGATGGTCGCGGAGTCGTTGTAACACTGCTTGGAGGTGTTCTTTGTGCTCTTCTTCACGTCTTGAGTAAATAAGTATGTCATCGATGAAGACTACCACGAACTTATCGAGGAAGTGCACGAATACTTTGTTCATCATATGCATGAAGAAGGTAGGGGCGTTGGTGAGACCAAAGGACATAACTGTATATTCATAAAGACCGTATCGAGTGGTGAATGCGGTCTTAGGAATATCTTCCTTTTTAATCTTGAGGTGATGATATCCGGTCTGCAAATCAATCTTGGAGAATACCTTGGCCCCACTGAGATGATCAAACAAGTCATCAATCCTTGGCAGCGGATATTTATTTTTTATGGTGACATGATTCAGCTGACGATAATCCACACACATGCGGAGGCTGCCATCCTTTTTGTCCATGAAGATAGCAGGTGATCCCCATGGTGAAGAGCTGGGACGGATATATCCTTTCTGGAGCATTTCATCAAGCTATTTCTTTAGCTCCACTAATTCTGATGAGGGCATCCGGTAATACTTCTTGTATAACGGTGCGGTTCCGGGCACAAGATCTATTGCAAACTCAAGCTCTCGATCTGGTGGCATGACTGGTAGCTCTTCTGGAAATACATCAGGAAACTCACTAACCACAGGAATTAATTCCAAGTCAGCCATAGCGGCGAATACCATTTCTTTCTTGGGTATACTTCTGCGAGCATAGAATTTGGTAGTCTGCCCCTTCTGACTGGTCAAAGTGACTTCTCGGGTCGCACAATTTATGCATACTTGATATTGAGTCAGCCAATTCATACCCAAGATAACATCCAACTTAGCAGACTCAATAATAATCAAAGAAGTTGGAAAACAGACTCCGTTGATATTGACTTCCAGATTATGGCAGACCAGATTGCTCCTGATTAAGGATCCCGGGGTTTGTACCAGCATATTCTTGCCCAAAAGCGAACAAGGAAATTTGTTTTGGGCAATAAAACTCCGAGAAATAAAAGAGTGGGAAGCCCTAGAGTCAAATAAAATCACTGCAGGTATGGAATTAACAGAAAATATACCAATGATGACTTCGGGGTTCTCTTGGGCTTCATCGGCGGTGAGGTGATGAACGTGCCCAGTGATGTTTTGCTGGTTCGGGCATGACTCCATAAAATTGACTCGTGGCCTGAATAGAGCATTCACCTTGCTGTTCTTGGGACACTGTCTGTCATAATGTTCGGTTTGCCCACAACTGAAGCAAGAATTGTTGCGCTGGCGCTCCTCGTGCACTGGGTTGGTCACGACATTCTTGACTTGGGTGGTGGTCTTGTTAACATTTTGTTGCCAATTGGGCTTGTATTCCACCTGAGTCTGCTGCCAGGTACGAGCCTTCTGCACTGGTTGTCCTTCCTTCCTTGGCTCAAACTTGCGCTTGTGATCAAATGTAGCAGGCCTATTATCTGATACAAGCTTGTGCTCCCTTTTAGCAATGAAAGCTTTGTTCACTAGAGTTTGGAAATCTAGGAAATCAAACATACTGAGAGTACAGCGGAGTTGTAAGGGCATATTTATTCCTAGGTGTTTTGGTGATTGATGACAATACTCGTACGGACTAATCGTGTGCCTTGAGTCCCTCAGATACTCCATCATTAGGCACAAGACGATTCGGTGCCCCTCGGAGACTGTTGAAGCCGGTGTTGTTCTACGTTTCTCTTTGGTGGAGTTGAGTCGTAGGAGAGCCGTACTATTAAGAGGGGGTCCACGTCAGAAAGGTAGGGTGGAATCACACGTACACTTGTCCCTCCTTTCCTTGCACTTTGGAGCTACCCATCGTTATCTTGGTTGTGTGAAAAACTGGCGACTACTGCTGTACTTGCGGTAGTACCGCAGGTACAAGCGGTAGTACCGCGATGCGTCACGGTAGTACCGCCCCTTTGGTGCGGTAGTACCGCGGCACCCTGGCCTAGTGCCGCTCCGATGCGGTAGTAGGGGCGGATGTAATTTTTTACATCCGCGCCACTCACGGTAGTACCGCCCCTTTGGTGCGGTAGTACCACAGCACCCTGTCCTAGTGCCGCTCCGGTGCGGTAGTAGGGGCGGATGTATTTTTTACATCCGCGCCCCCCACGGTAATACCGCTCGTCGGCAGCGGTAGTACCATGATATTACGGTAGTACCGCTCCCTTGGAGTCGTAGTACCGTGGCCCTGGCCTAGTGCCGCTCCGGTGCGGTAGTAGGCGCAGATGTAATTCTTTACATCCGCGCAGACCACGGTAGTACCGCGCCTCGCAAGCGGTAGTACCGCATCGGGTTTTTGCACCACCCTAGTTTCTGCGGAAGTAAACGCGGATGTAATTTATTTCATCCGCGCCCTTCCTGAACCGTGACCCTCTGCGGTAGTACCGCAAGGGGGAGCGGTAGTACTGCGCAAGCGGTAGTACTGCTCCTTCCTCACGCTTGTTCTGGCCTGTGCAGTTGCCACGGTAGTACCGTGGTGGTCCACGGTAGTACCGCGCGGCGCCACGGTAGTACCGCGTCCTTGGAGCGGTATTACCGTGAGTCGCGGGCAGAACTAGTGGATAACGGTTGGATTTTTTCCACGACTATATAAGGGATGTCTTCTACCTCTAGTTGACTACCTCTTCCACCTCTAAGCTCCATTGTTGCTCCAAGCTCCATTTTCGCCCGATCTCTCTCCCTAGCCAATCAAACTTGTTGATTTGCTCGGGATTGGGTGACAAGGGCCCGATCTACACTTCCACCAAAGGATATTTGATTCCCCCCACTTATCCCTTGCGGATCTTGTTACTCTTGGGTGTTGAGCACCCTAGACTGTTGAGGTCACCTCGAAGCCATACTCCATTGTGGTGAAGCTTCGTGGTGTTGTTGTTGTTGGGAGCCTCGGATTGTTGTGGAGATTGCCCCAACCTTGCTTGTAAAGGTTCGGTCGCCGCCTTCAAGGGCACCAATAGTGGAATCACGGCATCTCGCATCGTGTGAGGGCGTGAGGAGAATACGGTGGCCCTAGTGGCTTCTTGGGGAGCATTGTGCCTCCACACCGCTCTAACGGAGACGTACTTCCCATTAAAAGGAAGGAACTCCGGTAACACATCCTCGTCTCCACCAGCTCCACTCTTGGTTATTTCGTGCCTTTACTTTCGCAAGCTTACTTATTGTTACATCTCTTGTTTGCTTGCGTGCTAGTTGATATTGCATCATATAGGTTGCTCACTTAGTTGCATATCTAGACAACCTATTTGTTGCAAAGTTTAATTTGGTAAAGAAAAGCTTAAAAATTGTTAGTTGCCTATTCACCCCCCCTCTAGTCAACCATATCGATCCTTTCAATTGGTATCGGAGCCTCGTCTCTTTATTAAGGACTTTGCCGTCCGAAGAGTATGGTTGACACCAACTATGGTGCGGAGGAACACTCCGGTGTGAATCCCATCTCATCTTTGGCCGAAGGGGGAACCTTGGTCTCTCGTGAGGAGTTCAATGTGGCTTTAGACACATTGAAAACCTCCATGACGGCCGAGGTTAAAAGCATGTTTAATGATTTCCTAGAGGGACTTAAACTATCTACCGCGCCTATGAAAGTGGGCGATCCTACTAACAAGGTGACGGATGCTATCTCCGACAAGGGGGAAGCTAACAATGAAAAGAGTCCTTCTACTAGTGGTAGAAATGGCACCGGCATCTTTGTCCATGAGGAACCCCTTGTGGCCGAAGGAGAAGGACAATGCTCTACTCAAGTAGAGCCATCACCTCATCAAGACCCACACGCTTCCGAAGAACAAAGTGAAGGCCCTCAACCTCGTGAACAAGACCAAGGGCAAGATCTACCTCAAGACGGTGGTGAACCACTAAATGATGCCCAAGGTCAAGGTCTCCCCCTCGAGCGAGTTCAAGATCAAGAGCAACCTCAAGATCAAGAACAAACTCAAGACGGCGCTCAAGATCATCAAGTCATCCCTCCTCTTTCCACACCCGAGGAGGAATTAGAGCATCATGCGGCGAAGATTGCTTCCAAGCTCACCACTCAAGGCCATCTCATGGAAAATGTGGTTGGAAGCCTAAGAAAGGGGGTAAGCACTCGTAGACAATTGGCAAACTATTGTGAACATCACGCGTTTGTCTCTTGTGTCGAACCCCAAAAGGTCTATGAGGCGCCAAGACTCGGATTGGCTCAATGCCATGCACAAAGAACTCAACAACCGAGTACAACAAGGTGTGGAGATTGGTGCCAAGACCATCCGGGAACCACAACGTCATTGGAACCAAGTGGATCTTCAAGAACAAGCAAGATGCTCATGGGAACATCATTCGCAACAAGGCAAGATTGGTAGCACAAGGCTACTCCCAAGTCGAGGGTATCGACTACGGTGAAACCTTTGCTCCGTTGCTCGTCTTGAATCCATTCGTTTGTTGATTGCTTATGCTTCCCATCACAACTTTAAGTTGCAACAAATGGATGTGAAAAGTGCTTTTCTTAATGGTCCTATTAATGAGTTGGTCTATGTCAAGCAACCCCGGGTTCGAGGATCCCTACTTTCCGGATCATGTGTATCAACTCGATAAGGCACTCTATGGCCTTAAACAAGCCCCACGTCGTGGTATGACCACCTTACCGAGTTGTTACAAGATCGTGGATTTGAAGTAGGGCTAATCGACCCCACTCTTTTTACTAAGAAGGTCAACGGGAGTTGTTTGTATGCCAACTATATGTTGATGATATTATATTTGGTTCCCTAACAAAGCTTTCAATGAAGAATTTGCCGCTCTCATGACCTCCAAGTTTAAGATGTCTTCGATGGGAGAGTTGAAGTTCTTCCTTGGTTTCGACATCAAGCAAAGAAGAGAAGGAACCTTCATCAACCAAGCCAAATACACTCAAGACATGCTTAAAAGATTCAAGCTAAGTGATGTCAAGCGGCTACTACACCAATGCCTACCAAGTGCCAACTTGACATCGATCCCAATGGTAAGCGGTGGATCAAAAGGTATATCGCTCCATGATTGGCTCCTTGCTTTACCTTTGTGCATCTAGACCGGATATCATGTTGAGTGTGGGGATGTGTGCACATTTTCAAGCCGCACCAAAGGAAAGTCACTTTGTGGCGGTCAGCGAATCTTCGATATTTGGCTCATACCCCAAACTTTGGCTTATGGTACCCAAGAGGAGCAAACTTCAAGCTTGAAGGTTTCACGGATTCGATTGGGCGGGAGACAAAGTGGATAGGAAGTCCACTTCCTGAGGTGCCAATTTCTTGGTTGCTCCTTGGTAAGTTGGTCTTCCAAGAAGCAAAGTTGTGTGTCTCTCTCGTCCACGAAGCGGAGTATGTGGCGGCGGTAGTTGTTGTGCTCAACTCCTATGGATGAGGCAAACTTTAAAGGAGTACGGTGTCATTTGTGACAAAGTGCCTCTTTGGTGTGATAATGAAAGTGCCATCAAGATTTCTCTCAACCCGGTGCAACACTTCAAGACGAAGCACATTGAGATTCGGTATCACTTCATCCGGGATCACATTAGGCAAGGGGAGATCGAGCTCAAGTATGTCAACACTCATGATAACCTTGCAGATATTTTCACGAAGCCCTTGGATGAAGCAAGATTTTGCGAGTTAAGGCATGAGCTAAATATCATTGATTTGAGGCATGTGACTTGAACCCGTCCACCCCCCACCACACTCAACTTGTTGTCTAGTTTAGGTGTAGGCATGGACATAGGGGGAGTGTTGTTCTCTCAATGAACTCTCCCTCCCCCCATTATGCATAAATAGATCACCTCTTTCACATTAGCCATTCTTGATGGTACCTATGCTTCAAAGACGAGTTTTGGTCATGGGCCCAAGGATAATTCTTCGCGGTGCCATACCATCCAACTAAAACATAGGTGGCTTCAGACACCGCCCTCTCTCCTCGAGAGGTTTTGTCCTTAGGGATTTCCTGTTGTTCCCTTGGTATGTGCTTGTTTTTGTGTAGTTTTGGGTTGTGTCTGTTTTTCCGTGCAAAGGCGTCTTTTTCTCTTGTTTGAAACCTTCGGTGGCATGAGATCACGGTACTACCGCGGTCGGCCATGGTACTACCGCGGCCAACCATGGTACTACCGCTGATGGGAGCACGGTACTACCGTCCCCAAGCGGCAGTAATTTTTTTACTGCCGCCTGGTTGAGCGGTACTACCGCCTCGGCGCGGTACTTCCGCCCGGGCGGTACTACCGCGATGACCCGCGGTACTACCGCACCAGTTCGAGCGCGTGGGGATAAGACCGGGGCAGGGGGAGTTCTAACTCCCCATACCCATTCGTCCTCTTTCTCTCCATGTCGTCTCTTCCTCTCCCGTGCTCACGAACGGAGCTGGCGTTCGTCGCCGGATCTCTTCCACCGGCTGCCCTCCCGTGATTCCGTCCGGTGGGATCGTTCCCCACCACGTGCTCTTGCTATGGACCAAGGTTTTTCCCCAAATCCTTCTCCTTTTTGACTGTGTTTGGTTCTTCTAGGTTTTGGGGGAGGCTTGTATGTTCTTGAGATTCCTAGACTAAATCTCTGCAAGAGTAGGATGAAGGAGTGTGGTATTGCATAGGATTTACACTTGTATTGTTGTCTTGCGCTAGATCTAATCACCGTAGCACCGCCATGGCTTTGCGGTTCTTTTTCAGATTCAAATCCTGTTAGATCTGACGCGACGCGGTACTACCGCCCGTGAGGCGGTACTACCGCTCAAGTAGTACTACCGCCCTAGGGCGCGATACTACCAGCGCACCGTCGTGCGGTACTAAAACTTTACTACTACCCCAGCCATGGTACTACCATGACCCCTCACGGTACTACCGCGTCTGGAGCTGTACTAAGCCTTTAGTACCGCAAACCATGGCAGATCTACCGTGGCTCACATCTATCGCATGCCAACTTTCTCGTTTATCTTCTATGGGTTTCATGTGCTGTCTTATGGCCTTTGCATTGATTCTTTTCGCCTTTTGTTTTGGTGCTTTGCGTGTGTGTCTTAGGTGGTGGCTCTCGCCGGGCCAATCCCGTTCGTGACACTGGCTCCAAGTGTCTGCGCAACCCAGGAGAAGTTCCCGAGGGGTCATCTGCGTCCAAGCGCAATGTCAAGACCACCGCTAGCAAGCACAAGGAGCCCGCCAGGGGTATGGATGAGATAGGCCCTACAGAGTATGTCCGTCTCAGGCAGCTTCACCCTTATGTGACCCCTCGCTCCACTGTCAGAGGGTGTGAACTGTTCTGGAACAAGACCCAAACCCAGATCTACTTGGATGTCATCAAGAACAAGCAGAATACCTATGTGGAGGTGAAGTGGATTGATATGCACCACATGAGGAAGGACAAGTTTCGTGACTACTTTGGGGAGGCTCGGACCTGGTGGAGCAGTTTGGAATTGAGCATGTGATCTCTTTCCACGGACTATGACCTGCGATCATCTGTCGCTTCTTTGCCTCGGTGTTTTTCACACCAATGATGAAAGGAGGATGACTTGGATGACCAATGGCATAAGCTATCTCGCTACACGGAAGGAGTTCATGGATTTGCTTCAAGTTGCCGATGATGGACTTGACACTCCTGTTGGTGTTAGCCCTCATGGCAATCTTGACTCTGCCGACAAGGACAAGCTCACCCCTTTCATGGTTGAGAAGGCTGCCGCCAATAGCAAGACAATTTTGGTTCTCAACCCTTCTGGATATCATGTACCGCATCTTCCGCAACTCCTTGTTCCCACGCATCGGTGACAAAGACAAGGTTCATGCCTATATGGTGGACATGATGCTTATTTGCCAGAGGCTCGCTCGTCTCGAGACTCAGCCACTTGATGTCTCTCACATCATGTGGTGTGAGCTTTGGTTTCTTGTGTTCAACCGCAAGGTGCCTATTTATGGGCCCTACATGCTTTGCTGATTTGAAGACTTGGGAGAAGATGTACCACGAGGAGGAGTTCACGGCTCCAGACTGGATTCGCCATGAGCCCATTTGTCTCAGGTCAAACCCAACTGGCTAACACCGCTACTCGTCTTTGGCGTCTGCTGCTAGGGCTGCTGCTGTTGATGAGGATGTTCTTTGGCGCCGAGGGCCGTTCGCTAGGCCCTCTCGGAGTGACTCTAGGCCATCTTGGGCCAAGAAGTTGAAGGATAAGATGAAGTCTCTTTTCGCATGCAAGCCAAGGGCGATCTGAGGCTCACGTGGAGTCAAGGAGAGTCGTCGCCCGGCACAACAAGGTCTTGCAGCTCTATGGCAAGGATGTGTCTCATGGGTCTCGAGGAGCACATCACTCCACGAGACCGAGTGGATGGAGAAGCAAGGATCTGGTGGACTGATTACGAGGAGGAGGTCGAGCAGTCCATTCCAGTGCAGAGGCGTCGGCGAAGAGGCGTGGGACAACTTCTCCGCTTGAGCCACCTCTTGTGTGTTTAGGTGTCCTCTCTGCCTTTTTGGCGTCTCGATGCCAAAGGGGAGAGAGTGTAGGGATTTGCGAGTTTGTGTGTCGTGTGTTTGCTGCTTTCAGTTGAACTCTCTGCTGTTTTTCTCGGTTGAACCTTGGTTATCTTACCTCGTATGGTGTAAGACATATGCACTCTATCTATCCTAGCTAGCTTGTGCTATATTGTGCTACTTTCATGCTATGCTATGCTTATTATCATGTCTTGGTCTCTGAAATATAGGGGGAGTGTTGATCCTAGTTTGTGTGCCATGCAGTCCAAAGCATTCATCTAAAGTGCACACATCTAGGGGGAGCCCCGTCTATATTTTAGAAAGTGAGGTTTGCCAACGCTCTAAAAATATCTTATCTATGTGCAAATCCGTGTTGTCATCAATACACCAAAAGGGGGAGATTGTAAGGGCATATTTATCCCTAAGTGTTTTGGTGATTGATGACAATACTCGTACGGACTAATCGTGTGCCTTGAGTCCCTCAGATACTTCATCATTAGGCACAAGACGATTCGGTGCCCCTCGGAGACTGTTGAAGCCAGTGTTGTTCTACGTTTCTCTTTGGTGGAGTTGAGTCGTAGGAGAGCCGTACTATTAAGACGGGGTCCGCGTCGGAAAGGTAGGGTGGAATCACACATACACTTGTCCCTCCTTTCCTTGCACTTTGGAGCTACCCATCGTTATCTTGGTTGTGTGAAAAACTGGCGACTACTGCTGTACTTGCGGTAGTACCGCAGGTACAAGCGGTAGTACCGCGGCGCGTCACGGTAGTACCGCCCCTTTGGTGCGGTAGTACCGCGGCACCCTGGCCTAGTGCCGCTCCGGTGCGGTAGTAGGGGCGGATGTAACTTTTTACATCCGCGCCACTCACGGTAGTACCACCCCTTTGGTGCGGTAGTACCGCGGCACCCTGGCCTAGTGCCGCTCCGGTGCGGTAGTAGGGGCGGATCTATTTTTTTTACATCCGCGTCCCCCATGGTAGTACCGCTCGTCCAGCGCGGTAGTACCGCAGCGATATTACGGTAGTACCGCTCCCTTGAGTCATAATCTTGTGGCCCTACGCCTAGTACCACAAAGAAGTCGCGGTAGTAGGCGGATGTAATTTTACATCCGCCCGACCACGATAATACCCGCCTGCATAGCGGTAGTACCGCGTCGGGTTTTGCACCACCCTAGTTTCTGCGAAGTAGGCACGACGTAATTTATTTCATCGCGCCCTTCCCAGGCCGACCCTCACGCCTTGCGGTAGTACCGCAAGGGGAGCGATAGTACCGCATAGCGATAGTACTTCTCCTTCCTCGAGCTTGTTCCGGCTGTAGTTGTTGCCGCAGTAGTACCGTGGTGGTCCTGATAATACCCTGCGCGCCTTGTAGTAATCTTGTGGAAATATGCCCTAGAGGCAATAATAAAAGGATTATTATATTTCAATGTTCATGATAATTGTCTTTTGTTCATGCTATAAATGTATTATCCGAAAATCGTAATACACGTGTGAACACTTAGACCCAATGAGTCCCTAGTGAGCCTCTAGTTGACTAGCTCGTTGTGATCAATACATAGTCATGGTTTCCTGACTATATACATTGGATGTCGTTGATAACGGGATCACATCATTAGGAGAATGATGTGATGGACAAGACCCAATCATAAGCATAGCATAAAAGATCGGATAGTTCGTTTGCTAGAAGCTTTGCCAATGTCAAGTATCTATTCCTTCGACCATGAGATCGTGTAACTCCGGTTACCGTAGGAGTGCCTTGGGTGTATCAAACGTCACAACGAATCGGGTCACTATAAAGGTGCATTACGGTATCTCCGAAAGTATCTGCGGGTTGACACGGATCGAGGCGGGATTTGTCACTCCGTATGGCGGAGAGGTATCTCTGGGCCCACTCGGTAATGCATCATCATAATGAGCTCAATGTGACCAAAGTGTTGGTCACGGGATCATGTATTACGAGCACGAGTAAAGTGACTTGCCGAGGAACGAGGCTGAACAAGGTATTGGGATACCGACGATCGAGTCTCGGGCAAATAACGCATCCGATTGACAAAGGAATTGCATACGTGGTTTGATCGAATCCTCGACATCGTGGTTCAACCGATGAAATCATCGAGGAGCATGTAGGAGCCAACATGGATATCCAGATCCGCTGTTGGTTATTGCCCGAGAGTCGTCTCGGTCATGTCTGCGTGACTCCCGAACGTAGGGTCTACACACTTAAGGTTCGGTGGCGCTAGGGTTAGTAGGAAGTCAAGTATGTGACCACGAATGTTGTTCGAGTCCGGATGAGATCCCTGACGTCACGAGGAGTTCGGAAGGGTCGGGAGGTAAAGAATAATATATAGGAAGTGGTGTTTGACCATCGGGAAAGTTTGGGGTTCTGCAGCAAAATCTGGGACCACCGGAAGGGTCGAGGGTCCACCGGTGGGGCCACCTATCCGGAGGGCCCCATGGGCTGAGAGGGAAGGAACCAGCCCACAAGGGGCTGGTCGCCCCTAGGGTCCACCTCGCGCCTAGGGTTGAAACCCTAGGGGTGGGGCCCCCCCCGCTTGGGGGTACTCCACCCCCTTGGCCGCCGCCCCCAGATTGGATCTCCGGGGCCACCACAGGGGCCTATATAAAGGGGGGAGGGAAGGGGCTGCTGTACACAACTCCCAAGGCGCAGCCCTCCCTCCCAACACATCTCCTCCTCCGTAGAGCTCAGTGAAGCCACAGCCGAGTCTTGCTTCTCCACCATCATCACGCCGTCGTGCTGCCGGTGGAGTTGTCTTCCTCAACTTCTCCTTCCCCCTTGCTGGATCAAGAAGGAGGAGACGTCGATCGTTCCGTACGTGTGTTGAACGCGGAGGTGCTGTCCGTTCAGCACTTGGCATCGGTGATCTGAATCACGTTCGAGTACGACTCCATCATCACCTTGCAAGCTTCCGCACGCGATCTACAAGTGGTATGTAGATGCAAACTCTCTCCCGTTACTCGTTGCTTAGATGAACTCATAGATGGATCTTGGTGAAGCCGTAGGAAAAATTTTAATTTTCTGCAACGTTCCCCAACAGTGGCATCATGAGCTAGGTCTATCGTAGTTCTCTAATGCACGAGTAGAACACAATTTGTTGTGGGCGTTGATCTTGTCATCTTACTTGCCTCTACTAGTCTTTTCTTGCTCAGCGGTATTGTGGGATGAAGCGGCCCGGACCAACCTTACGTGCGCTTCGTGAGACCGGTTCCACCGGTGACATGCACTAGTTGCATAAGGTGGCTGGCGGGTGTCTGTCTCTCCCACTTTAGTTGGAGCGGAATCGATGAACAGGGCCCTTATGAAGGGTAAATAGAAGTTGACAAAATCACGTTGTGGTGATTCGTAGGTAAGAAAACGTTCTTGCTAGAACCCAATCGCAGCCACGTAAAGATGCAAAAACAACTAGAGGGCGTCTAACTTGTTTTTGCAGCGATTGATCATGTGATGTGATATGGCGAGAAGTTGTGATGAATGTTGAATTGTGATGTATGAGATCATGTTCTTGTAATAGGATTCACGACTTGCATGTCGATGAGTATGACAACGGCAGGAGCCATAGGAGTTGTCTTTATTTTTGTATGACCTGCGTGTCATTGAAGAGCGCCATGTAAACTACTTTACTTCATTACTAAGCGCGTTAGTCATAGAAGTAGAAGTAGTCGTTAGCGTGACAACTTCATGAAGACACGATGATGGAGATCATGATGATGGAGATCATGGTGTCAAGCGGTGACAAGATGATCATGGAGCCCGAAGATGGAGATCAATGGAGCTTGATGATATTGGCCATATCATGTCACAACTATATAATTGCATGTGATGTTTATTATGTTTATGCATCTTGTTTACTTAGGGCGACGGTAGTAAATAAGATGATCCCTTATAAAATTTCAAGAAGTGTTCTCCCTAATCGTGCACCGTTGCTACAGTTAAATCGTTTCTAAGCACCACGTGATGATCGGGTGTGATGGATCCTTACGTTCACATACAACGGGTGTAAGACAGTTTTACACAGCGAAAACACTTAGGGTTAACTTGACGAGCCTAGCATGTGCGGACATGGCCTCGAACACGGAGACCGAAAGGTCGAACACGAGTCGTATGGAAGATCGATCAACATGAAGATGTTCACCGACGATGGCTAGTCCGTCTCACGTGATGATCGGACACGGGCTAGTCGACTCGGATCGTGTAACACTTAGATGACTAGAGGATGTCTAATCTAAGTGGGAGTTCATAATTTTGATTAAGAACTTTATTATCATGAACTTAGTCTAAAACCTTTGCAAATATGTCTTGTAGATCAATGGCCAACGCTAATGTCAACATGAACTTCAGCGCGTTCCTAGAAAACCAAGCTGAAAGATGATGGCAGCAACTATACGGATTGGGTCCTAACACGAGATCATCCTCATAGCTGCCAGAAGCAATATGTCCTAGAAGGACCACTAGGTGCCGCTCCGTCCACGAGAACCAAGGCGTTATGAGCGCTTGGCAAACTCGTCGATGATTACTCCCTCGTTCGATGCGGCATGCTCTACAGCTTAGAACCGGGGCTCCAAAAGCGTTTTGAGCATCACGGAGCATATGAGATGTTGAAGAGCTGAAACTAGTTTTCCAAGCTCATGCCCGGTCGAGAGATATGATGTCTCCGACAAGTTCTACAGTTGTAAGATGGAGGAGAACAGTTACGTCGGTGAACACATCACGAAGATATCCAGGTTGCACGCACGTATGACCCAGTTGAACATTAACCTCCCGGATGAGGCGGTCATTGACAGAATCCTCCATTGCTCCCACCAAGCTACAAGAGCTTTGTGATGAACTACAACATGCGGGGATGGTAAAGACCATTCTGAAGTGTTCTCGATCTTTGAAGTCAGCAGAGGCTGAAATCAAGAAAGAACATCAAGTGTTGATGGTCAATAAGACCACTAAGTTCAAGAAGGGCAAGGGTAAGAAGAACTTCAAGAAGGACGGCAAAGATGTTGCCGCGCCCGTAAGCTTGCTGCGGGAAGAAGTCAAAGAATGGACCCAAGCACGAGACCGAGTGCTTTTATTGCAAGGGAAAGGGCATTTGGGCGGAACTGCCCCAAATACTTAGCGGATAAGAAGGCCGCAACACCAAAGGTATATTTGATATACATGTAATTGATGTGTACCTTACCATTACTCGTAGTAACTCCCAGGTATTTGATACGGTGCCGTTGCTCACATATGTAACTCACGCAGAGCTGCGGAATAAGCGGAGACTGGCGAAGGGCGAGGTGACGATCTTGGCGTCGGGAATGGTTCGAGGTCGATGTGATCGCCGTCGCACGCTGCCTCTACATTTACCTACGGGATTAGTTTTAAACCTCAATAATTGTTATTTAGTGCCAAGTTTGAGCATGAACATTGTATCTGGATCTCATTTGATCGAGATGGCTACTCATTTAAGTCTGAGAATAATGGTTGTTCGATTTATATGAGAGATATGTTTTATGGTCATGCTCCGATGGTCAATGGTTTATTCTTAATGAATCTCGGCGTAATATTACACATGTTCATAGTGTGGATGCAAAAGATGTAAAGTTGATAACGATAGTCCCACATACTTGTGGCATCGCCGCCTTGGTCACATTGGTGTCAAGCGCATGAAGAAGCTCCATCTTGATGGACTTTTAGAGTCTCTTGATTATGAATCGTTTGACACATGCGAACCTTGCCTCTTAGGCAAGATGACCAAGACTCCGTTCTCCGGAACAATGGGCGAGCAACCAACTTGTTGGAAATCATACATACCGATGTGTGCGGTCCAATGGCGTTGAGGCTCATGGAGGATATCGTTATGTTCTCACTCTCCGATGACTTGAGTAGATATGGGTATGTCTACTTAATGAAACACAAGTCTGAGACCTTTGAAAAGTTCAAGGAATTTCAGAGTGAAGTAGAGAATCAACGTGACCGTAAGATAAAGTTCCTCGATCGGATCGTGGGGAGAATACTTAAGTCACGAATTTGGTACACACTTAAGAAAATGTGGAATCGTTTCACAACTCACGCCGCTGGAACACCTCAAATAAACGGTGTGTCGAGCGTTATGTCGCACTCTATTGGATATGGTGCGGTCTATGATGTCTCTTACCGATTTACGCTGTCATTTTGGGGATCGCTCTAGAGACAGCTACATTCACTTTAAATAGGGCACCGTCTAAATCCGTTGAGGCGACACCGTATGAATTATGGTTTGGGAAGAAACCTAAGTGTCGTTTCTAAAAGTTTGGGGATGCGATGCTTATGTCAAGAAACTTCAACCTGAAAAGCTCGAACCCAAGTCGGAAAAATGCGTATTCATAGGATACCCTAAGGAAGCCGCGGGTATACCTTCTACTTAAGATCCAAGGCAAGATTTTTGTTGCCAAGAACGGATGCTTTCTAGAAAGAGTTTCTCTCGAAAGAAGTAAGTGGGAGGAAAGTGGAACTTCGATGAAGTACTACCTCTCGAGCGGAAAGTGGTGCGGCGCGAGAAACCGTTCTGTAATGCCCACACCAACCAAGAGGAAAACGTTGATGATGATCAAGGTACTTGGATCAAGTTACTCTTGAACTTGAAGGTCCACGAGGACACGTTCCGCACTGCAGTGGTACGGCAACCTGTCATGGAAATCATGTTGCTAGACAACAATGAACCTTGAACTATGAAGAAGCAATGGCGGGCCCGGACTCCAACAAATGGCTTGAGGCCATGAAATCCGAGATAGAATCCATGTATGAAAACAAAGTATGGACTTTGACAGACTTGCCGATAATCGGCGAGCGATAGAAAATAAATGGATTTTAAGAAGAAGGCGGACGCGGATGGTAATGTTACCATCTATAAAGCTCGACTTGTCGCTAAGGGTTATCGGCAAGTTCAAGGGATTGACTACGACGAGACATTCTCTCCGTGGCGAAGCTTAAGTCCGTCCGAATCATGTTAGCAATTGCCGCATACTATGATTATGAGATATGGCGGATGGACGTCAAAACGGCATTCCTTAATGGACATCTTAAGGAAGAGCTGTATATGATGCAGCCGAAGGTTTTGTCGATCCTCGAGCGCTAACAAAGTATGCAAGCTCCAATGATCCATTTATGGACTGGTGCAAGCATCTCGGAGTTGGAACATTCGCTTTGATGAGATGATCAAAGCGTTTGGGTTTATCTTGAGACTTATGGAGAAGCCTGCGTTTACAAGAAAGTGAGTGGGAGCTCTGTAGCATTTCTCCTATTATATGTAGATGACATACTCTTGATGGGAAATGATCGACACTCTGGACAGCATTAAGGCCTATTTGAACAAGTGTTTTCAATGAAGGACCTTGGAGAAGCTGCTTATATATTAGGCATCAAGATCTATAGAGATAGATCGAGGCGCCTCATAGGTCTTTCACAAAGCACATACCTTGATAAGATTTTGAAAAGGTTCAAAATGGATCAGTCCAAGAAGGGTTCTTGCCTATGTTACAAGGTGTGAGATTGAGCTCGGCTCGATCACCGACCACGACAAAAGATAAAGAAGAGATGAGTGTCATCCCTATGCTTCAGCCATAGGATCTATTATGTATGCCATCTTTGTGTACTGCACCGATGTAAACCTTGCCGTAAGTTTGGTTGCAAGATACCAAAGCAATCCCGGCAAGGAACACCGGACAGCGGTCAAGAATATCTGAAGTACCGAAAAGGACAAAGGACATGTTTCGCTTATGGAGGAGACGAAGAGCTCGTCGTAAGGGTTACGTCGGCGCTTAGCTTCGACTCAGATCTGATGACTCTAAGTCACAAACCGGATCGTGTATATGTTGAATGGTGGAGCGATGGCTGGTGCGGTGCCGCAAGCGAAGCGTCGTGGCGGGATCTACGTGTGAAGCGGAGTACATGGCAGCCTCGGAGGCAGCGATGAAGCGATTTGGATGAAGGAGTTCATCACCGACCTAGAGTCATACCCAATGCGTCGGGGCGATCAAACTCTTCTGTGACAACACCGGAGCTATTGCCCTTGCCAAGGAGCCCAGGTTTCACAAGAAGACCGAGCACATCAAGCGTCGTTTCAACTCCATCCGTGAAAATGTTCAAGATGGAGACATAGAGATTTGCAAAGTGCACACGGATCTGAATGTCGCAGATCCGTTGACTAAACCTCTCTCAAGTGCAAAACATGATCAACACCGTAACTCTATGGGTGTTCGATTCATCACAATGTAACTAGATTGGTGACTCTAGTGCAAGTGGGAGACTGTTGGAAATATGCCCTAGAGGCAATAATAAAAGGATTATTATATTTCAATGTTCATGATAATTGTCTTTTGTTCATGCTATAAATGTATTATCCGGAAATCGTAATACACGTGTGAACACTTAGACCCAATGAGTCCCTAGTGAGCCTCTAGTTGACTAGCTCGTTGTGATCAATAGATAGTCATGGTTTCGACTATGGACATTGGATGTCGTTGATAACGGGATCACATCATTAGGAGAATGATGTGATGGACAAGACAATCATAAGCATAGCATAAAAGATCGGATAGTTCGTTTGCTAGAAGCTTTGCCAATGTCAAGTATCTATTCCTTCGACCATGAGATCGTGTAACTCCGGTTACCGTAGGAGTGCCTTGGGTGTATCAAGCGTCACAACGAATCGGGTGACTATAAAGGTGCATTACGGTATCTCCGAAAGTATCATTGGGTTGACACGGATCGAGGCTGGGATTTGTCACTCCGTTATGACGGAGAGGTATCTCTGGCCCACTCGGTAATGCATCATCATAATGAGCTCAATGTGACCAAAGTGTTGGTCACGGGATCATGTATTACGGAACGAGTAAAGTGACTTGCGAGGAACGAGGCCGAACAAGGTATTGGGATACCGACGATCGAGTCTCGGGCAAATAACGTATCGATTGACAAAGGAATTGCATACTGAGGTTTGATCGAATCCTCGACATCGTGGTTCAACCGATGAAATCATCGAGGAGCATGTAGGAGCCAACATGGATATCCAGATCCGCTGTTGGTTATTGCCCGAGAGTCGTCTCGGTCATGTCTGCGTGACTCCCGAACCCGTAGGGTCTACACATAAGGTTCGGTGGCGCTAGGGTTAGTAGGAAGTCAAGTATGTGACCACGAATGTTGTTCGAGTCCGGATGAGATCCCTGACGTCACGAGGAGTTCGGAAGGGTCGGAGGTAAAGAATAATATATAGGAAGTGGTGTTTGACCATCGGGAAAGTTTGGGGTTCTGGGCAAAATCTGGGACCACGGAAGGGTCCCGGGTCCACCGGTGGGGCCACCTATCCCGGAGGGCCCCATGGGCTGAGAGGGGAAGGGAACCAGCCCACAAGGGGCTGGTGCGCCCCCTAGGGTCCACCCCCTGCGCCTAGGGTTGAAACCCTAGGGGTGGGGCGCGCCCCACCTGGCTTGGGGGGTACTCCACCCCCTTGGCCGCCCCCCGGAGATTGGATCTCCGGGGCCGCCACTACAGGGGCCTATATAAAGGGGGGAAGGGGCTGCTGTACACAACTCCCAAGGCGCAGCCCTTCCCCTCCCCAACACATCTCCTCCTCCGTAGAGCTCAGCGAAGCCACAGCCGAGATCTTGCTTCTCCACCATCATCACGCCGTCGTCTTTGGGTGGAGCTGTCTTCCTCAACTTCTCCTTCCCCTTGCTGGATCAAGAAGGAGGAGGCGTCGATCGTTCCGTGCGTGTGTTGAGCGCGAGGTGCTGTCCGTTCAGCACTTGGCATCGGTGATCTGAATCACGTTCGAGTACGACTCCATCATCACCTTGCAAGCTTCCGCACGCGCGATCTACAAGTGGTATGTAGATGCAAACTCTCTCCCGTTACTCGTTGCTTAGATGAACTCATAGATGGATCTTGGTGAAGCCATAGGAAAAATTTTAATTTTCTGCAACGTTCCCTAACAAGTACCGCGTCCTTGGAGCGGTAGTACCGTGAGTCGCGGGTAGAACTAGTGGATAACGGTTGGATTTTTTCCACGACTATATAAGGGATGTCTTCTACCTCTAGTTGACTACCTCTTCCACCTCTAAGCTCCATTGTTGCTCCAAGCTCCATTTTCGCCCGATCTCTCTCCCTAGCCAATCAAACTTGTTGATTTGCTCGGGATTGGGTGACAAGGGCCCGATCTACACTTCCACAAAAGGATATTTGATTCCCCCCACTTATCCCTTACGGATCTTGTTACTCTTGGGTGTTGAGCACCCTAGGCAGTTGAGTCACCTCGAAGCCATACTCCGTTGTGGTGAAGCTTCGTGTTGTTGTTGTTGGGAGCCTCCGATTATTGTGGAGATTGCCCCAACCTTGCTTGTAAAGGTTGATGCGCCGCCTTCAAGGGCACCAATAGTGGAATCACGACATCTCGCATCGTGTGAGGCGTGAGGAGAATCTGATGGCCCTAGTGGCTTCTTGGGGAGCATTGTGCCTCCACACCGCTCTAACGGAGCGTACTTCCTTAAAAGGAAGGAACTCCGGTAACACATCCTCGTCTCCACCAGCTCCACTCTTGGTTATTTCGTGCCTTTACTTTCGCAAGCTTACTTATTGTTACATGTCTTGTTTGCTTGCGTGCTAGTTGATATTGCATCATATAGGTTGCTCACTTAGTTGCATATCTAGACAACCTATTTGTTGCAAAGTTTAATTTGGTAAAGAAAAGCTTAAAAATTGTTAGTTGCCTATTCACCCCCCCTCTAGTCAACCATATCGATCCTTTCACACTAGAGTTTGGAAATCTAGGAAATCAAACATACTGAGAGTACACCGGAGTTGTGGGTTTAATCCACCAAGAAATATGTCAATCTTTCTTTCTTCAGTGGCCACGTCATATAGGGAGGAACGTGATAGATGATTGAATTTTTTGCAAATATTCACCCACAAACTGATTTCCTTGGAGGAGCGCAAGAAATTCACGCTGCTTAGTCTTCATAATTCCAATAGGGATATGATATTTCCGGAAATGGTCCTTGAATTTTGACCAGGTGATTTCTTCATCAGCAGGCCACATGGCTTTTGCATTTTCCCACCATATGGCAGCAGCGCCTTCAAGATAATGAGTTGCAAATGGAACCTTATCATCTTCTTCAGCACGAGCATTCTCAAGTTTCCTCTCATGGTTCGCAACCAATCGTCTGCATCCAAGGGGTCAATAACCTGACTGAAACTGGGAGGCTTGGTCCTTTGAAAATCTGACAGCTTGGAGTGATGACCGTTCCGATTTCCATTCTGTCCAACCATAGCTTGCACACTTCTTAATATTTCAATCAGATCATTATTCCGTCTTTCCTCAAACATACACAGAACTTGCTCGGTGGAGGGCGGATTTGGCGGTGGAGGCGGTGGTGGAACGTACGGCTCGGGGGAGTGTCCTGCCTGTCATGCGGAACGACGAACATGAGTACCCTGGCGAATGTTACTACTACTGCCTCCCCGCGTCATCCTATTTTGATTTTTCCCAAGGCAACACAACCGAGATGAGAAAGATTCAAATAAATTGGGGAAAGCCAGCAACAAAAGCCTGAGAAAAACCGAAATAACGAAGAAAATACGACAATTAAAATAGAGTTCCAACATAATTATACGTAGACTCATACATGATAGATAAACAACATGCCAGGTTCAACTACTCTCATACATGAAACGAAACCTCATGACTCATATGACTACACTCATACACCATCCTGACGACCACGAATACTCAGAAGCTCTACTGCTCTATTGGTGCTGCGGGGTCCTCTCCTGAAGCTGACTCGGATCCTGAACTGACGAGGTTAACGGAGACCTCCAGGTTAAAGGTAACACGACAACGCTACCTCGAGGGCTCTCCCTCCGGGGTTGGTGTAGGGTGAAGCATCGGGGCTACAGGTGTAGAGAGAAGTGAAACCCACTCAGCAGGAGCACTGAGAGGATTCACGGTCGTGGTGCCCAAGCTACTCAGAGGAGTAACCGGTGAAACAGGGGAACTAGAACTGGCTGGAATATAAGGAGTAAATCCCATAGATGCTGGAGCAGTGACAGATCTAGTAGAGGCTAAAGCAGTACGAGCACGAGTCAGCTCTCGAGCCAGCTCATGGATCATAAGATAGCTAGCAGTGCTGTAACGAGAAAGGTGGCTAGCAACACTATCAGACTCCGGATCAATGATAGGGAAACGGATACGACCATTGTCGTGTAGAGAAGGATAGTAGTAGAAACCTGGTTGGTTCTTCATCCGGACCTCGTTGTAATGAAGCTCGACAAGGACCTCGAATGCAGCAAACTGGACAGCCTGAGAAGCGGTAGAAGCTTAACCGCTCTGAGAGGTACGAGTGTAAGTGCTGGAATCAGAACTGGTGTGCAGACTAACCACTGCGTGATACTCATGCACTGAGTCTGCTAGACGCTCCCGGTACACACGATAGGCTGGGTCGTCACCGAGGGGGTACAACCGACGCCACGCGTTATGAAGGAGATGCAACGACGTGTACGGCATCAGCTGCAACTGGCACGGATATGGCACCGCAGCCATCTACATTCACAACCATTAGTAGGTTAGCATAAAAATAAAACAAGTGCATGCAATGCAACAACCAACTACAAGTGCTACCGGCACTCAACTTAGCTCGTATCTAACGTCCATTTAACACGTCGTAGTCTAGCGTGGCCTACAGTCAGCGCGGCTCTGATACCAAGCATTGTGGCATCCCAGTTTGAGCAACCGGTTTACCATGCATTGCGAGCCCAGAGACCATGTCTTCTAGCAACACATAACATCTTCGTACAGAAAACAACCGCTTTATTGATGCTAGCGGACCAAGGTTTATATTACAATAGGTGTCGAGGCCAAGCGGCACACACGGTGCGGCTGAACAATATGTACATTATTTAGTGAACATAAAGGGGCCTCGTTCATGACAACTATGTGGTAGCAGAACAACGTCGTAGCGGAACTCCATAGCACAGGGACACCGATGTGGACACGATCTAGACTCGGACAACACTCCTTTCCAACGAGACTTTCCTAAAATCTGGCATGACACGCCAGGTCAGTACATTGAATGTACTTGCAAGCTCACAACAAGCATAAACATAATGACAAACAATATCATGATAATTAACCATTTCATAATAATGCAACAATGTATCCAACATGCTGTGATCATGCTCTTGTGATAAAAGTCCCTCGGACTGGCTTACCAACGATGATCGCTCTTGGATCACAAACATACCAACCTCAAAGTATTAACTAGAAATGTCTCGTGCTCTTTTCGACGATCACAACCACGACCAGTATTTGTTCTTAAACGGTGATCCTTCCGACGATCACAAGCACGACCCACACTTGGTCTAAAACAACAAGATGACCTTTTCGCCATCATCAACAGTGCAAAGATCATAACTTCGTGTGCAAATTTATTAAATGTTGACCCATGGTGTGACCTACTTTCGAGCGTGTTCGTAACCGTGGACTCGGCTATCGATAGATTAATACACTCTACAGAGGTAGCGCACTGTACCCACACCACGGAACCCATGGCCTCGCACTCCCATTCAGGTGGACCAACGACATTCCGACGAAATCCCTCCATTGCCATGACACTCTCCCAGCCACTCCGACTCACTCCCCATCGGGCTAGTCTTGGGTGGCCCCGTGTCTACCAAAGACACAACGACCACTGTCGTGGCCAAAACATAAACGATCCCACATGGGGACCCGGTACCATAAACTCAACAACGGGCACACAAGGTTATGTCTGCTTACCGAGCCAGGGTACCGCACACCCATAACCTTCCCTCGTTGGAGGCACCGACCAGAGGCATGACAACAGACCGAATAAAGGCCTTCCCATAAAGGCAAATGTGGTTGCAATGGGAAAAACTCGATTCAGTGGCACCATGGCCCGGTCAACAATATATTCAAGTTGAGTTATTATCAGGTTCAACTTAAAGTGAAAATAACCGGTGTCATAGTATGCCATGAAATGCAACACTAACATATGCATCACATATTAACGGAATTGACTGAGTCAACTATATCCACACTAAGCATAAACATCAACAACTTATGCCACTTCTCTGGTTAAGATTAAACCTCACTTTAAACAGAATCTTTTCTAGCAATTTTTACCATTTTTACTCATGCAAGAAAATAACACCACTAATTATTTATATCCATAACCATATCATTCTTTCATCACCCAAAAATAAATCCTAGTTTCTTTACCAACTAAGTTAACTTCAAACTTTCTGTGATTCAAGCATATTAACTAAAACAAGCAATTAACAGAATATAAATAACATAATAATGATTTAAATGCATGGATTAAATCATTTGTTCAAGTAAGAAAATCACAAATATTGTAATGGCACCATGAAAATGTTGTTGTGGCTTGCCTTAGTGCAGATGAGGTTCACAAGCCTCCTGGTGATCCTCAAGACAAGCCTCGCCCTCTGAAAATAATTAAAAACACAAAAAGAAAATATCAGGAACCCTTCTAAAATTCACCAGAAAATCTAGACAACAGGGAAAAATCCCATCTTTGGTGAGCTGCTAGATTTCTGTACAAAGAACAGAATGCAAAAATAATCAATTCATTTGGACTTATGGTTAAAAAGTTTTGGCCATTTGAAGTTCTCTGGATAAATTAAAATTTAAATAAAACAGACTGGGGGGGTGACGTCGAAGGAATAAAGCCTCGGGGCGCCATCACTCGTACCGCTTCGCGTGCGTACTAAGTGGCTGATTAGCGGGCCCTGCTAGCCAGGTGAGGGGGGGGGAGAGGGAAACAGAGGACGGCGCGGCTTCGCCAGAGCGCACGCTGGCGGTGAGGGCTTCTTGGCCAAACCGAGAAGGAGGGATCAAGAGAGGAGACGGAGGCGCACCTGCCCATACCCGTAGAGTATCTAGGGGTGGTCGGACGGCGTCGGAATCGACCTCTCTAGCGGAGGCAGAGAGCGGAGGTCGCCGGAGACGACGGTGAACGGAGGCGACTCCAGGGGCTCCAACCAGGTGGAACGGCACCACCGGAGAGTGGCGGAGGCCCTGGAAGTGTTGCCCAGGCCTGGGAGGGGTTGGAGCTACGAAGACGAACCGAGGGGATCACCGGCGAGCTCGAGCTTGGGGACGGCAGCCCGCGGCCTGCCCGTCCGGGCTACGGTTATCTATGCAATTGTGGAGTGTGTGGGAGTGGTGGACGGTGCTCGAGGAGGCTGGGGAGGGCTCTATTTATAGCTGAAAGTGCAACTAATCCCCGGGTGGTTTTGGTAATTAATAACAACATATATATCATTGAACTAATCATTTCTTGAGAATATTTCAGAAAGTTCAGTGATATGGGTATGGCAATGATTGATGATGTGGACCCTCAAAATGCTAAGGAAAACATTGGCAAAAGCTCAAGACTCTATTTTGGTTTAGTGATCCAAGATCACATTGAGTCCATAGGAAAGCCAATACTATTAAAAGGGGATGAGGTTATGATGATGATCTGGTTGCTCAAAGTGCTTAGTGATTTATCTCTCAAACTATCAGCAATCTTTCATTCCAACATAAACCCATAAGTTATCTCGGTCCCACCGATTCCAAACTCACCACACCGAGATGAACCACCTCACCATATAGCCAAACCCTAAAATTTGGATTTTCCGATTCCAAACTCGGTCATACGAAATTGGTGTTGCCAAGCTTCAGAACATACGTACTCAAATCGGTGTCACCGAGATGAGAAAGTCGGTCCCACCGAGATTGGCAAACCCTAGACTTTGGAAGAATCGGACTAACCGAGATTGTATTTTCGGTCCCACGAAAATCCCAACGTTCACAAGATTTGAACTTTCGGTCTCACCGAGTTGTCAACTTCGGTCCGACCGAGATTGGTCAAATGTGTAACAGTTGGATTTTGTGTGGAGGCTATAAATACCCTCCACCTCCTCTTCATTCGTGGAGAGAGCCATCGAAAGAACTACCACTCCTACCTTACATTTACGAGAAGAAAACTACCTACCCTTGTGTTGAGATCAAGTTGCTCCACTCCCACCATATGAAACTTGATTTCTAGCCTTCCCAAGTTGCTTTCCACTCAATCCTTCTTCCACCACAGCCAAATCGGTGAGGAGAGTTGAGTGTTGGGGAGATTATCATTGAAGCACAAGAGCAAGGAGTTCATCATCACCAACACCATCTATTACCTTTTGGAGGTGGTGCCTCCTAGATTAGTTAGGTGTCGCTTGGGAGCCTCCGTCAAGATGTGGAGTTGAACCAAGAAGTTTGTAAGGGCAAGGAGATTGCCTACTTCGTGAAGATCTACCCAGAGTAAGGCTAGCCCTCCGTGGGCGTAGGCCATGATGGCATAGACAAGGTTGCTTCTTCGTGGACCCTTCGTGGGTGGAGCCCTCCGTGGACTCTCGCAGCCGTTACCCTCCGTGGGTTGAAGTCTCCATCAACGTGGATTGACGATAGCACCACCTATCGGAACCACGAGAAAATCTCCGTGTCTTCAAATTGCGTTTGCTCTTCTCCACCTCTTATTTACTACATGTGCAATTTACTTTCCGCTGCCATAACTCTAGAATTGCATGTGTAGGGTGATACTTGACTTGGTCATCATTGTGAACTTGCTAAAAACTTGCCCTAATCAAAAGGCTAAACTTTTAAGTTGTCAAGTAGTCTAATCACCCCCTCTAGACATACTTCCGATCCTACAAGTGGTATCGAGCTTTGGTCTCCATTGGATTGGTTTCCATTGCATTGGACTCCATAAGCTTGGTTTCACAACCTAGGAGAGTATGGCGTCTAGTGAGGGTAATTTCCGTGAGGTCCTTACTTTGATGGTTCAAATTTTGCTAGTTGGAAGCACAAAATGAAAATGCATATTCTTGGACATAACCCCGCATGGGGCATTATTTGTGTTGGCTTGCAAGGTGAGTTCTTGAGGAAGGAAAAGTTCGGATCGCGAAGCTCTGCGGATGAGTTATGGATGTTCTGAACAATGCTCAAGCTTGTGACATTCTCTTCAATGCTTTGTGTCGAGGAGTTCAACAAGATCAGCCGTCTTGAGAATGCAAAGAGATTTGGCATACTTTGGTGAAATGCACGAAGGTACCGAGTCCGTGAAGGAATCAAAGCTAGATGTTCTTCAAGGTCGACTTGACAAGTTCAAGATGAAGGAAGGTGAAGGAGTCGCTGAAATGTACTCTAGGCTTGCTCTCATCACAAATGAGATGGCAGGCTTAGGAAGCGAAGAAATGACCGACCGATTCATCATCAAGAAGATTCTCAGAGCTTTGGATGGAAAGTATGACACCGTGTGCACTTTGATCCAAATGATGCCAAACTACAAAGATCTCAAGCCTACCGAAGTCATTGGAAGAATTGTTGCTCATGAGATGACACTTAAAGATAAGGAAGAGCTTCACAACAAGTCAAGTGGTGCTTACAAAGCTGCAGTTGAAGCTCCCACAACCTCAAGTGACAAGCTAGTTTCCAATGAAGAGATAAGCCTAATGGTGAAGAACTTCAACAAGTTCTACAAGAGTAGAAGCAAGGAGAGAAGCTCAAAGTCTAGATCATATGATGAAAAGAGATCTTCTAGTCGTGATCGAAACTGCTACAATTGTGGAAGACCTGGACACTACTCAAATGAGTGTTCGACTCCCCACAAGAGAAGAGAAGATTCTCCAAGAAGAAGAAGCTCAAGAGAAGAGTCGCCTCGAAAAGAGAGAAGGAGTAGAGATGATCGTTATGAATGAAGATCCTCTCGGAGAAGCAAGGATTCGGAAAGGAAAGACAAGTCATCAAGGAGCTACACAAGAATAAAACATCAAGCTCATGTTGGTGAATGGGTTTCGGCTCCGACTCAACAATCACTCGAAAGAAGCTATCACTCCAACTCCGAATCTGATCAAGATGAAGGTGTTGCGGTCTTGCTCTCGTGTCCTCCAACTCCAACTCCTATGACATATTTGATTCACCAAATGAGGGAATTGGAAGATGCTTCATGGCAAAAGGCCCCAAGGTATCACACCCTGAGTTTATTGACTTTGATAGTGATGAGGATGACTTGCTTGGTGAAGATGAGCTTTTACATGACAAATCTAGTGAGCTTAGTAATGATGAACATGCTAATAGTCTTTATAGTCGAGAAGAGTCGAATGACAATGCTATGAAGGAGATTGAGCGTCTAACTAAAGAACTAAACACTCTTAAGTTGGCTCATGAAACAACTCAAGAAGATCATAGAGAGCTCCTAAGATCTCATGAGAAGCTACGCTTCGAGAAGCTCAATCTAGAGCAAGAACATGAGTTTCTAAAAGCTATCAATGGCGATCTTGAAAGAAGAGTTCTTCATATCTTGCCAAACGACTTCTCTTGTCTAATTTCTTGCCACCTATTAAAATTAAGCATGACAAGCATAAGAAAATTCTTCATCTAGTAGTAACAATAATCATGCCAAATCAAATGTTGTTACTTCTAGTAATTCTCTTGATTCCACTAACAATGTTTCAAGCCAAGTTTCACTTGAGCAAGAAAATAGTCTATTGAAAGGGATTATAGAGAAAGGTGTCTACAAGAGTCTTGCGGAAGCAAGAGCTTTGAGAAATTGTTCGCAAACAAGGAAGACACCGGAAGAATCAAGGAATTGGTTTTGAGCGAAAGTTCAACGCCGAGGGTGTTGAATGGGAAGAAGGTCAATATCCCACTCCAAAGTTTGTTTCTCAAGAGGAGAAGTATGATCCTACTTCTTCAAATGAGGAACAAGCTCAAGATGACCTTCCACCACAAGACCACAAGCTAAAAGGCAAGGACAAGCTTCAAGAGGAGATTGATGCATTCATTGAAGCACCCAAGGCCATGGTCAAGTGGATTCCCAAGGCTACTTCAAGTTCTACTTCAACAAGCTCAACTACTACCCCAAGGATTCCCATCAAGATGATGTGGATCCCGAAGAAGAAGAACTAGAGAGTTCTTGAGGGTGACTCCGCCAATATACTTCACTCACATTCATTTTGGCAAAGAACTTGTGCAATCAACTTCCACATCTTGCACTAGTTCATGGAGTCACAAACCCTCATGTTGGTAAGTCAAGGGACAAGGTAATCATTGCTTTCATGGACATCATCTATTGTGTACTTCAATCTATGTCCATGGATATCCTCGTTTGTTCCTTGTGGGACTAACCCATGTAGGTATTGAAAGTGCCGAATCAAAGGATTGCTCCCAACTCTTGATGATCTTCATCAACATTGAGCATCCACATCTTCAACATCTACATGAAGTCTTCAACGACAACCCAAGGTTAGTTTGACCCTTTAAAGGGGTTCTCACATCAAGGGGAGCTTTGCTCTAAAGAAATGAGCTAAAGCATCTTCAAATGATGTGAACACATTAATGCTTTATGTAAAAGTGGTAACCCCACTTGTGCTTAAACGATGAGTATGACCTATGATCAAATGTTGTCATTTGACTCCTAAGTCAATATACTCATATATAGATGACCTAGTCATCGCCAAATTGTGTGCTAGAAGCTAGTGTTTTGTTTGTGCATGTTTGACACATATTTCATTTGCTATCTTATTGTGTGAGCATGTTGGATGCATGATTTTATCCATTCAAGGACATACATTTGTTGCTTTGGTCTTTTGGATTTCTCTTTTTGACCAAATGGATGGACAAGAATGCCTAAGTTCCTCCCCTAGCTATCTATGCTTTCTTGTCTCAAACTCTATTCATGCTTATATCACAAACTTTGAACAAGACTTTTTGGACGGACCGAGTGAGGAGCACTCGAGCCACCGATCCATCAAAAGCCTAACTTCCAAAACCTTCTAAGTACTTTCGGTCAAACCGATATACTCAAATCGGACGGACCAAATCACTTGGATTGATCTAGGTTTTCACCTCGGTGAAACCGAGTTGTAACTTCGGCGTGACGAAGTGAGTAATCGCACGCAGATTAACCATCTCGGTCCCACCGAGTTTTCAACTCGGTCCCACCGACACCGAAGGTATATATACCGAGGACAGCGCGTTGATTACTTCTTCAAACGCCTCGCCCTCAAACCCTTATTTGCCGTCGCCGTGGTCTTTGGATCGTCTCCGCCGTCGCTTTGTGCGCCCTCGCCATGGTCTCCATCGCCGTCAGCGGTCAATCTCGCCGCGCCGTTGCCGCCGTGGTGAAGCTCCACCAGTTGGGTGAGTTTCATCCTCTCGTGCTTCAACCGCTGATTCAATGCACGATAGGTTTTGCCTAGCTTCTTGCCAAGATTGAAATCTTCCTATCCAGCAGATTAGATCATAGAACAAAATTGAGTGAAAATTTTAGGGTTAGGTTTCCGCGAACACATCTCGGTGTGACCGATTCTACATTCTCGGATGACCGATTTGGCCTCTGGTCATTGCCTTTGCACTTTTCGATTAAACCGAGTTGTGCAAATCGGTAAGACCGAAGTGAGGATTTAGTGAAACCCTAGTGCTCTCGGCGGATCGAAACCCATTTCGGTCCAACCGAAAGTGGTGTATATGGTGCTGTTTAGGCACTTGGATTCACGAATTTATAGACTCGGTCGGACCGAAATGTACTCTGTGAAAACCTAAAACTAAAGTTTGAACTCATTCTTTTGCAAAAACCTCTGCGGTTTGTGATAACTCTTCTATTACGCCTATACCTATTCTTTTCACGGGTTGTCGGTCATATCTCGATGCTAGTAGCAATCGAACAGTCGAATCACCGTTGAGATTCGAGAGGCAGCTACAAGTCTGAAGCAAGCAGTTTTTGATGATGGAGAGAGCACTCCAAGTGGATTGCCTCCACTGCCACGGGGCGGGAAGAAGAAGAATTACGATGAGGAGGATTCGACTTTGTTGCAGATGAGGAGATAACTTCAAAGCCAAAAGGCAAGTGGTTGCCAAGGGCTATCAAGGGCAACAGTCAAAGAAAGGCACCAAGAAGGTAAAGAAATCCACAGTTGCAAAGAAGCTCAAGCATGGAAGAAGAAACCTCCGCAAGATCAAGAAAACTTCCAAGAGGAAGAGGCTAGTTCATGAAGAAGGCGATGATGATGACTCAGATGAGGAAGCACCCCAGCCTCCTCGAAGCGAAGTTGATGGGAGATGCCATCGAGGCAGGAGCACCCACAAAATCTAAGCCATCAGCTCCAAGAAAGGCAGCCCAAGCCAAACCTGCTGCCAAGCCAAAGAAGACTGTGAGAAACATACACCTCAGAGAAGAAGAAGGATAATGTGCCACTGCAGAATCGATGATGAGGCTCATGTTTTGCTAAAGCTCGGACGAAATTGCGAGTTCATAATGATGCTCATCCTCGAGCTGAACATATGAAGGAAAGGAAGGACAAAGGTCTCGAGCTATGGAGGCAAGTTGATCCATATGCCACCAGAGAAGGACAGCTGTTGACTCTAGATTCCACACTAGAGAGCAACAAGACTTTTATGAGGCAGTGCTCATGGATAAGAAGCCAATTATTCTTGACACGGATATGTAGGTGGGATTACATCGACGATGAAAACACAGAGACTATTTCCCACATGTGCATGAGAGCTTCACCGCATGTGGAGTTGCGAGTTTGTTGGTCGAAATTGACCGCTTGGAATGATGAGATGATCATGCGGTTCTATGCCACCGCACACTTCTATCGGATGGCGAATTGTATGGATGATGAAGACGTAGATTCCATTCAAGCTGTTGAGGAATGGAGAGCGTTCTTGAATGCACCGATATCAAGGGATGATGATGTTGATGTCTATGGCATTCCAAAGAAAAATCACGAGTCTATGAAGAACATGTACAATGAGGTACCGACAAGGATGTTGAGATATGGAAGCTTGGATCAGTATATCATCTTGAGCAGGTCTCCCAACCACTAACACCATTACGAGGCATACTTTGATGCCTAAGTCGAGAGACCACCGCATGATAAGAGGGTATTCTATCAACATCTGCACATTCTAGATCGAAGACACCTTTTAAGGTGATGGACACGATAGTAGAGACTATCAAGAGGACAGACAGACACGAAGAAGAGGTCGTGTGGGTTTGCTCCACATATTCAGATGCTCATTAATGCCAAGTTTGGCACGGACACCTACATTGGATAGACCCCACTTGCCATTGCAGCTGAACATGAAGATAATGAAGTTGTGATGGTGAGGATGCTCCCACATCATTGAAGGACATGCTAAGTCTGAAGCTGCCAAACAAGCTAAAGCTGAAAAGGAAGCAGACAAAAGCCCAAGAGCATTGGAGAACAACTTCTTGAAGCCACTCGGAGAATTGAACTCGCTTTGCCAGCATAGTGCGTCTCGGAGAGCCTAGAGAGGATAGTTGAAGATAAGTTCCATGCTCTGGATGTCAAGTGGATGAAGTGCAGTCACCGTCAACAAGCTTGAGGCGACATTGAGGAAGCGAAGAGGAGAAGGCGAGAGCTCATGAAGGAGATGGAAGGTGATATGGTCGGGATGACTATGAGCAGCTGCTGCAGTGCCCACAAAGCCAGATCATTGCTATTCCCGTGATGACCCAGGGCTACTACATCAAGACTTTCTACAGCTCCATCGGTTCAAAGACCAGCTCCGGTGTCCACTCCTCCAGCTCCACAGACTTGAAGAAGCTTTTGCAGATGCAGCTATCTCCACTCCATCGGCGCAGACAGAGCCGCCAGCAGAGTCCCTAGTGACGATTAGCTCTATACCTTCGAACTTTTGGTAACTTGTTGCCAAAGGGGAAAATTGTATAGATCATAGGACTTCGAGAGAGAGTGCTCGTTTTGCTCTTTCGTTTGCGGTTTTCCTTGAGATACTTTTGAGTTCTTTGAGACATTTCGTGTGTTTGATACTCGTTTGCTCTATCTTGATGAGTGCTTGATCGTACTATGCTTAATGCTTATCATATTCCATTCATATCTTGTATGATCACTTACTCATGTCTTGGTGATTGGGTGCATGCTATTCATTCTTATCATTTTTGTGCGCTCCACCAAGATGTATGTGACATGGAAGAGTGACCCATGATCCTAATCGATTGTGCATTTGCATTCAAGCATAAATCTTAAATAATGCACAAATTTAGGGGAGCTCTTGCTTATCATATACTTCTCAAAGCGGCGATGTTATTCATTGATTATATCATTTGTCGAAGCTTTGATCTATATGTTGTCATCAATTACCAAAAGGGGAGATTGAAAGTGCAACTAATCCCGGGTGGTTTTGGTAATTAATAACAACATATATATCATTGAACTAATCATTTCTTGAGAATATTTGAAAAGTTCGATTGATATGGGTATGGCAATGACCGATGATGTGGACCCCTCAAAATGCTAAGGAAAACATTGGCAAAAGCTCAAGACTCTATTTTTGGTTTAGTGATCCAAGATCACATTGAGTCCATAGGAAAGCCAATACTATTAAAAGGGATGAGGTTATGATGATGATCTGGTTGCTCAAAGTGCTTAGTGATTTATCTCTCAAACTATCAGCAATCTTTCATTCCAACATAAACCCATAAGTAATCTCGGTCCCACCGATTCCAAACTCGATCACACCGAGATGAACCACCTCAGCCATATAGCCAAACCCTAAAATTTCGGATTTTCCGATTCCAAACTCGGTCATACGAAATTGGTGTTGCCAAGCTTCAGAACCTACGTACTCAAATCGGTGTCACCGAGATGAGAAAGTCGGTCCCACCGAGATTGGCAAACCCTAGACTTTGGAAGAATCGGACTAACCGAGATTGTATTTTCGGTCCCACGAAAATCCCAACGTTCTAAGATTTGAACTTTCGGTCTCACCGAGTTGTCAACTTCGGTCCGACCGAGATTGGTCAAATGTGTGTAGCAGTTGGATTTTGTGTGGAGGCTATAAATACCCTCCACCTCCTCTTCATTAGTGGAGAGAGCCATCGAAAGAACTACCACTCCTACCATACATTTACGAGAAGAAAACTACCTACCCTTGTGTTGAGATCAAGTTGCTCCACTCCCACCATATGAAACTTGATTTCTAGCCTTCCCAAGTTTCTTTCCACTCAATCCTTCTTCCACCACAGCCAAATCGGTGAGGAGAGTTGAGTGTTGGGGAGATTATCATTGAAGCACAAGAGCAAGGAGTTCATCATCACCAACACCATCTATTACCTTTTGGAGGTGGTGCCTCCTAGATTGGTTAGGTGTCGCTTGGGAGCCTCCGTCAAGATGTGGAGTTGAACCAAGAAGTTTGTAAGGGCAAGGAGATCGCCTACTTCGTGAAGATCTACCCCGAGTAAGGCTAGTCCTCCGTGGGCGTAGGCCATGATGGCATAGACAAGGTTGCTTCTTCGTGGACCCTTCGTGGGTGGAGCCCTCCGTGGACTCTCAGGCCGTTACCCTCCGTGGGTTGAAGTCTCCATCAGCGTGGATTGGCGATAGCACCACCTATCTGAACCACGAGAAAAATCTCCGTGTCTTCAAATTGCGTTTGCTCTTCTCCACCTCTTATTTACTACATGTGCAATTTACTTTCCGCTGCCATAACTCTAGAATTAATTTTTAACCCTTCCCACCTATTGGCCCATTTGCCCCCCTTTTTGGGCCCCCAATCCGTTTTTTGGGGGTTTTGTTAAAATTTTGGGTTTTCCCAACCCCAGGGCCCCGGGGTTTGTTATTTGGCCCAAGGGAAAGCTTTTGTTTAAAACCGGGGCTTCCGCCCGGGGTTTTTAAAACAGGCCCGCCCACAGACAAATTAAGGGGGGGACGCCCCAGGGGTATGAAAATTTGCCCGGAAAACCCCTTTCCCCCGACCGGGGGCAAAATTTCCCCCAAGCCCGTAACCCCAAAGGAAAAAACCGGTTTGGGTGGAAAGGGGGTTTTTAGTTTAAAGCCCCAGCCCTGGGAACCCCCCCATTAAATTTGCCCCCGGGGGCCCCTCCTTTCCGCCCGGTGGGGGGGTTAAACCGTTTTCCCCCATGGGGGCCTCCTGCCCCCCAAGCCCCTACCAGGGTTGACCTTTCGCCCCCGGGGGCCCCCCGCCTCCTTTTTCCCGCCGTAGGGCTCCAAGCCCCAGGGGGAGGGCGGGGAAAGGGCCCCCGAGCCCAACTGGCTCAATTTTGGGGGGCCCCCAATTCCCAACCCCCCTTTAACCCTCAAAGCAACCCACTTAGCCCCCTCGAAAGGGGCCCCCGGGTTTCGCCCGTCCTTAAAATTGCCCCAAAGGGGGGCCCCAAAGGGACCCGGTTTTTGGTTTTGCCCGCCAACCCCAGCGCTGCCCGGGGCCCACCTGCCCGGGGGCCCGGGGGGCGGGGGGGAAAAAACTTCGAAGGCCCGGGTTGGCCCCAACCCCGGGGCCCCCACTTTCCCAAACCCCCCCAAAAAATAAACCCCGGGGCCCCGGGCTTGAAAACCCCGGAGGGGCCCCCACTCACCCCTTTGAAGGGGGCCCACCGGCCAAAAGGTCCCCCGGGCCCAGCGATAAGGGAGGGGGGCCCCCGGGGGGGTTGGGGGGGCCGGGGGCCCAAGGCCCAGGGATAAAAAAGGGAAACCCCCCGGGGTTTTTCCCCAAAAAAAGTAAACCCAAACCCGCCGGCGGGGGCCCCAAAGGGGACGGGGGACCCCCCGCGCCCAACCCCCATTTTTAAGGACCCCACCCGATTTAAAGAGTAAGGGGTTTCCTTTTGCCCGCCCGGGCCCCCCGGGGAAAAAAAGGACCACCCCAAAGGGTTTTTTCCCCCCAGGAAAATAAAGCCTTAAACCCCAAAAAACACCCCCGGGGGCCCTCTTTTGGGGTCCCACCCCCCAGAGGAATCCCCCGTGGGTGGGACCCCGGGGCCCAACCCAAATCTGGCCCCGGGGGTAGCCAAACCCGGGGCCCCGGTGCCCAAAGGAAATGGGAAAAAGGGGGCCCTTCGCCTTTAAAAGGGGTTTCCCGGGAACCGAAAACCGGGGGCCATCAGATTCCGGGGGCCCCCAAGGGTTTGGTTGAGAAATTTCCCGGGGAAAATTACCCCGGGAGGCCCAAAAATGGCCCAAAAACCCTGGGCCCCAAAAAAGGGAAAAGGTTTTTCCCAAACATATGGTTTGGGCAAGGAAGAGAAGGCGCAAAGGGGTTAAAGGGTTTTAACTTTAAAAAGGGGGGCCCCTTTTGTGACCCTTTGAGCCCAAACAAGGCCTTTCCTTTCCAGGGGGGGCCCAACCCAAAAAATTGGCCCCCCTTTAAACTAAAGCATGGGGGCCCAAAAAAGGGCGAAAGGAAAATGGGAGGGGGGCCCCCTTTTTTCCCGGGGCCGCCCCGGCCCCCCAAAAAGTGCCCCTTTCCCCCCCAAAACCCCGCAAAAACCCTGGGGGCCCAAACCCCAAATTTTGGCCCCCAAAGGGTCCAATTTTTGGGGTGGGGGAAAAGGGCCCAACCCCCCCGGGGAAACCACCAAAGCCAAGGGACCAAATTTTAAACCGGGGCAAACCCCCTGGCAAAGGAAATCCCAAGGGCCCCGGGGCCCAAACCCCTTTACTGAACCATTTAAAGAAAGACCACCCCCCTTTTTGAAGAAACCCCGGCCAAAAAAGGGAACCCAAAAACCCCAAAGGGGAAACCCCACCCAAGGGAAAAAAAAAAAAACCCTTTTTTTGTTTTTTTCAAGGGTCCCCAAAAAGGGGAGGGATAAAACCCAAGCCACCCAAAAGGGCCCCGGGTTATTCCCCCCAAAAGACCAATGAGGGGGCCCGTTTGGGGAAAAAGGGAGGGGAACCAATTTTTTTCCCCAAAGGTTTTCCCCAAAATCCTTTGGGGTTAGGTTTTGAAAGGGGGTTTTAAGGTTTTTGGCCCTTAGGGCCCAACCCCAAAAGGGTTTTTCCCCAAACCCCCGGGGTTGTTAAAAGGGTTTTTTAAACCAAAGGGGGGTTTTTTAAAAAATTTTAAAAGAAAGGTTTCTTTGGTAAAAAACGAAAAAGGCAGGGTTTTTCCTCATTTTTTTTTAAAATTTCAAAAAAAGGGAAAAAGTAAATTATTAATTAGGGAAAAAAAAAAAGATTATTTAAATAAAAAAACCCTAAAAATTTTAAAAAAAAAAGTTTTAAAATAACTAAATTTTCCCTTTAATTCCTTTCCAGAATAAATTTAAAAAACAAAAAATTTTGTTAAAAACCTAAACCCCTTTTCAATTATTTTAAAAATTTTCCCTGATTTTCAAAAAATTTAAAATTTAAACTAAGAAAATAAACCCAAAATCCCAATATCATTTTCCCCAAAACCGGAAAAAAATCACAAAATCAAATTACTTTCCCAAAACCCCAAAGCCCCAAATTTTCCAAAAATTTAAAGCCAACCCATTAAAATTCAAAAACCAATTTACCAAAAAACCAAAGCCATAAATAAAATTTGGAATAAGAAAAAAAGGTTTAAAAAAAAAGGAAAATCCCCAAAGGGGAATCCCCCAGGAAAAGGGGGAAATAGTCCCAACTGGGAAGGGTTCCTGGCCCCGAAGGGGGTTTAAAATAAACTAAAAACAATTTTTGGAATTTTCGCGGAAAAAGGGTTTGGGGGAACCCCGGGGGGTTAAATTTTATTACGGTTTGAAATTTCCCCCAAACCTTTTTTTTAAATTCCCCCGGGGGCCCCCTGTTTTAAACCCCAAAAAAAAAATTTTGCACCCTCGGGGGCCCAAAAAATAAAAATCAAAATTTGAAAAAATCCTTTGGTAAATAAAACAAAAAAAAAGATTCCACGCTAAGGTTAATTTTCCCCAAAATATAAATAAAAAAATTTTAATTGATAAATTTTTAATGGAAATAAAATTTGCCAAATAAAAAAATTTTTGTGTTTTAAAAATAAAAATTTAAAGGGTTATGTTTTAAAATTTCCCAGGGTTTATAAAATAAGTTAAAAATTTTCATTTAAAAAATCCCTTCAAAAACGCCCAAAATTAAAAAACCCTTTATCACAAACAAAAAACCTTTATATTTTGGGAAAGGTTTTTTAAAAAAAAGAAAAGCCCCCTTTTGGGGAACAACAAACTTTGGAATTTTAAAAAACATGGGGGGAAAAAAATTTGGGGAAAAAAATTATAAATTTAAAAGAAAAAGGGGGCCAATTCCCAAAACCTAATTTAAATTTCCCAACGGGAATTAATTAAATAATTAAAAATTATAAAGCAAAAAAACAATTTTTTAAATTTTTTAAAAAAAATTTTGTTTAGGAAATTCAAAAAAAAAAAAATGAATTTAAAATTAAATTTCTAAAATTTTCCCCCCGGGTTTAAAAAAGAATAAATTTTAAATAATAAAAAGGGAAAAAATTTCAAAAATAATTTAATTTGGAAATCAAATAGTATGGCCAAAATTTGGAAGGGTTTAAAAATTTAAGGGTTTAAATCCTTTTAAAAGGGGGAAAAAAATGAAAAGGATGGGAAACTTGGACAAAATTTTAGAAAAATTTTAAAACCCCAAAAAGGGAAAAAGGGGAAAGGGGGTCCTAAATTTGGGGAAATTTGGAACTTTTAAAAATTTTATCTTTTGTTTATTCCCCAAACTTAAATTTTTCCCCAAAATTTTAAAACCCCTTTTCCAAAATTTAAAATTTAAAAAAAAAAAAAAAATCAATAAGTTAAAGAAAACCAAATTTTAAAAAAAATTAAAATGAGAAAAAAATTAAAATTTTATTAAAAACAATTAAATATTAAATTTTTTTAAAATTTTTAAAACTTTTTTAAATTAAATAAATATTAACAAAAAAACCAAAAAAAAAAAACAAAAAACAAAAAACCTCCAAAAAAAATTTCAAGAAAAATTTTTCCCTTTCCCCTTTAAATTTCCTTTTTAATTTGGAAAAAAAAAAATTTTATTTGGAAAAACCAAATTCCTTTTAAATTTTTTTTTGGGGGTTTCCCAACCCAACGAACTTTTTTTTTGCCTTTTATCCCTTGGGAAAAAACATTAAAAATTTTATCCAAAAAAAATTTTTGAAAATTTATATAAAACCCAAAAATTTAAAACAAACAAAAACAAAATAAAAAAAAAAACAAAAAAATTAATTTTTTAAAAATTAAAAGAAAAATAAAATTGAAATGAAAAATGCCCCAAAATTTTTTCCCCCTTTTTCCTTTTTGAAAATAAAACCCTTGGTTTTCAAATAAAGAAAAGGCTCCCCTTTTATTAAATTTACAATTTTTCAAAACAAAATTAAAAAACCCAACAAACCAAAATGGGAAAAAGGCTATTGAAAAAATAAAAATGATCCCCAAACTTATTTGGTTTAAAATTTTTTAAAATTTAAAGGGCCCCCCCTTATTTTGAATTTAAAAAAATTACCAAAAAAAAAGAAAAAAGGGAAAATCCCAAATTTTGTTTTAATTTTAAATTTTTTGGGTTCCCCAATTTCCCCCCAAAATTGAAACTTTAAAATTTAAAATAAAAAAAATAAAAAAACAATTCCAATAAAAAAAACGGAATTTTTCCCCAAGGGAAAAAAATTTTAAAACGAGAAAATTTTTCCCATTTTGAAAAAAAAAAAATTAAATTTAAAGGGTAAAAGTCTTTGAAACCCAAAAACCAAAATGGCTCCATAGAGGGCATTTCCGGCATTAAGCTCAGCTAAACTCCTTCAACCTTTTTGAATCAGGGTGATCTATGACACCTCGGATGCAGTCTGGCGTTGGAGCTCGGATACAGTCCGGCATTGGTGCTCGGCTGCAAAAGATATCTCGAATGCAGTCCAGAGTTGGAGCTGGATGCAAGAGGACGCAACCACACGGGAACAACTTCAAACCTGAGGTGTGACGTAAAAAATAAATAAGGCATTGATAAAGGCCGAGAACTTAAAGGGGCTCCTCGGATACCCGACGTGTAAACTCTTCAGATTTACTTCGGCGATCCTCAATATCAAAGATGAGCAGATTTGTTGAACCACTTTTCAAGACCGACGACCGAAGATGAAGAATAGTTCGGAAGGATTGATGAGCGTCCCCAACTTGAAGACGGGTTCAGGGGGCTACTGACAGTGTCCTAGACTAGGAGGTACGCACCGCATCGTCTCCTGACCAGGTGAATCGGGCCGAGGACCCCCATGGCGGTTCACTCAAGGGCCACTTCGGGCAGCCCAAGCCGCATACAAGGAGTATTCCACAAGACTTGGTGAACAAGACAAGGACTCCTCTTCACCAATGTATTCGGCTAGGACTCTTGTTATCCTAGGCCTCTGGTACATTATATAAGTCGAGGTCGGGCTAGTCGATAGGGACAATGCTAGATCATTATGACATGAATCATCATACCCCTAGGGTTTAGACCACCACATATGATCTTGGAGTAGATCAACTCTTGTAATCTCTATATTCATCAAGATCAATCAAGCAGGAAGTAGGGTATTACCTCCATTAAGAGGGCCCGAACCTGGGTAAACATCATGTCCCCTGTCTCCTCTTACCCATCGATCCATGACACACAGCTCGGGACCCCCTACCCGAGATCTGCCGATTTTGACACCGACAGCCCCTCGTGCACTTCGTGACATAATTTCTTCGCCTATATATTCCCATATATCCCCAAACCACCAGAGGCATCCATGAAAACACTTTTTCGCCGTCTCAACCTTATGTACCCGTGAGATCCCATCTAGGGGCCTTTTTCGGTGTCCTACCGGAGGGCGGTCGATCACGCAGGGCTTCTACATCAACACCATTGCCCTTCCGATGAAGCATGAGTAGTTTACCTCAGACCTACAGGTCCATAGCTAGTAGCTAGATGGCTTCTTCTCTCTCTTTTATTCTCAATACCATGTTCTCCTTGATGTTCTTGGAGATCTATTCGATTTAATACTTTTTTGTGGTGTGTTTGCCGAGATCCGATGAGTTGTGGATTTATGATCAATTATCTATGAATATTATTTGAATCTTCTCTGAATTCTTATATGCATGATTTGATATCTTTGCAAGTTTATATGAATTATCGGTTTGGTTTGGCCAACTAGATTGGTTTTTCTTGCAATCGGAGAAGTTCTTAGCTTTGGGTTCAATCTTGCGGTGTCATTTCCCAGTGATTGTAGGGGAAGCAAGGCACCTATTGTATTGTTTCCATCGAGGATAAAAAGATGGGGTTTTCATCATATTGCTTGAGTTAATTCATGTACATCATGTCATCTTACTTAATGCATTACTCCGTTCTTTATGAACTTAATACTCTAGATGCATGTTGGATAGTGGTCGATGTGTGGAGTAATATTAGTAGATGTAGAATTGTTTCGGTCTACTTGACACGGACGTCCTATATTCATGATCATTTCCTTAGATATCGTCATAACTTTGCGCTTTTCTATCAATTGCTCGCAGTAATTTGTTCACCCACCGTATTATTTTCTGTCTTGAGAGAAGCCTCTAGTGAAACCTATGGCCCCCGGGTCTATTTTCTATCATATAAGTTTCCGATCTACAATTTTAGTTTCTGATCTACTATTCTTACAATCTTTTACTTTCCGATCTATAAACCAAAAACACGAAAAATATTACTTTATCGTTTATCTATCTCTACCAGATCTCACTTTTGCAAGTAACCGTGAAGGGATTGACAACCCCTTTATTGCGTTGGGTGCAAGTTTGTTTGATTGTTTGTGCAGGCATTCGGTGATTTGTGCGTTATCCCCTACTGGATTGATACCTTGGTTATCAAATTGAGGGAAATACTTATCTCAACTTTGCTGCATCACACTTTCCTCTATAAGGGAAAAACCAACGCAAGCTCAAGAAGTAGCAGGAAAAATTTCTGGCGCCGTTGCCGGGGAGACCTACGCCAAGTCAAGGCATGCCAAGTACCCATCATAAACTATCATCTCTTTCATTACATTATTGGGGATTCACCTATCGTTTTCCTCTCCCCCACTTCTAAAATGGTTTTCAAAAAGATTCACCCTTTTCTTCGCCCTTGTTCCGTTCGATCTTTTGTTTGCTTGTGTTACCATGTGCCTTCTTTTTGCTAGCATCTTGGCTTGCTAAAAGTTTATGGATCCCCATCCACTTGCTAATCTTTTAAGAGATCCAATTATGATGAATCAATCTCTAGTGATTTGAGTGCACTAGATTATCTTTATGAGATTTTGCTTGAAATTCGTGAATCTGAAAATTGTGATGAAGAAATTTATGAAGAGATTCACGATAGCTCCTTGAATAAAAAGCATAATTGTAATGATTTTATTATAAATTCTTTTGATGTCAATTGCGCTAATAATATGAAAAACCCTAAGCTCATGATTAACGTGAGTAGCAAAAGTTTCACAAAAAGTAGCTACAATCTCAGAGTCAAGTCCATACTTAGAGCTAAATCCACGGAAATCATCGATATCCATAAAAGATTTAACACAATCGAACTTAGGTGTCATACCTGACTCCTTACCATCGTCGGAACCCCAATCTTGAGAGTTGCATTTAATTCTTTCCAATAAGTCCCATTTGAAATCAATAGTCTTCAGCATATAGGAACCAGCACATGAAGTATCGAGCAAGTTGCGATTATCAAGGGAAAGCCGAGCATAAAAGTTCTGAATAATCATTTCCCGAGAGAGCTCATGATTGGGGCATGAATATAACATTGACTTAAGCCTCCCCCAATCTTGAGCGATGCTTTCTCCTTCGCGAGGCTAGAAATTATATATGTAATTACGATCACGATGAACAAGATGCATAGGATAGAACTTCTGGTGAAATTCCAACTTCAATCGCTTGTAATTCCAAGATCTCGTATCATCACATAGCCTATACCATGTCATTGCATCTCCCTTCAAAGATAAAGGGAAGACCTTTCTTTTGACAACATCATCGGGAATACCTGCAAGCTTAAATAATCCACAAACTTCATCCACAAAGATAAGGTGTAAATCGGGATGTAATGTTCCGTCCCTTTGCAAAAGGGTTAGCTAGCAGTTTTTCTATCATACCGAAGGAATCTCAAAGTGAATATTTTCATAAAGTTCAGTAGGTTGAGGAGCATCTCTTTGCTCTTCTGGTTGGGGTGAAGATACCCCAAACAAGCCCCTCAAAGGATTAGTTTCCATAGTGACAAGTAACAGAAAATTTCAGCACACTATATAAATGTTTCCTTACCAAGTTACACTCACCAAAAGCGCTACACTCCCCGGCAACGGCGCCAGAAAAGAGTCTTGATGACCCACAAGTATAGGGAATCTATCGTAGTCCTTTCGATAAGTAAGAGTGTCAAACACAACGAGGAGCAGAAGGAAATGATAAGCGGTTTTCAGCAAGGTTTTCTCTGCAAGCACTGAAATAGTAGGTCATAGATAGTTTTGTGATAAGATAAATAGTAACAAGCAAAAAGTAAATAAAGTGCAGCAAGGTGGCCCAATCCTTTATGTAGCAAAGGATAAGCCTGGACAAATTCTAATAATGAAGAAGGAGCTCCCGAGGACACATTGGGAATTATCGTCAAGCTAGTTTTCATCACGTTCATAAGATTCGCGTTCGGTACTTTGATAATTTGATATGTGGGTGGACCGGTACTTGGGTACTGTCCTAACTTGGACAAGCATACCACTTATGATTAACCCCTATTGCAAGCATCCGCAACTACAAAAAGGAGTATTAAGGTAAACCTAACCACAACATTAAACATATGGGTCCATATCAACCCCTAACGAAGCAACGCATAAACTAGGGTTTAAGATTCAGTCACTCTAGCAACCCATCATCTACTTATTACTTCCCCATGCCTTCCTCTAGGCCCAAATATTGGTGAAGTGTCATGTAGTCGACGTTCACATAACACCACTAGAGGAAAGACGACATACATCTCATCAAAATATCAAACGAATACAAAATTCACATGACTACTAATAGCAAGACTTCACCCATGTCCTCAGGAACAAACGTAACTACTCACAAAGCATATTCATGTTCATAATCAGAGGAGTAATAATATGCATAAAGGATCTGAACATATGATCTTCCACCAAGTAAACCAATTAGCATCAACTACAAGGAGTAATCAACACTACTAGCAACCCACATGTACCAATTTGTGGTTTGGATACAAGATTGGATACAAGAGATGAACTAGGGTTTTGAGAGGAGATGGTGCTGGTGAAGATGTTGATAGAGATTGACCCCCTCTCGATGAGAGGATCGTTAGTGATGACGTTGGTGATGATTTCCCCCTCCCGGAGGGAAGTGTCCCCGGCAGGACAGCTCCGCCGGAGGCCTAGATTGATTCCGCCAAGGTTCCGCCTTGTGGCGGCGGAGTTTCGTCCCGTAAGCTTGCCCACGATTTTTTCTAGGGTAAAAGTGATGATATAGTAGAAGATGGGCGCGGAGGCCACCAGGGGCCCAGGAGCTAGGGGCGCGCCCTATCTGGGGCGCCTGTCTCTGGACAGGTGTGGCCCCTTGCCTATTTCTTTCGCTCATAAATTCTTATTAAATCCAAAAGTTGTTTCGTGGAGTTTCAGGACTTTTGAGTTGTGCGAATAGGTTTCAACGTTTGCTCCTTTTCCAGCCAGAATTCCAGCTGCCGGCATTCCCCCTCTTCATGGTAAACCTTGTAAAATAAGAGAGAATAGACATAAGTATTGAGATATAATGTGTAATAACAGCCCATAATGCAATAAATATTGATATAAAAGCATGATGCAAAATGGACGTATCAGGCGCCTGGAGGGATCAGCCTCGTGAGGACCGCCTGCAGGGCTGCGCAGGCCTTCCTCCTCTACCGCCGCCGCCAAAAAGGAATGACGACCATCATCAAGACGAGGGGGTTGGGGGCTTCCAGGAGCCACGTGTTATCGCTTGCATCTTGGGCGGAGCTCAGGCCCTAGCCTCTCAGCGCATCTTCAAGTAGTTTGCTTGCGAGGTGAATGCAGTCCTCCCTAGGCTTGAGGCCACGCGCCCGCTCAGGTGGTCCAAGTGCGCCATCACCTTCAGTTCGGTAGATCAACTCAAGTGTGTGGCTACTGCTGGCGTCCTCCCGATGCTCTGCTCACCAGTCATCAGCAACGTGCAAGTCACCAGGACCCTCATTGATGGTGGCGCAGGGCTTAATGTCCTGTCCGTTGAGACGTTCGACAACCTTCAAGTGCCATATGATCAACTTCACCGTACCAAGCCTTTCTTAGGAGTTACTGACGGTTCCACCACCCCGATAGGGCAGGTCCGCCTCCCTGTCACCTTGACAAGCGCGACAACTACCGCACCGAGCTCATCGACTTCGACGTCGCCCACATCCACCTGCTGTACAATGCCATCCTCGGGTATCCAGCCTTGTCCAAGTTCATGGTGGTGACCCACCATGGCTACAATGTCCTCAAGATGCCAGGAAGCGGCGGAATCATCATGGTCCCCTGCGAAGAAAGAGATGCGGTGTGCTCCCTTGAGCGTGCCTTCCAAGCCACATCAATCGAGGACCCGGACAGCAAGGGCGAGAACCCTTCGGATGCCATCCCTAAGAAGAAGAAGCAATCGCTCAGCACAAGGCCTTAGCAGGATGGAATCCCGGGTGGTGCCGCGTCAGGATCAGCGCCCGTGCAAGGGGCGCCTCCTTCCATCGCATAGGAAGGCACGCCCGGCGCCCTCCTTAGGCAGGGCTCGGGGGATCTCTTCTGAAGGGCCTCAGACCTCGCCAACATCATGAGGGAGGCGCTCAGGCACCACTTGGAGGCGTGCTTCACGACACATTTCCCTCAGGAAGGCACAGGGCGTGGGCAGCCCAACGTTCAGGAGTTCATCAACAAGACCACTCAGGAGATTCAGGAAGCAAGGGTCATGCGCGGCGATCGCTGCTTGCCTGGCATGGCTCCCTATCCAGGCGAGGATGGTGGGCTGCTGATACGTCTCCAACGTATCTATAATTTTTGATTGCTCCATGCTACTTTATCTACTGTTTTAGGCAATATTGGGCTTTATTATCCACTTTTATATTATTTTTGGGACTAACCTATTAACTGGAGGCCCAGCCCAGATTTGTTGTTTTATGCCTATTTCAGTGTTTCGAGGAAAAGGAATATCAGACGGAGTCAAAACGGAACGAAATCAACTGGAGAAGTTATTTTTGGAAGGAAAGCAACCTGATAGACTTGGAGTGCACGTCAGGGGAGTCCCGGGCTGCCCACACGGGTGGGGGGCGCGCCCACCCCCTGGGCGCGCCCCCCTGCCTCGTGAGCACCCCGGAGGTCCACCGACGTACCCCCTGTACCCATATATACATACGTACCCTAAGACTTCCAGAACAAAAGATAGATCAGGAGTTCCGCCGCCGCAAGCCTCTGTAGCCACCAAAAACCTCTCGGGAGCCCGTTCCGGCGCCCTGCCGGAGGGGGATCCCATCACCGGTGGCCATCTTCATCATCCCAGCGCTATCCACGACGAGGAGGGAGTAGTTCACCCTCGGGGCTGAGGGTATGTACCAGTAGCTATGTGTTTGATCTCTCTCTCTCTCTCTCGTGTTCTTGAGGTGATACGATCTTGATGTATCCCGAGCTTTGCTATTGTAGTGGGATCTTATGATGTTTCTCCCCCTCTACTCTCTTGTGATGAATTGAGTTTCCCCTTTTGAAGTTATCTTATCGGACTGAGTCTTTTATGAGAACACTTGATGTATGTCTTGCGTGGGATAACCGTGATGACAATGGGTTATTCTATTGATCCACTTGATGTATGTTTTGGTGATCAACTTGCGGGTTTTGTGACATTGGGAACCTATGCATAGGGGTTGGCACACGTTCTTGACTCTCCGGTAGAAACTTTGGGGCACTCTTTGAAGTACTTTGTGTTGGTTGGATGAATATGAGATTGTGTGATGCATATCATATAATCATGCCCACGGATACTTGAGGTGACAATGGAGTATCTAGGTGACATTAGGGTTTTGGTTGATTTGTGTCTTAAGGTGTTATTCTAGTACGAACTCTTTTATAGATTGATCCGAAAGAATAACTTTGAGGTGGTTTCGTACCCTACCATAAGCTCTACGTTTGTTCTCCGCTATTAGTTGCTTTGGAGTGACTCTTTGTTGCATGTTGAGGGATTGCTATATGATCTATCTATGTTATTATTGTTGAGAGAACTTGCACTAGTGAAAGTATGAACCCAAGTCCTTGTTTCCTATCATTGCAATACTGTTTACGCTCACGTTTATCACTTGTTACCTTGCTGTTTTTATTATTTCAGATTACAAAAACCTTTATCTACCATCCATATTGCACTTGTATCACCATCTCTTTGCCGAACTAGTGCACCTATACAATTTACCATTGTATTGGGTGTGTTGGGGACACAAGAGACTTTTTGTTATTTGGTTGCAGGGTTGTTTGAGAGAGACCATCTTCATCCTACGCCTCCCATGGATTGATAAACCTTAGGTCATCCACTTGAGGGAAATTTGCTACTGTCCTACAAACCTGTGCACTTGCAGGCCTAACAACGTCTACAAGAAGAAGGTTGTGTAGTAGACATTAGCTGCGCGTCTACATCAACGTCCCAGGGCTCAACCGAGCCGCATCTAAGGAGCGCTTCTGGCCTTCGCGTGTCGGACGCCGCGAGGGTCCGCTACACAGATACGTTCGCATGCCTTTCGGCCTGCCGAACACGGCTGCCACCTACCAGCGCCACCTGCGGAGCATTCTGGCGGCTCAAGAGGCCAGGCATCACGCGGTCCTAGCGGAGATGGAGACGGTCCTCAAGGAACCACCTGGACCCCCAGAGCCCCCAAGGCTCAGGGCTCTGGTGACTCGTGAGGGTTGGCCTCTTCACCACGCATCTCCAAGCTACTTCGACACCGCTTGTACAATGGAACCAGGTGACATCTTCCAAGTTCATTTCAGCTGGGAGCGCCCTCAGGGATGCATCATTCCCATGCTGAGTGGGTCCGTCCCTGTGGCATGTATCTTTTTCTTATGTCTTTAGCTTACCTTGATGGGGGCGCCCGACGGGCTGCATCATCCCCAAGCCGCTCGGGCCTGACCAGTGGCATGTATCTCTCCTGCATTTACCTAAGCTGATTTGCCTTTCATGCTTAACCTGCCTATGATTATCGCCTGCTCGATTGACGTCTACCACTGGAGCCGCTCGCACTGGCACGGTTCTTGCGCATGGGTCCGTCCCTGCAACGCCAACAAATCTGAGCGGTCGAGTTCTGGCCTGCGGTAGCCCCGCGTGTCACCTCACCAGGCCCTCAGTGCCCTCACCACTCTCTCGGAGCAACTAATGGCCGGCCGACAGAATAATAGCAACCCGTGCTTTTCTCGTGCTGATTTACAGGAACCTCCTGAGGACTTCAGTGGGTGGCACCACGAGCTCCCTCTATTTTCCATATGATCCGCTTGCGCGTTAAAAGGGGGGGCTCCTGAGCATCGCGACTCAGGAGCTCTTAGTGGCTCTTCAGCCCTCACCCCTGGCCTTGACCACGGCATCGCGACCTGGCATACCAGCGACGGCTGAGCTCGCTCGAGGGCTGGGACCTGAGGACGTAGAGCACGAAGGAGAGTGCGGGAAGAAGGGGGAGGCTCGTGAGGGCCTGACCTAGCTGCGCCACGGTCGTTGATGCATGAGTCTACCGCAACACAAGGGAAGGACTCCAGGCTACCGAGATGAGTCTTGCGCCTGGAACAACTAACCGTTGCACGCTAAACTCGACTTGCTGCGGCTCTGTGGCGGCAACATTGCCTTCCTTTCTCACCTCTTGGCGGCTGCTTGCGCGCTAGGGGGGACCTCCTGTGCATCGCGCCTCAGGGGCTCTTACTGGACCTCGGGCCGCTCACCTCCTGGCCTTGACCATGGCATCGCGACCTGGCATACCAGCGATGGCTGAAGCCTGCCTGGGGACTGGACCTGCCAGTGTAGAGCACCAAGTCGTCGCGAGATTAGAAAGGGGGAACCAAGCCGGGACAGGACAAGCATTTGCACAATTTCGTAATGAGGATAACATCAAAAAAAGACATCGCAGACCCTTTACACGCCCCCGCGGGGTGTTCTTTGATTCCTCGTAGGGAACAAAATAAAAAGAACTTCGAGAATCCCTAACTACATGCGCCTCCGTGGCCGACGCCATCATTAATAGTGGGCCACGAGAGGTCGACGCCTACCCCATCCAGATCAGCGTTAGCAATGGCCCGATGCTGCCGCCTTGCCCCAAGCGCGACGCAAGCTCGGGGGCACGTAACTATCGTCGCTCATCTCTGGAGTCTCAAAGAGCTCAGGAGAGTCACTAGACTCCCAAGCGCCACCGCTGCTGCCGGAGGAGTCGTTGGGGGAGCTGACGATGGACCCAAGCCCCGCTGCGTCGATCTCCTGATTGCCCCCTCCAGGGCAGCACTCCAGGCGGCGTCCTTCTGCGTGGAAAACCTTGAAGAACAACAAGGAGGCGCCATCATATTCAAAATGGGTCACGAGGGCACCCCTCGTTCGGCAGACCCGGGCTACCTCGCCCCAGCCTCGGGTCATGAAGATCTTGCCCGGGGAGACAACTTCAACCTCTGCTCCGGTCGCTGGAGCGCCACAGTCGGCGTGCTGCAGCCAAAGCTCGAGAGGCCCCCTCGGTGGCACCTCAGTGGAGAAGAATGAAGGAAGGCGGATCCAGGTGCTTGGAGGCATCGTCGCATGCAGCACGAGCTCGCGAGATGAGTCCGCGGCATGGACTCTAGGAGTAACGTCGCGCGTCGCCACGGTTCACCGACCTCTCCTGCGGCGTGGGCGGCGTCGCTCGCCGTCCCTTTCTCTGGAGCCCACGGCCTGGGCGTACAGGGGTAGCGGGAACCCAGGAGGAGGCCGCTCGCACCAAGGCCTCATGATCTCCAATCCCAAGACATCACCACGGTGGTGGATGGCCTCTTCTTCGACGGGAGCGGATCAGGTCCATTCCGGGGGGCCTTCCCCTTCTCTTCGGCCGAGAATCTGCGGATCGGTGCCATTGGCGTCAAGGCTGAAGGCGGAGCAGGGAAGGAGAAGCAGGCTGAGCAAGAAGAGATGGGAGACGAGGGCTATCGCCCCTCATCATTTATAGCCCAAGGGAGGCCAGCCATCGACCTCCACGATCACAGGTAATGATGACCCTTTTTGCATGCAGCAGGGACTCATCAAATCGGGCAGTTGCCGAGGTAGCGTGGGGAAGCGGAGACGCCCACGTCCAATCAGTCGCCACGTGTTGACCAAGGCCGCAGGCTGTTGGGGCCCGCGGCGCTCCGCACTTGCTCTTTGGCTTCGCCGCTAAGCCAAGTCCGAGCGCGCCTTGGGCCCGGGGGCTACTGTCGGCGTTTTGGGAACGGGGGTCCCTAGACTTTCCTGCCTACGGCCCCCGGCGTGGATCCACCAGTGGCCCAGTGCGGCCCATCTTCATCAACCAACACTCAAGACCCTCGCGAGGGGCCAAGCCTCGCGGGGTGGACGACACAAGGCCTCCTTAGGAGTGGCCTCACTAGGCAGGCTCGCGAGGAGGCGGAGAGATCAAGGCAAGGGGTACCTCGCGAGGTCTTCGTGATGCAAGCCATGACGACCAAGGCCAGGCGGGCGCCAGCCTGCGCAGTGTCCTCGTTTCCTCTTTGGTGCTAAGGGGGCAAGCACAGGCGCGGAGTACCAAGGCATCAAGCAAAGGTTTCCATAACGGTGAGACAAGACCACGACCGGCAGGATGGCAGGATGGAGGTCATCGTCGAGCCCAAGACGGCGTCACCACCAGCGCCTTTGACAAATGAAGACCACCTTTAGTCAGGATAGATTGTACTAGTTGTCCCCTTTCAAAATTGTCAATGTCGGATCCCTTCCCGCTCAATATTTGGGAAGAGGACCAGGGCCTCTATAAATAGGGCTAGCCACCACAGTAGAAGGGGATCCAACCTAGTTCATCTACACACCACCAAGCACAAGAACACCTCTCCTCGCGAGGCTGTTCTTCCCTTGTATTGTTCATCATCAGCCTAAGAGGCAATCCACCACCACACACGGGGTAGGGTATTACACCACAATGGTGGCCCGAACCTGTATAAATCTTGTGTCCCTTGTGTTGTGAGTTCATCGAGCTACCTTAGAGATCGCAGCGAGGCTGAGGGCGTGTTTGGTAGGGAGAAATCTTTGTGCGCACCCGAGTGTTCGAACCTTAAGGGTTTTGCCGGAACCCGATATCCGACAAGATGGATGATGTCTACTACACGACCTTCTTCTTGTAGACGTTGTGGGCCTCCAAGTGCAGAGGTTTGTAGGATAGTAGAAAATTTCCCTCAAGTGGATGACCTAAGGTTTATCAATCCGTGGGAGGCGTAGGATGAAGATGGTATCGCTCAAACAACCCTGCAACCAAAGAACAAAGAGTCTCTTGTGTCCTCAACACACCCTATATAATGGTAAATTGTATAGGTGCACTAGTTCGACGAAGAGATGGTGATACTAGTGCAATGTGGATGGTATATATGGGTTTTTGTAATCTTAAAATATAAAAACAGCAAGGTAACTATTGATAAAAGTGAGCGTAAACGGTATTGCAAAGCTAGGAAACAAGGCCTAGGGTTCATACTTTCACTAGTGCAAGTTCTCTCAACAATAATAACATAATTGGATCATATAACTATCCCTCAACATGCAACAAAGAGTCACTCCAAAGTCACTAATAGCAGAGAACAAACGAAGAGATTATGGTAGGGTACGAAACCACCTCAAAGTTATCCTTTCTGATCGATCTATTCAAGAGTCCGTAGTAAAAGAATACGAAGCTATTCTTTCCGTTCGATCTATCATAGAGTTCGTACTAGAATAACACCTTAAGACGCAAATCAACCAAAACCCTAATGTCACCTAGATACTCCAATGTCACCTCAAGTATCCGTGGGTATGATTATACGATATGCATCACACAATCTCAGATTCATCTATTCAACCAACAGAAAGTACTTCAAAGAGTGCCCCAAAGTTTCTACCGGAGAGTCAAGACGAAAACGTGTGCCAACCCCTATGCATAGATTCCCAAGGTCACGGAACCCGCAAGTTGATCACCAAAACATACATCAAGTGAATCAATAGAATACCCCATTGTCACCACGGGCATCCCATGCAAGACATACATCAAGTGTTCTCAAATCCTTAAAGACTCAATCCGATAAGATAACTTCAAAGGGAAAACTCAATCCATTACAAGAGAGTAGAGGGGAGAAACATCATAAGATCCTACTATAATAGCAAAGCTTGCAATACATCAAGATCGTGCTGAATCAAGAACACGAGAGAGAGAGAGATCAAACACATAGCTACTGGTACATACCCTCAGCCCCAAGGGTGAACTACTCCCTCCTCGTCATGGAGAGCGCAGGGATAATGAGGATGGCCACAGTTGAGGGATCCCCCCTCCGGCAGGGTGCCAGAACAGGCTCCTGATTTTTTGGTGGCTACAGAAGTTTGCAGCGGCGGAACTCCTGATCTAGGTTATTTTCTCGAGGTTTGGGTATTTATAGGAATTTTTGGCGTCGGTCTCACGTCAAGGGGGTCTCCGAGTCATCCACGAGGCAGGGGGCGTGCCCAGGTAGGTAGGGCTCGCCCTCCACCCTCGTGGACGGCTCGGGACTCTTCTGGCCCAACTCTTTTACTCCGGAGGCTTCTTTTGGTCCATAAAAAATCGTCAAAAATTGGCACGTCAATTGGACTCCGTTTGGTATTCCTGTTTTGTAAAACTCAAAAACAAGGAAAAAACAGAAATTGGCACTGGGCTCTAGGTTAATAGGTTAGTCCCAAAAATCATATAAATAGCATATAAATGCATATAAAACATCCTAGATGGATAATAAATAGCATGGAACAATAAAAAGTTATAGATACGTTGGAGACGTATCAAGCATCCCCAAGCTTAATTCCTGCTCGTCCTCGAGTAGGTAAATGATAAAAACAGAATTTTTGATGTGGAATGCTACCTAGCATATTTCTCAATGTAATTTTCTTTATTGTGACATGAATGTTCAGATCCAAATGATTCAAAATAAAAGTTCATATTGACATAAGAATAGTAATACTTCAAGCATACTAACAAGTAATCATGTCTTCTCAAAATAACATGGCCAAAGAAAGCTTATCCCTACAAAATCATATAGTTAGGCTATGCTTCATTTTCGTCACACAAAATGCTCCCATCATGCACAACCCCGGTTTCAGCCAAGCAATTGGTTCATACTTTTTAGCGCGCTTCAGCTTTTTTCAACTCTCACGCAATACATGAGCGTAAGCCATGGATATAGCACTATGGGTGGAATAGAATATGATGATGGAGGTTGTGTGGAGAAGACAAAAAAAGGAGAAAGTCTCACATTGACGAGGCTAATCAACAGGCTATGGAGATGCCCATCAATTGATGTCAACATGAGGAGTAGGGATTGCCATGCAACGGATGCACTGGAGCTATAAATGTATGAAAGCTCAACAAAAGAAACTAAGTGGGTGTGCATCCAACTTGCTTGCTCACGAAGACCTAGGGCATTTTGAGGAAGTCCATCGTTGGAATATAGTTCTATAATGAAAAATTCCCACTAGTATATGAAAGTGACAACATAGGAGACTCTCTATCACACTTCTATTTACTTACAACTCATGGATTACAACTTGATACTAGAACAAAATATGACTCTATGTGAATGCCTGCGGCAGTGTACCGGGAAGGGCAATGAATCAAGAGTGACATGTATGAAAAATTATGCATGGTGGCGTTGCCACAAATACGATGTCAACTACATGATCATGCAAGGTAATATGACAATGATGGAGCGTGTCATAATAAATGGAACGGTGGGAAGTTGCATGGCAATATATCTCGGAATGGCTATGGAAATGCCATAATAGGTAGGTATGGTGGCTGTTTTGAGGATGATATAAGGAGGTTTATGTGTGATAGAGCATATCGTATCACGGGGTTTGGATGCACCAGCGAAGTTTGCACCAACTCTCTAGGTGAGAAAGGGCAATGCACGGTACCGTAGAGGCTAGCAATGATGGAAGGGTAAGAGTGCGTATAATCCATGGACTCACATTAGTCATAAAGAACTCATATACTTATTGCAAAGGTTTATTAGCCCTCAAAGCAAAGTACTACTACGCATGCTCCTAGGGGGGAAGTTGGTAGGAGTTAACCATCGCGCGCCCCGACCTCCACTCATAAGGAAGGCAATCAAAAGAGCACCCCATGCAACAAATTTGTTACACAACTTTTATCATATGTGCATGCTATGGGACTTGCCAACTTCAACACAAGTATTTCTCAATTTCATAATTACCCAACTAGCATGACTCTAACATTACCACCTTTATATCTCAAAACAATTATCAAGTATCAAATTTCTCATAGTGATTCATGCACTTTCTATGATAGTTTTTATTCAAATTACCATGTTGTTTAAGACTCTCAAAATAATAAGTGAAGCATGAGATTTCATCTATTTCTACAAAATAAAACCACCGCCGCGCTCTAAAAGATATAAGTGAAGTACTAGAGAAAAAGACAAACTACTCCAAAATATATAAGTGAAGATCAATGAGTACTTGAATAATTGTGCAACTATGTGAAGACTCTCTAACATTTAAGAATTTCAGATCTTGGGATATTATTCAAACAGCAAGCAAAACAAAACAAAATGACATTTCAAGGATAGCACACATCATGTGAAGAAGCAAAAACTTAGGTTGAACCGATACTAACCGATAATTGTTGAAGAAGAAAGGTGGGATGCCTACCGGGGCATTCCCGAGCTTGGATGCTTGAGACTTCTTGAAATATTATCTTGGGGTGCCTTGGGAATCCCCAAGCTTGAGCTTTTGTGTATCCTTAATTCCTTTTATATCTCGGTTTCCTAAATCTCGGAAGCTTCATCCACACCAAACTCAACAAGAACTCGTGAGATAAGTTAGTATAAACCAATGCAAAACCTTATCATTATCTACTGTAGAAAATCATTAAAATTATTATTCAACATTGAATACTAAATTCCTCTGCATATTTAATACTCCTATCCTCAAATAGAATCATTAAGCAAGCAAACATATGCAAACAATGCAAACATAACAGCAATCTGCCAAAACAGTATAGTCTGTAAAGAATGCAAGATTCATCATACTTTCCTAACTCCAAAAATTATGAGAAAAATAACACACTGTAGGAAATTTATCAGAGATCAATATGCAAAAAGTCTCAACATTTTATCGTTTTCTGACTTTTCTACGGAATTTTTGCAACAGCGGTAAACTTTCTGTTTTGAAACTGCAACGTGTATACTTGCAAAATAAGCATGGTAAAGGCTATCCTTGACATTTTTATTGAAAATATTGATGCAAAACATTATTATAAGTAACAACAAGCAAATACTAACAAAATAAAATGACGCTCCAAGCAAAACACATATAATGTGGTGAATAAAAATATAGCTGCAAGTAAAGTTACCGATGAATGAAGATGAAAGAGGGGATGCCATCCGGGGCATCCCCAAGCTTAGGCTCTTGGTTGTCCTTGAATATTACCTTGGGGTGCCTTGGTCATCCCCAAGCTTAGGCTCTTGCCACTCCTTATTCCATAGTTCATCGAATCTTTACCCAAAACTTGAAAACTTCACAACACAAAACTTTACAGAAAACTCGTAAGCTCCGTTAGTATAAGAAAATAAATCACCACTTAGGTACTGTTATGAACTCATTCTAAATTCATATTGGTGTAATATCTACTGTATTCGAACTGCTCTATGGTTCATACCCTCCGACATTACTCATAGATTCATCAAAATAAGCAAACAACACATAGAAAACAGAATCTGTCAGAAACAGAACAGTCTGTAGTAATCTGTATCAAACGTATACTTATGTAACTCCAAAAATTCTACCAAATTAGGAAAACATGAGAAATTTCTGTAAAAATCTGGAGAAAAAGAATAAGACAAAAAGCACGTTTCTGTGAATTATCAAATCTAATTTACTGGGTGCAAAAGTTTCTGATTTTCAGCAGGATCAACACAACTATCACCGTAAGCTATCCTAAAGGTCTTGCTTGGCATTTTATTGAAAAAATAGCTAAAAAACATGATTACTACAGTAGCATAGTCATTTGAACACACAAAAACAGTAAGGGTAAATATTGGGTTGTCTCCCAACAAGCGCTTTTCTTTAATGCCTTTTTAGCTAGGCATGATGATGACAATGATGCTCACATAAAAGATAAGAATTGAAACATAACGGGAGCATCATGAAGCATATGACTAGCAGATTTAAGCCTAACCCACTTCTTATGCATAGGGATTTTGTGAGCAAACAAATTATGTGAACAATAATCAACTAGCATAGGAAGGCAAAACAAGCATAACTTTAAAACTTTAAGCACATAGAGAGGAAACTTGATATTATTGCAATTCCTACAAGCATATATTCCTCCCTCATAATAACTTTCAGTAGCATCATGAATGAATTCAACAATATAACTATCACATAAAGCATTCTTTTCATGAGCCACAAGCATAGAATTTTTATTACTCTCCACATAAGCAAATTTCTTCTCATGAATAGTAGTGGGAGCAAACTCAACAAAATAACTATCATGTGAGGCATAACCCTATTGAAAACTAAAATCATGATTACAAGTTTCATGGTTATGTTTATTCTTTATGGCATACGTGTCATCACAATAATCATCATAAATAGTAGGCATGCTTTCATCATAATAAATTTGCTCATCAAAACTTGGGGGGACAAAAAATATCATCTTCATCAAACGTAGCATCCCCAAGCTTGTGGCTTTGCATATCATTAGCTGTCGGATTTCGGGTTCCGGCAGAACCTTGAGGTTCGAACTCTGGGGTGCGTGCAAAGATCTCTCCCTTACCAACTCACGTCTCGAAGCCTCTCAAGGGATCTAAGCTAGAAAGATGAACACACGAGGGACACGAGGTTTATACTGGTTCAGGCCACCATTGTGGTGTAATACCCTACTCCAGTGTGTGGTGCGGTGGATTGCCTCAGGGGCTGATGATGAACAATACAAAGGGAGAACAGCCTCGCGAGGGCTGTTCTTGAGCTGGTGCGATGAACTACTCGGGTGAGTTCAGTCGCCTCTCTCTCTAGTCGCCTCAGGGGCTGATGATGAACTACTCGGTGGTGGCTAGCTCTATTTATAGAGGGAGGCCCCGGGCCTCTTCCCAAATAATGAGCGGGAAGGGCGCCAACAATTGGCCATTTTGAAGGGGAACATCTAGTACACTTATCCTGACTAAAGTTAGTCTTTGACTGCCAAAGACTCTGACGGTGATGCCGTCTTGGGCTCCACGGTGACCTCCATCCTACCGCTCCACTGGTCTTGGTCTTGTTCCACCGAAACGGTAACCTTTGCCTAATGCCTTGGCCTGTGCTTGCCCCCTTTGCACCAAAGGGGAAACAAGGACACTGCACAGGCCGGTGCCCGCCTGGTCTCGATCGTCATGGCTTGCGTCTCGGGCAGCTCGCGAGGTACCCTGCCTTGATCTCTCCGCCTCCTCGCGAGCCCGCCTGATGAGGCTGCTCCTGAGGAAGCGCTCCTGAGGAAGCTTCCTATCGTCCGCCCCGCGAGACTTGGCCCCTCGCGAGGGTCTTGAGCTTGAGCTGATGAAGCTGGGTTGCACTGGGCCTCCGCTTGATCCACGCCGCAGGCCGCTGGCAGGCAAGTCTGGGGCCCAAGGCGCGCCCGGACATGGCTTAGCAGAGAAGCGAAGGGGCAAGTGCGAAGCGCCGCAGGCCCCAATAGCCTGCGGCCTCGGGCGCCGCGTGGTGATTGATTGGACGTGGGCGTCTACGCTTCCCCATGGTGCCTCGGCAACCGCACGACTTGACAAGTCCATCCATGCAAAAATGGGTCATGATTACCTGCGATTGTGGTGGCCGACGGTTGGCCTCCTCCGGCTATAAGTACGGAACGGCGCAAGTCCTTCTAGTCCATTACTTTATGCTACTCCCTTTCTTCTTCTTCTTCGCCCTTGCTCCATCTTACACCAATGGCGCCAATCCGCCGGTTTTCTACAGAAGAGAAGGGAAAGGCCCCTCGAGAGGGTCCCGACCCGCTTCCGCCGAAGAAGCGGCCAGTCCCCAGCCGCCGAGATGAGGATGCTCGGCAGGAGGTGTCAAGGCCCTGGTACGAGCGACCGCCGCCTGGGTTTCCGCTGCCCTTGTACGCCCGAATCGAGGGCCCTGGGGAAGAAGGCGTCGAGCGTCACCGACGGTGCCGCCGTCGACGCCGGCGAGTTACGGCGGTGCGCGTCGTTCCCCCTGGAGTCCATGCCGAGGGCTCTTCTCACGAGCTTGTGCTTCACACCGCCATGCCTCCTCGATCTTGGATTCGCCTTCCTCCCTCCTTCGCCTTCGAGATTCCACCGAGGGGGCCTCGGGAGCTCTGGCTGCAGCACGCCGACTGCAACACCCCCGCGACCGAGGCGGAGGTCAAGGTTGTCTCCCCGAGCAAGGTCTTCGTGACCCATGGCTGGGGCGAGATCGCCCGGGTCTGCCGGACAAGGGGCACCCTCGTAATCCATCTCGAATTCGATGGTGCCTCCTTGATGTTCTTCAAGGTCCTCGACGCGGAAGGACGCCAGCTGGAATGCTGCCCCAAGGGAGGCGGCCGGGGCATCGGAGTGGCGAGGACCAGGCCTGCCAACCGCATCCCCAGCAGCTCCTCAGGCAGCAGCGGAGGAGCCGGAGGGTCCAGCGACTCCGCCGAGCTTCACGCGACTCCGTCCCACCACAAGCCCGAATCACTTCATCAACACCGAGCACATTAACCAGCTAAGTTGCTTTCATGCTCAAAGACTTTCAGTTTTAAATTTTGTTTGGTTCGACCAAGCATTATACTTTTCTAGCAAAAAGTTGTTTGTGAAAAACTTCCTTGTCAAAACTTTGTTTGTGACACACAAAATCAAATACCCCATTTACTTGGGGGCTTCCTTTATGAAGCCTTTCCTCTTGCATATGATTATACTTGTATGGATTTGTTCCTTGTTCGTGTATTATGCCACAATATGCACCATATTGACTTAAGTGTTCCGCAAGCTGGGTTTCCTTGCTCCTGTGTTTACCCCTACATTCTCAATTGTTTGGCTAGGGAGTAAAGGGAGCACCTCTGCGATTGTCACGATCGGGTCATCCAAGCTCGGACCTCAGATGGGTGAAGCCGAAAGCTAGCACTCTTATTGTTTTCAATGATGGTCAGCACAGAACGGAACTCATGAGTACAAAAAATCTATTGCACAAGTCTCATAGTAACAATGAGCAACCGAAGAAAGGTATCGGTGGAGGTACTATTTTCTTCGAAGATGCTTCTTACACTTTATCAGTAATATAGCATAAGTTCCCTGAGCGTGCTTTGTCTGTTACAGCCTTATCGCCTGATTGCCTGGTTATCGGAAACACCATCGATATTCTTGACAGGTGGAGTACATAACACTTTTCGGCCCTTGACCGAAGAGAGAGAAGCCGACGGTCGGTTAAGACACATTTATAATTCGGGTGAACACAAATATGATATAAGTACTTCGGTACATACAATCATTATACATAAAATTCTTTTACCCAAGTCACTTAGGGGCTCTTAAATTAGTATGAGCCGTTTTATAGTAAATGTGGTTTCTTCTTGATCGTTGCAAAATCTTTTGGTACCGCTCCTTTTTCGACACGAGTGTATGGTCAATAGCCGGATAGCCTGTCTTCTCTCTAAAAGCCACTCGAGTTTAGTTCGCTAAACAGGCCTCGGAGAAGTACTCCGCCTTCGGGATAAGGAGCTTGAAGCCGTAGGCTGACCCGCTTGAAAGTCTTGAGATCGAATGTGTCATGTTAAAGCACGACAGAAGCACAATATTTTTTCTTTTTCTCCAATTTTCGGATTGGCACCGAACACTTGATCTAGTTCAGACGTCAAGTTTTTATTGTGGTTTTCTAAGCCTATGGCACTTTTAAACTATTTGTGTGTTTCCAGCATAAGTCTCGTAGTGCAACGCCGGACACCTTTAGAGATTCTCCAAAAACATTCTCGGTTATTGCTATATATGCATCGGTTTCGAATTGTGTCTTTGGTAAATAGTTGGGTTGCCCGGCTCCTGTGCTTGCCTCCTACATTCCTCTTTGTTCGTCTAGGTGTGCAAAGGGAGAACCACTGCGATTGTGCTTCCAGCTCGCATGGTTAAGCACCTCAGTGGAGAAAGCCAAAAATTGACTGTCACAATAAGCGTAAACTGGTCAGCGATCCGATGAGTGTGTTAAATGACGGGCCGTTCATAACATTGGCCGAAGTGTTTACGACTTGACCTCGGCTGTCGCCGAACACTAACCAGGGGCTAGTAGCTGGCCTCCCAACTTTAAGCACCTATGACTAAGTGAAAGTTATAAAGCCCGCATATCTGATTGCCTCGTTTCCGCTAACACAACCGCCTTCGGGCACCGAGGTGTCGGCTAAGGGTTGTTTGTTATTGCGAAAACACCCTGCATAGTATCTACAAGGGGGTGGAAGTCGACGACGGGCCGCTTTCAGCTAATAAACGGTCGCAATGGAGTCAAAATAAGTATATATCACCAGCATTTGTATCCATTATACAAGTGTTGCCTTCCGTAATTATTGTTATATAAAGCCATAAATATGCATCAATTTGACTTAAGATTTTGGTCAAGCTGGGTTGCCTGGCTCCTGTGCTTACCCCTACATTCCCGATTGTTTGGCTAGGTGTTAAAGGGAGCACCTCTATGATTGTTACTACCGGGTCATCCCATTTATTACCTCAGACTGGATGAAGCCGAAAGCTAGCCATCTTAAAGGATATAATTGGTCTGCAACGATGGAAGTGAAAATTCTGGTTCATCATGGACCATAGAGTTTGGGAACTTTCCCCTATCTAAATCCTCAATATTTTTTTCCCGCATTGATCAGAGGTGAGGTTTCATGATCATGCTTAGCATGACAACCCAATGAAAGGAACCGATAGCGGGACTATTTTGTTTGGAAGATGTTTCTTATCTCTCTGCATACCTTTGTTTATAAAATCGTATGACCATATTGCCTTGTTTGTCATAAATATTTACTCTTATAAAGGCTTTATAAAGTAGGACAAACACTCCTCGGCTACTGGCTGAGGAGGTGGAAGCCGATGGTCGGTTAACAAAGTTTTGTACAATGCGGATCCAAGCATTAATGATGTAGAGTACTTGGATACATAGAATCATTACACATAATTTGTGGTTTTACTCTGGATATTGATCCTTAATTCGGCCACCCATGCCGGATTAAGGCTCGGGGGCTACTGGGCTTCGCGCTCATTATTTATAAATATTAAAGGGGCACATCGATCCCCTGATCTGGTGTTGCCACCCGACCAGTATCTCGGGGGCTACTGCATTGCTTATTCAATGCAGAGAATTCAAAGTGCTCAGTGTTCGGCATGACCGAACTATGGGCAAACGCATCTTCAGACAACAATAGGTACCAACTGGGACTTATCAGGCATCAAGCTAATATATCACGGCGACTTCTCACAACCTATCTCAGGGGCCTGTCCGCCGATCATTATTTCTAATATATTACACTGCATTTCTATTCCTACGTATGCTGCCGAGCTAGGAGTTGATCCTCAGGCCGATTTCGCAAATCGACCTGAGTCTCAGGGGCTACTAGGATCAGCAGTTTAATGTTTTCCTTCAGGTGCATCTCGGGTTTTAGACCGACACACACCTTGAGGGCTACTGGATATACATATACTGGATATATATCTCGGCAGCGAATAAATTGCACCAATTAATATTCACAAAAATCAGCCCGCGGTCAGGGTGGTGCACCACCTCGGAAGCAGTCCAGCATAAAGATCGGGCGCCAGTGGCTGGCTCCACAGAGGACATTTCCGGCATTAAGCTCGGCTAAACTCCTTCAACCTTTTTGAATCAAGGTGATCTATGACACCTCGGATGCAGTCCGGCGTTGGAGCTCGGATACAGTCCGGCATTGGTGCTCGGCTGCAAAAGATATCTCGAATGCAGTCCAGAGTTGGAGCTGGATGCAAGAGGACACTACCACACGGGAATAACTTCAAACCTGAGGTGTGACGTAAAAAATAAATAAGGCATTGATAAAGGCCGAGAACTTAAAGGGGCTCCTCGGATACCCGACGTGTAAACTCTTCAGATTTACTTCGGCGATCCTCAATATCAAAGATGAGCAGATTTGTTGAACCACTTTTCAAGACCGACGACCGAAGATGAAGAATAGTTCGGAAGGATTGATGAGCGTCCCCAACTTGAAGACGGGTTCAGGGGGCTACTGACAGTGTCCTAGACTAGGGGGTACTCACCGCATCGTCTCCTGACCAGGTGAATCGGGCCGAGGACCCCCATGGCGGTTCACTCAAGGGCCACTTCGGGCAGCCCAAGCCGCATACAAGGAGTATTCCACAAGACTTGGTGAACAAGACAAGGACTCCTCTTCACCAATGTATTCGGCTAGGACTCTTGTTATCCTAGGCCTCTGGTACATTATATAAGTCGAGGTCGGGCTAGTCGATAGGGACAATGCTAGATCATTATGACACGAATCATCATACCCCTAGGGTTTAGACCACCACATATGATCTTGGAGTAGATCAACTCTTGTAATCTCTATATTCATCAAGATCAATCAAGCAGGAAGTAGGGTATTACCTCCATTAAGAGGGCCCGAACCTGGGTAAACATTGTGTCCCCTGTCTCCTCTTACCCATCGATCCATGACACACAGCTCGGGACCCCCTACCCGAGATCTGCCGGTTTTGACACCGACAGCCCCTCGTGCACTTCGTGACATAATGTCTTCGCCTATATATTCCCATATATCCCCAAACCACCAGAGGCATCCATGAAAACACTTTTTCGCCATCTCAACCTTATGTACCCGTGAGATCCCATCTAGGGGCCTTTTTCGGTGTCCTGCCGGAGGGCGGTCGATCACGGAGGGCTTCTACATCAACACCATTGCCCTTCCGATGAAGCATGAGTAGTTTACCTCAGACCTACAGGTCCATAGCTAGTAGCTAGATGGCTTCTTCTCTCTCTTTTATTCTCAATACCATGTTCTCCTTGATGTTCTTGGAGATCTATTCGATGTAATACTTTTTTGTGGTGTGTTTGCCGAGATCCCATGAGTTGTGGATTTATGATCAACTTATCTATGAATATTATTTGAATCTTCTCTGAATTCTTATATGCATGATTTGATATCTTTGCAAGTTTATATGAATTATCGGTTTGGTTTGGCCAACTAGATTGGTTTTTCTTGCAATCGGAGAAGTTCTTAGCTTTGGGTTCAATCTTGCGGTGTCATTTCCAGTGATTGTAGGGGAAGCAAGGCACCTATTGTATTTTTTCCATCGAGGATAAAAAGATGGGGTTTTCATCATATTGCATGAGTTAATTCATGTACATCATGTCATCTTACTTAATGCATTACTCCGTTCTTTATGAACTTAATACTCTAGATGCATGTTGGATAGTGGTCGATGTGTGGAGTAATATTTGTAGATGTAGAATTGTTTCGGTCTACTTGACACGGACGTCCTATATTCATGATCATTTCCTTAGATATCGTCATAACTTTGCGCTTTTCGATCAATTGCTCGCAGTAATTTGTTCACCCACCGTATTATTTTCTGTCTTGAGAGAAGCCTCTAGTGAAACCTATGGCCCCCGGGTCTATTTTCTATCATATAAGTTTCCGATCTACAATTTTAGTTTCTGATCTACTATTCTTGCAATCTTTTACTTTCCGATCTATAAACCAAAAACACGAAAAATATTACTTTATCGTTTATCTATCTCTACCAGATCTCACTTTTGCAAGTAACCGTGAAGGGATTGACAACCCCTTTATCGCGTTGGGTGCAAGTTTGTTTGATTGTTTGTGCAGGCATTCGGTGATTTGTGCATTATCCCCTACTGGATTGATACCTTGGTTATCAAATTGAGGGAAATACTTATCTCAACTTTGCTGCATCACCCTTTCCTCTATAAGGGAAAAACCAACGCAAGCTCAAGAAGTAGCACGAAAAATTTCTGCCGCCGTTGCCGTGGAGACCTACGCCAAGTCAAGACATGCCAAGTACCCATCATAAACTATCATCTCTTTCATTACATTATTGGCCATTCACCTATCATTTTCCTCTCCCCCACGTCTAAAATGGTTTTCAAAAAGATTCACCCTTTTCTTCGCCCTTGTTCCGTTCGATCTTTTGTTTGCTTGTGTTACCGTGTGCCTTCTTTTTGCTAGCATCTTTGCTTGCTAAAAGTTTATGGATCCCCATCCACTTGCTAATCTTTTAAGAGATCCAATTATGATGAATCAATCTCTAGTGATTTGAGTGCACTAGATTATCTTTATGAGATTTTGCTTGAAATTCGTGAATCTGAAAATTGTGATGAAGAAATTTATGAAGAGATTCACGATAGCTCCTTGAATAAAAAGCATAATTGTAATGATTTTATTATAAATTCTTTTGATGTCAATTGTGCTAATAATATGAAAAACCCTAAGCTCATGATTAACGTGAGTAGCAAAAGTTTCACAAAAAGTAGCTACAATCTCAGAGTCAAGTCCATACTTAGAGCTAAATCCACGGAAAGCATCGATATCCATAAAAGATTTAACACAATCGAACTTAGGTGTCATACCTGACTCCTTACCATCGTCGGAACCCCAATCTTGAGAGTTGCATTTAATTCTTTCCAATAAGTCCCATTTGAAATCAATATTCTTCAGCATATAGGAACCAGCACATGAAGTATCGAGCAAGTTGCGATTATCAAGGGAAAGCCGAGCATAAAAGTTCTGAATAATCATTTCCCAAGAGAGCTCATGATTGGGGCATGAATATAACATTGACTTAAGCCTCCCCCAAGCTTGAGCGATGCTTTCTCCTTCGCGAGGCTAGAAATTATATATGTAATTACGATCACGATGAACAAGATGCATAGGATAGAACTTCTGGTGAAATTCCAACTTCAATCGCTTGTAATTCCAAGATCTCGTATCATCACATAGCCTATACCATGTCATTGCATCTCCCTTCAAAGATAAAGGGAAGACCTTTCTTTTGACAACATCATCGGGAATACCTGCAAGCTTAAATAATCCACAAACTTCATCCACAAAGATAAGGTGTAAATCGGGATGTAATGTTCCGTCTCCTGCAAAAGGGTTAGCTAGCAGTTTTTCTATCATACCCGAAGGAATCTCAAAGTGAATATTTTCATAAAGTTCAGTAGGTTGAGGAGCATCTCTTTGCTCTTCTGGTTGGGGTGAAGATACCCCAAACAAGCCCCTCAAAGGATTAGTTTCCATAGTGACAAGTAACAGAAAATTTCAGCACACTATATAAATGTTTCCTTACCAAGTTACACTCACCAAAAGCGCTACACTCCCCGGCAACGGCGCCAGAAAAGAGTCTTGATGACCCACAAGTATAGGGAATCTATCGTAGTCCTTTCGATAAGTAAGAGTGTCAAACACAACGAGGAGCAGAAGGAAATGATAAGCGGTTTTCAGCAAGGTTTTCTCTGCAAGCACTGAAATAGTAGGTCATAGATAGTTTTGTGATAAGATAAATAGTAACAAGCAAAAAGTAAATAAAGTAAATAAAGTGCAGCAAGGTGGCCCAATCCTTTATGTAGCAAAGGATAAGCCTGGACAAATTCTAATAATGAAGAAGGAGCTCCCGAGGACACATTGGGAATTATCGTCAAGCTAGTTTTCATCACGTTCATAAGATTCGCGTTCGGTACTTTGATAATTTGATATGTGGGTGGACCGGTACTTGGGTACTGTCCTAACTTGGACAAGCATACCACTTATGATTAACCCCTATTGCAAGCATCCGCAACTACAAAAAGGAGTATTAAGGTAAACCTAACCACAACATTAAACATATGGGTCCATATCAACCCCTAACGAAGCAACGCATAAACTAGGGTTTAAGATTCTGTCACTCTAGCAACCCATCATCTACTTATTACTTCCCCATGCCTTCCTCTAGGCCCAAATATTGGTGAAGTGTCATGTAGTCGACGTTCACATAACACCACTAGAGGAAAGACGACATACATCTCATCAAAATATCAAACGAATACAAAATTCACATGACTACTAATAGCAAGACTTCACCCATGTCCTCAGGAACAAACGTAACTACTCACAAAGCATATTCATGTTCATAATCAGAGGAGTAATAATATGCATAAAGGATCTGAACATATGATCTTCCACCAAGTAAACCAATTAGCATCAACTACAAGGAGTAATCAACACTACTAGCAACCCACATGTACCAATTTGTGGTTTGGATACAAGATTGGATACAAGAGATGAACTAGGGTTTTGAGAGGAGATGGTGCTTGTGAAGATGTTGATAGAGATTGACCCCCTCTCGATGAGAGGATCGTTAGTGATGACGTTGGTGATGATTTCCCCCTCCCGGAGGGAAGTGTCCCCGGCAGGACAGCTCCGCCGGAGGCCTAGATTGATTCCGCCAAGGTTCCGCCTCGTGGCGGCGGAGTTTCGTCCCGTAAGCTTGCCCACGATTTTTTCTAGGGTAAAAGTGATGATATAGTAGAAGATGGACGCCGGAGGCCCACCAGGGGGCCCAGGAGCTAGGGGGCCGCGCCCTATATACGGGGCGCCTGCCTCTCGGACAGGTGTGGCCCTTGCCTATTTCTTTCGCTCATAAATTCTTATTAAATCCAAAAGTTGTTTCGTGGAGTTTCGGACTTTTGAGTTGTGCGAATAGGTTTCAACGTTTGCTCCTTTTCCACCAGAATTCCATTGCAGGCATTCCCCTCTTCATGGTAAACCTTGTAAAATAAGAGAGAATAGACATAAGTATTGAGATATAATGTGTAATAACAGCCCATAATGCAATAAATATTGATATAAAAGCATGATGCAAAATGGACGATCGAGCGCTGGAGGATCAGCCTCGTGAGGACCGCTGCAGAGGCTCTTGCAGCCTTCCTCCTCTACCGCCGCCAAAAAGGAATGACGACCATCATCAAGACGAGGGGTTGGGGGCTTCCAGAGCCACGTGTTATCGCTTGCATCTTGGGCGGAGCTTAGGCCCTAGCCTCTCAACAGATCTTCAAGTAGTTTGCTTGCAGGTGAATGCAGTCCTCCCTAGGCTTGAGGCCACGCGCCCGCTCCAGTGGTCCAAGTGCGCCATCACCTTCATTCGGTAGATCAACTCAAGTGTGCGGCTACTCACGGCGTCCTCCGATGCTCGCTCACGGTCATCAAGAACGTGCAAGTCACCAGGACCCTCATTGATGGTGGCGCAGGGCTTAATGTCCTGTCCGTTGAGACGTTCGACAACCTTCAAGTGCCATATGATCAACTTCACCGTACCAAGCCTTTCTTAGGAGTTACTGACGGTTCCACCACCCCGATAGGGCAGGTCCGCCTCCCTGTCACCTTCGGCAAGCGCGACAACTACCGCACCGAGCTCATCGACTTCGACGTTGCCCACATCCACCTGCTGTACAATGCCATCCTCGGGTATCCAGCCTTGTCCAAGTTCATGGTGGTGACCCACCATGGCTACAATGTCCTCAAGATGCCAGGAAGCGGCGGAATCATCATGGTCCCCTGCGAAGAAAGAGATGCGGTGTGCTCCCTTGAGCGTGCCTTCCAAGCCACATCAATCGAGGACCCGGACAGCAAGGGCGAGAACCCTTCGGATGCCATCCCTAAGAAGAAGAAGCAATCGCTCAGCACAAGGCCTCAGCAGGATGGAATCCCGGGTGGTGCCGCGTCAGGATCAGCGCCCGTGCAAGGGGCGCCTCCTTCCATCACATAGGAAGGCACGCCCGGCGCCCTCCTCAGGCAGGGCTCGGGGGATCTCTTCTGAAGGGCCTCACACCTCGCCAACATCATGAGGGAGGCGCTCAGGCACCACTTGGAGGCGTGCTTCACGGCACGTTTCCCTCAGGAAGGCACAGGGCGTGGGCAGCCCAACGTTCAGGAGTTCATCAACAAGACCACTCAGGAGATTCAGGAAGCAAGGGTCATGCGCGGCGATCGCTGCTTGCCTGGCATGGCTCCCTATCCAGGCGAGGATGGTGGGCTGCTGATACGTCTCCAACGTATCTATAATTTTTTATTGCTCCATGCTACTTTATCTACTGTTTTAGGCAATATTGGGCTTTATTATCCACTTTTATATTATTTTTGGGACTAACCTATTAACTGGAGGCCCAGCCCAGATTTGTTGTTTTATGCCTATTTCAGTGTTTCGAGGAAAAGGAATATCAGACGGAGTCAAAACGGAACGAAATCAACTAGAGAAGTTATTTTTGGAAGGAAAACAACCTGATAGATTTGGAGTGCACGTCAGGGGAGTCCCGGGCTGCCCACGCGGGTGGGGGGCGCGCCCACCCCCTGGGCGCGCCCCCCTGCCTCGTGAGCACCCCGGAGGTCCACCGACGTACCCCCTGCACCCATATATACATACGCATTCTAAGACTTCCGAACAAAAGATAGATCAGGAGTTCCGCCGCAAAGCCTCTCAGAGCCACCAAAACCTCTCGGGAGCCCGTTCCGGCGCCTGCGGGGGGATCCCATCACCGTGGCCATCTTCATCATCCCGGCGCTATCCATGACGAGGAGGGAGTAGTTCACCCTCGGGCTGAGGGTATGTACCAGTAGCTATGTGTTTGATCTCTCTCTCTCGCTCTCGTGTTCTTGAGGTGATACGATCTTGATGTATCCCGAGCTTTGCTATTGTAGTGGGATCTTATGATGTTTCTCCCCCTCTACTCTCTTGTGATGAATTGAGTTTCCCCTTTTGAAGTTATCTTATCGGATTGAGTCTTTTATGAGAACACTTGATGTATGTCTTGCGTGGGATAACCGTGATGACAATGGGTTATTCTATTGATCCACTTGATGTATGTTTTGGTGATCAACTTGCGGGTTTTGTGACATTGGGAACCTATGCATAGGGGTTGGCACACGTTCTTGACTCTCCGGTAGAAACTTTGGGGCACTCTTTGAAGTACTTTGTGTTGGTTGGATGAATATGAGATTGTGTGATGCATATCATATAATCATGCCCACGGATACTTGAGGTGACAATGGAGTATCTAGGTGACATTAGGGTTTTGGTTGATTTGTGTCTTAAGGTGTTATTGTAGGATCAAAAGTATGTCTAGAGGGGGGGGTGATTAGACTACTTGACAATATAAAAATTTAGCCTTTTGATTAAGACAAGTTTTTGGCAAGTTCACAATGATGATCAAGTCAAGTATCACCCTACACATGCAATTCTAGAGTATTTGCAGCGGAAAGTAAATTGCACATGTAGTAAAGAGAGGTGGATAAGAGCAAACGCAATTTGGAGACACGGAGATTTTTTCTCGTGGTTCCGATAGGTGGTGCTATCGTCAATCCACGTTGATGGAGACTTCAACCCACGGAGGGTAACGGCTGCGAGAGTCCACGGAGGGCTCCACCCACGAAGGGTCCACGAAGAAGCAACCTTGTCTATGCCATCATGGCATACGCCCACGGAGGACTAGCCTTACTGGGGTAGATCTTCACGAAGTAGGCGATCTCCTTGCCCTTACAAACTTCTTGGTTCAACTCCACATCTTGACGGAGGCTCCCAAGCGACACCTAACTAATCTAGGAGGCACCACCTCCAAAAGGTAATAGATGGTGTTGATGATGATGAACTCCTTGCTCTTGTGCTTCAAATGATAATCTCCCCAACACTCAACTCTCCTCACTGATTTGGCTGTGGTGGAAGAAAGGATTGAGTGGAAAGCAACTTGGGAAGGCTAGAAATCAAGTTTCATATGGTGGGAGTGGAGCAACTTGATCTCAACACAAGGGTAGGTAGTTTTCTTCTCGAAATGTAAGGTAGGAGTGGTAGTTCTTTCGATGTCTCTCTCCACTAATGAAGAGGAGGTGGAGGGTATTTATAGCCTCCACACAAAATCCAACTGCTACACACATTTGACCAATCTCGGTCAGACCGAAGTTGACAACTCGGTGAGACCGAAAGTTCAAATCTTGTGAACGTTGGGATTTTCAGTGGGACCGAAAATACAATCTCGGTGAGTCCGATTCTTCCAAATACTAGGTTTTGCCAATCTCGGTGGGACCGACTTTATCATCTCGGTGACACCGATATGATGACAGAAGGTTACAGAAGCTTGGCAACACTAGTTTCGGTGAGACCGAGTTTGGAATCGGAAAAACCAAAATTACTAGGGTTTGGCTTTGTGGCTGAGGTGGTTCATCTCGGTGTGACTGAGTTTATGGAATCGGTGGGACCGAGATTACTTATGAGTGTATGTTGGAATGAAAGATGCTGATAGTTTGGGAGATAGATCACTAAGCACTTTGAGCAACCAGATCATTAACATAACCTCATCCCCTTTTAATAGTATTGGCTTTCCTAAGGACTCAATGTGATCTTTGATCACTAAACCAAAAATGGAGTCTTGAGCTTTTGCCAATGCTTGCCTTAGCATTTTGAGGGGTCCACATCTTCAGTCATTGCCATACCCATATCACTGAACTTTCTGAAATGATTCTCAAGAAACTATTAGTTCAATGATATATATGTTGTTATTAATTACCAAAACCACCCGAGGATTAGTTGCACTTTCAATCTCCCCCTTTTTGGTAATTGATGACAACATATAGATCAAAGCTTCGACAAATGATATAATCAATGAATAATATCGTCACTTTGAGAAGTATGTGATAAGCAAGAGCTCCCCCTAAATTTGTGCATTATTTAAGATTTGCGTTTGAATGAAAATGCACAATCGATTAGGATCATGGGTCACTCTTCCATGTCACATACATCTTGGTGGAGCGCACAAAATGATAAGAATGAATAGCATGCACCCAATCACCAAGACATGAGTAAATGATCATACAAGATATGAATAGCATATGATAAGCATTAAGCACACATTAAGGCATAGTATGATCAAGCACTCATCAAAGTAGAGCAAACGTAGTATCAAACACACGGAATGTCTCGAAAAACTCAAAAGTATCTCAAAAAGACCGCAAATGAAACGAAAGAGCAAAAACGAGCACTCTCTCTCGAAGTCCTATGATCTATACAATTTCTCCCCTTTGGCAACAAGTTACCAAAAGTTCGAAGGTATAGAGCTAAACGTCACTAGGGACTCTGCCAAGCGGCTCCTCGTCAGGTTGATGGAGTTGAGATAGCTGCATCTGCAAAGGCTTCAGCTGATGTCTGTGGAGCTGGAGGTGTGGTCACTGGAGCTGGAGCTGGAACTGATGGAGCTGTGGGAGGTGCTGAGGCTGTAGTCCTATTGTCTGTCACTGGAATAGCAGCTGATCTGGGTCTTGTGGGAACCGGAGCAGGCTGCTCATAATCATCCTGGACTAGGTCATCCTTCATCTCCTTCATGAGCTCTTCCTTCTCCCTCTTAGCTTCCTCGATATCTGCCTCAAGCTTGTTGACGGTGACTTGCACTTCAGTCAGCTTGACATCCAGAGCATGGAACTTGTCCTCAACAATCCTCTCAAGACTCTCCGAGATCGCACAATGCTGGCCAGCGTTGTTCAATCCTCCGGTAGCTTCAAGAAGCTGTTCTCCAACACTCTTGGGTTTAGCTATGCTGCTGCTGCTTCCTTCTCAGCTTTAGCTTGTTTGGCAGCTTCAGACTTTGCTTGACCTTCAACAGACGTGGGATCATCCTCACCATCATCACAACTTCATTGTCCTCATGCTCAGGCTGCGGTGGCAAGTGGGGTCTATCCAACAAGTAGGTGCCGTGCCAAACTTGGCATTGATAAGCATCCGAATGTGCGGGGCAAATCCACATGACCTCTTCTGGTCTGCTGCAGTCCTCTTGATAGTCTCAACTATCAGGTCCATCACCTTGAAAGGTGCCTTCTGATCTAGTATATGCAGCATGTTGATAGAATAGCCTCTTATCATGCGATGATCTCTAGACTTGGGCATCAAGGTATGCCTCAGAATTGTGTTTGTGGTAGGGAGACCTGCCTGGAGATGATACACTGAGCCGAGCTTCCAGAACTCTACATCCTTGGCTGGTACCTCATTGTACATGTTCTTCATAGACTCATGGTTTTTCTTGGGAATTCCATATACATCAACATCATCCTCTCTCTGCACTGGAGCATTCAGCAGTGCTGCCCATTCTTCTACAGTAGAAGAGAATCTCTAACCTTCAGTCATCCATATAATCCTGCCATCTGGATAGAAATGAGCTGTGGCATAGAATTGCATGATCATCTCATCATTCCAATCATGACCGACCACCAACGAACTCAGCAACACCACATGCAGTAAAGCTCTCATGCACATGTGGAAAGTAGTCTCTGTGCTCTTCACTATCAATGTATGCCCAGTCAACATAGCGAGTGTCTGCAACAATGGGCTTCTTGTCCATAAGCACAGTCTCATAGAAATCTTGCTGCTCTCTGGTGTGGAACCTTGGATCTACAGCAGTCCTTCTCCTCACGACATATGGATCAGCTTGTCTCCATAGCCTGAGACCTTTGTCTTTCCTTTCCTTCATGTTTTCAGCTCGAGGATGAGCATCATTGTGGACTGGCAGTTTCTGACGGAGTTTCAGCAATAGGTGCCTCATCATCTGACTCACTGGTGGCACATTGTCTTTCTTCTTCTCTCAAGCGTGAATGTTTCGATAGTTTTCTTGGGCTTGGCAAGAGCTTGGCTTGAGCTGCCTTTTTGCTGGAGCAGATGGCTTAGACTTTGAAGGTGCTCCTACCACGATGGCATCACCCATCAACTTAGACTTCGAGGAGGAGGCTGGGTGCTTCCTCATCGTAATCATCATCACCGCTTCATCATGCACAATCCTCTTCCTCTTGGAAGTTTTCTTCACCTTGCTCGAGGTTTCTTCTTCCATGCTCAGCTTCTTGGCAACAGTGGACTTCTTCACTTTACTGGTGCCTTTCTTGGTTTGTTGCCCTTGATGCTCTTTGGCAACCACTTTCCTCTTAGGCTTAGATGAAATCTCTTCCTCAGCTATGAAATCAGAGTCTTCTTCATCAGAATTCCTCTTCTTCCTGGCCCTGGTGGCAGCAGGAGGCAAACCACTTGGTGTGCTCCTCTCACCATCATCAGAAAAGCTGCTGGCTTCAGGACTAGTGCCTGCCTCGAATCTCAATTGGTGACTCAGACTGTTCGGCTGTCACCGCATCCGACATGGCCGACAACCCGTGAATAGATTAGGTGTAGGCGAATAGAAGAGTTATCACAAACTGCGTAAGATTTTGCAAAAGAATGAGTTCAAATTTCAGTTTTAGGTTTTCACAGAATGCATTTCGTCGGATCGAGTCTAAAATTCGTGAATCCAAGTGTTCTAACAGAACCATTCACACCACTTTCAGTTGGACCGAAATGGGTTTCGGTCTTGCCGAGAGCACTAGGGTTTCACTAAATCCTCATTTCGGTCGTACCGATTTGCAACTCGGTTGGACCGAAAAGTGCAGTGCATTGGCCAGAGGCCAAATCGGTCAGTCCGAGAATGTAGAATCGGTCTCACCGAGATGTGTTCAGCGGAAACCTAACCCTAAAACTTTTACTCGAATTTCGTTCTAACGAACTAATCTGCTGGATAGGAAGATCTCAAACGTGGCAAGAAGCTAGGCAAACCAATCGTGCATAGAATCGGAGGTTGAAACACGAGAGGGGTCGAAACTCACCCTAACTTGGTGGAGTTTCTCTACGGCGGCAACGGCGCGGAGAGATTGTCCGTTGACGGCGACGGAGACCAGCGGCGAGGACGCCAAGCGCATTTACGGAGACGATCCGGAGACCACGGTGACGGCAAAGAAAGGGTTTGGGGCGAGATGTTTTGAAGAAAGAATCAACGCAGCTGCCCTCGGTATATATACCCTTTAGTTGTCGGTGGGACCGAGTTGTAAAACTTCGGTGGCACCGAGATGGTTAATCGCAAGCAGCTACACACTTCGATCACGCCGAATTTGTAACTCGGTTTCACCGAGGTGAAAACTCGATCAATCCAAGTGCTTTCGGTTGCCCAAAAACGGGGCCCCCCCCTCCCTTTCGTTTTCTTTTCCCACCAAAGGAAACCCCCAAATCCGCCCGGGCCCCCAAAGGGGAAAAGGGGGGGGTTTTTTCTTGGGGCCCTTCCCGCGCCTGGGCCCGCCGTCTGTCCGGGGCCCCGCCCGAAGGGGCCCCCGGGGCGCCCAGGGGCCCCGGCCCTCGGGGGGCCCGGGGGGCCCCCAAATGGTTTTGGGCCCCGCTTCCAGCCGACGCCGGGCGCAACTGGGGCCCAAGGGGGCGGTTGGGGGAAACGGCCCTCCCCTAGCCCGGCCCGGCGCCCGGGTATTATTAGGGGCTCCCCCCTGGGCTCCAACCCACATTGGCCATCCGCGGGTCATGTTAAGAAAGGGCCCGGTTCCCCCCCCCAAGAAGGCGCAAGTCCTTCGCCAATTTATGCTCCCCTTTTTCCCCCCCCCCTTCCCTCGCTAATCCCCGGAAAGAAAGGGGGGACCCCCCGGGGCCCGCCCCCCCAGAAGCCGGGGCCCCCACGGGGGCTCAAGGGGGCCCCTTTGCGGCCCGGAAAGGGGTGGCGCCAACCCGAGGGCCCGGGAAGAAGGGGGCCCGCCCTGTGCAGCCGGGGAAACGGCCCGTCTTCCAATGCCCGGGTCTTAGGGCCCCGGGGCCCCGGGGCCGGGCCCACTGGCGCCCCCCCCTCCCAGGCCCCAAGGCCCCAGCCGGGCCGACCCATGGGAAACCCCCCCAAAGGCCCCAAATTTTCCCCAAATTTTCCCCTTTGTTTCGGGCCCAACCCTTTGGCCAAAGTTTTCGAAATTTTCCCGGGTAAAATCCTCAAAGGGGGGCCCCACAAAATTTAAAACCCCCCCCAAACCCCAAAAGGTTTCGGATTTTCCCAAAATTTTGGGCGCCCCTTTCCCCCTACCAAAGTTTTAAAAAACCCTTTCAAATTTAACACCAAACTAAAAATTTTTTTTTTAAGTTTCTTTTAAAAATTTTTGGGTAAAAATTTCCTTTTCAAAAAATTAAAATTTTTTTGGGTTCCTTTTAAAAAACAAATTTCCCAAAATTTTTTTGGTTTTTATAACCCCCGGAATTTTAAAGGGAATTTTTGTTTTGGGGCCTGTAAGAACAATTTAAAAAAATTAAATTAAGTTTCCAAAAAACTTTTTTTTTTTTACCCCAAAATTTAAGTTGGTGGGTAAAGGGCCCCCTTGCTCTTTTAAACCCCCTTTTTTAAAACACATTTTTTTCAAAAGGAAGCCCCAAAACACATTTATTTGGTAAAAAAATTTCATAAAAAATTTTTAAACTAGCAAAGGGAAAGTTCCCTGGGTAAATTTTTTTTTTTCCCAAAATCTTTTACCCCTTTTTCAAGTTAGGAAAGTATTTGTTTTTCTGATTTTTTTGTTTCGCTTTCCCCCCGGGTACTTTTGGGGAAAATTTTCCCCTTTTTTCGAAAAGGGTTCGGTTTTAAAAATTTTTTTTTTTTGGGGAAAAACAAATTGTTAAAATTTAAATTTTCCCAAAATTTTTTAAATATTTGGGTTTTTAAATATATAACGCTTTTAAAATTTAAATTTTTTCTTCTTTGCTTTTTTTTGCCCCTTTTTTCCCCCCCGGGGGGAAAAGGGTCTGTTTTTTTTAAACCCCTGGGAAAAGGGGAAAATTGAAAAACCCTTTCCAAATGGAGGGTTAAAAGCGGGCGCCTTAAATTTGTCAATTTTTTAAACCCCCAAAAACTAAAAATTTTCCCCTTTCCCTTTTTGTGAAAAAAACCCTAGTTTTCCCCCCCAAAAATTTTTTGGGCCCTGCTAAAGGTTTTTAAAAATTTGGTTTCCCAAAAGTGAAAACCCGCCCCTTTAGGAATTTAAAAAATTTCCCCTTTTCCCATTTCCCTTTCGGGGTTTATTTGTTTTGGAAAAAAAGGCCGGGGTTTTGTAATTTTCCTTTCCTTTGGGTTCAAAAACCTTTTGCATTTTTTAAAACTTTAAAGTTAACCCACCCCCCCAATGAACCGGGCCCAAAAATTTTGCAAGGGGAAAAATTTGTTTTGGCCCTAAAAAAATTTTTTTACCTATTTTTCCCCCGCCGATTTCCGGGTAGTTGGGTAAAAAAAGGGAACCCCGGGGACGTTTGAAAACCCCGTATTTTTTTTGCAAAAGGGCCCAACCTTTTTTTATAAAAAAACCCCCAAGCCGGGTAAGCCAAAGGGGCCAAAAAACCGGTCCGCATAAATTATTTTAAAATTTTAAATCATTACCAATTTGTTTAAATTTTATTCCTTTGCACAGGGTTGGGTTTGGTACGGCTTCGCCCCTTTTTTAAAAATTCCCGTTTTTAAAGGGACCCCTTGGGGTTTACCCTATAATCAAAATTAAAGGTTTTCCATCCAAAAATTATTGGGGGAAAAAAATAAGGAAAAATTTCCCCGGGTAAAAGGCATTTTAAACCCTTTCCCCTTCAACCCTTTTTCAAATTTTACAGGGATTTCATTCCCTTGGCGGAAATTGGGCCCTCGGGAAAATTTTTTGGGTTTTAAACCTTTTTGTTTTTAAACCCGGCCCCCTTGGGGCCCAAAATATTTCTTCCCTTTAAACCAAAAAATTTTGGAAAAATTTAAAAACGGGGGGTTTTGGAAGAAAGGGGAAAAAGTTTTTCCCAAGGGAATTTCCCTTTGTGTAAATTTAACCCTTTAAACATTAACCCAAATTTGGACCAAATTTTTAAAAAATTTACCCCCAAACCGGGGCCCCCCAATTAAAATTAGAAATAAAACTGTCGGGGCCCCCCACTCCCGTTTTTACCCAAATTTAAAGAAATTTGTAATTTTTCAAAACCAACACAAAAGATTTCCATTAAAAAACAAACGGTTTTAAATGCCAACAAATATAACCCCCCCCTTTTAACCCACCCCCCGTCAAATTTTTCCCTTTTTAAAAACCCTTTTCCCCTTTTCCCATCCAAAATTTTGCCCTGGTTTTAACCTTTCCGAATTAAAGGGGACAAGGGAAATTTTCCCATTTGCCCCATCCCGGGTTTTAACCCCCAATTAAGGGTAATCTAATTTTTTTTAAATTCCAAAAAATTTTTCCTTAAACCCAAAAAAGGGTTTTTTTTTGGCCCCGGGCCCCGAAAATTCCCGTTAAACCCAATTTTTTTTAATTACCCCCAAAATTTAAACCTTTTTGCCCAATTTTAAGGGAGCCCCCCCGGGCCCGGAGGGGGCCCAAAAATTTTTTCCAAAAAGATGGTATTTCGATAAACTTAACATTAATTTTTTTACTTTATAAAACCGAGTTTTAAAGGGTCATTGATAAATTTTTTTTGGTTTCCCAAATTAAAGGGAAATTTTGAAACCTTTTAGAAAACCCAATTTGGATAGTTCGAATTTTTTTAGGGTTTTGAAACTTGGGTTTTTTCTTTCAAAGTTTCCCTTCCCTTTGGGTTTCGGGCCCCAAAAACAAACCCATTTTTAAAAAAAAAAAGGGATATTCAAGTTTTTCAAGACTTTCCCAAAATTTTTTTTTGGACTTTTATCTCCCTAATTATTTTAAATAGGGGGTTTTTGGAAAATTTTTAAAAAAAACCCCCAACCCTAAATTTCCCGGGTTTAAACCCAAAATTTTGGACTTTAAAATTTCACCCCTTTTAATTTTCCCAACCCTTTAAATTCCCCGGAAATTTTTTTTTTTTCCCCTTTTTTTTGAGCAACTTTTTTAATTTTTCCCGTTCCCTTTACCCTTTTAAAGACCAGGAAAACCTGGATTCCCCTTTTCCCGAAGGGTTTTTTGGGATTTGGGTGGAAATAAATTCCCTTTAAATTTTTTAAATTAAAAACCCGGTCCCCCTTTTTTTCCAACCAAAAAAGGAGAAAAATCCTCCCGGGCTCCCAAAAACCAGGGACTCAAATCCATTTTAAAATTTAACACCATTTTCCTCTTTTAAAAAATTTTAACATTTTCTTCCCTTGTTCCCTTTTCTTTTTTTTTTCCCCATTTTTTTGATTTCTTTGGGGTTTTATATTTTTCTTTTTTGGTTTTTCAATTCCCCATGAGGGGTTTTTGTAAATTTTTAAAATTTTGAAATTTTAAAATTTGAAATTTTTGAATTTTTTGAAATTTTATTATTTTTTTCAATTTTAAAAAAACGTTTTTGGCCCCAAAATTTGGTTTTCTTCAATCAAATCCCAACTTTTCCAAAATCTTTCCCAAAAATTTAAAAGAACCCCTATTGGGTTTTTTCCTCCCAATTTAAAAGGTTTTTTTCCAATAATTCAATTTAAATTCTTTTTCTTTTAAAACCCACAATATTACGTTTTAAAAAACCAAAAAGTTTAATTTCCCAAAATTTAAAATTTTGAGAAAAGTTTTACCTTTAAAAGTTAAACGAATTTTTTAGTTTTTTTTGGCCATAAATTGGGAAAATAAAAATTTTAAACCCCGTTTTTTCCCTTTTCCAAGAAACCTCAAATAAAAGCCCCCCGGGGTTTTTTACATTAATCCAATTAAATTTCACAAAAATTTTCAATTTTTTTTCCATTTATAACCAAAACCCAAAATAAAAAAAAAATTTCCCTTTTTTTTTAAAAAACCTAAAAGGGTTTTTCCCAAATTTAAAATTTCAATTTTTATTTTTTGCAAATTTAAAAAGGTTACCCACCCCAGAAAGGGAAACCCAATAAAAATTCTATTTTCAATTTTGCAAACCACCCCTTTTAAAAAGGGAAACCCAAGCATCAAAATTTTTTGGGGTTTTTGGGGAAAAAGCCCCAAAAAGAAAAAGAATAAAAAAATTCCCAACCCAACAATTTTGGACAAATTTATAAAAAACTTTTAAAAAGGGGGTTTTTTAAAATTACCCTTTGGGGGGTTCCCTGATTTTTGGGGGGGTTTGTTAAAACCCCCCTTTTTTACCCGCCTTTCCCAAAAAAATTTTTTTAAAAAATTTAAAAACCAAAAAGGGGAACCTTAGTTTTTTCCCCCCCTTGGAATTTTTAAATTTTTTTCCCTAAAAAAACCGCACCTCATTTGGACTCTCCTAGCTCCTCTACCTATAAATATGTAATCCCTCCGACTTTTAGCAGCCTAACCCTAGCCCCTGCTCCTCCTCAAGGCCACGGACACGTCCAACCCGTCCGGACGCTGTCCGCGCCCAGCAGCCACCTCACCCGCCAATGGGGTGCCGCCACCTCAGCTTCGCCGCCGCTTGCCCAATCGCCGCCGCACTCACTGGGTCACAGAGCCTCACATCGCCGCCCGATCGCTGGCCACGAGAGTCTGCTGCCCCTCCGCCCGCAGACGGCGCCTTCGCCACGCCGGCGACCCGCCGCCGCTCGTGCCTGCCCTCCGCCGCCGCCGGTGACTCCGCCGAGCGCCGCTTGCCGCCAACCTTTTCGCCGCCGGCGTTCAAGCACTTCGCCCGGCCGCTTGCTTACCCGCTACCGCGCCCCTGCCGCCACGGCCCCAAGGCCGCCGCCCGCCGCCTCGCCACGCTGACCACCACGCCCGCCCGCCTGCCTCTCGGCCTCTCGCCGCCACGGCCCCGTCGCCGTCCGGATCCGGCAAGGGGCCGGCCAGATCCGGCGAGCCTGGCCATCTCCGGTCACCTCCCACGCCCCCGGCCACTTCTCCGGCAACCACACTGCTCTGCTCCGGCCGAATCTCCGGCGAAATCCGCGTGCATCGTTTTCCGTGCAACGAGGTTGACCCCCTGAGATTTCCCCAAGTCCCCAGTGTTCGATATTTTTATGCCATTTTCATCGCATCACATCTCCGCATCCGTAGCTCCGTTTTGCGCGTGTAATATGTCAAATTGTTCGCCTCGACGAGTACATCATTTCATTCCATTGCATTATTTTCATTTGAGGTCGTCTTGATTCCCGAAATGCTGTTGGAAGAGGGCTTCAGATCATTAGTTCCAGAATCTTATCAGCTCGAGCTCTTTTGTCATTTTTGCCATGATTTATGTGTGCATCCTATGAGTGTGAGCTCTACATGAATGTTGAACTATGCCATGCCCTCTTTCCAGAGGTGTTGACCATGTATTTTTGTGAGTTGTGTGCTGAGTGTATCAAGCTTGTAAAGTAGGGTAGTTGTTGTTGCTGTTTTCCTGACAGATTCTGTTATATTTTGATACCATGTTAACATGCTTCCACTAATCATTCTATGCATAATCTGGAGATGCTCTATAAACATGTTTTGATATAAATGTCTTGCTCTATCAATTCATGCCCTTGGTTGCAATAGCCTGCTGGAACATGTTCATTTCTTGCTCCAAAGTTGCTTGAAAATATTTCCTGACAGATTGTTTGCATGAGATCCAATTTTCACGAGGTCGTTGTAGTTGATCCGTGTATGCTATGACCTTGCTCTTGCCATGCTTAGCTTCATAAACATGCCTTCTTACTGTTGGTTGCCTTGCCATGCCATGTATTGCTCTGTAGTGATTGGTTCGATCTCACGAACATGCCTACTTATTGTTGTTCCTGCCATGTTTAAATCTGTAATAAAACTTGCCATGTTTACATGGGTGCCATCATATTTTCCGTGCCTTTTTGGCTCATGGTCAGTAAGGGTCTTTTGATATATGCTATTAGTAGTTTCATGCCATGCCTTTGTTTGCCATGATAAGTTCCTGTAACATGTTGTTTGCTTGCTCTAAACATTGCAACCTGATGTTATTTCTGCTAAAGTCTGAAATTGTTATTACTTGCAATATCTCCATGTCTTTTTGAGCATGTTCTAGTTGTTTCTGGAGATAGCTCAGTGTTCATGTTTTGTTATGCTTTACGTGTACTTCATGCCCATGCCTTTTGTTCTTATGTTGGGTTGCTGTAGCTTGTTGTTTTGATGCTTGGAAGATGCCTAGTTGCTGTTTTGGGCAGATTGTTGCTATGACTTGTATAGTGTGCATGTGTTGCCCCGTTGCTCCGTTTTGAGTGTGCTCTATATGAAACTTGCTTGATTTTGCATGTAGCTTCATATTATCATGTTGCATCCTTGTTTTGGTGTGTTTGTTTGATGTTTGGGTGCATTTTGCATCAATGCCATGTTTAACTTGTTTTGCTCATATCTTCTAGCCCGTAGCTCCGAATCTAATGAACTTTATATGTAACTTGACTAGAATTTCGTGTAGATCATCTTGGTGATCTTTAACTTGCTGTTTAACAACTTCAACATAAGGTTTATTCAGTTCTGGACCCATTTCGAAATATGCATATGAGGACTTACCAGAATTGTTATATGTTGTTCCCGGCCTCATTTAAACTTGCCTTGATGTGTTGTTCTTGTTTGCATCTTCTCTTGCCATGAATAGCTTCATGTAGCTTGATCATGCATCATGCTTGTTGTGCATCATGTCTTGTTCATGTGTGGTGTGTTTACCCGTGTTGTGTGCTTCTTCTTGTTAGTTCCTGCTTGCTATGCTCGTGAGGATTCGCTCGCTCACGCTTTGGTTCGGCTTCATCCGCTCATCTTCTTCATGGACTCGCTTCTTCTTCCTTGCGGATTTCAAGCAAGATGACCGCTACCTCGGATCTCACTACTATCATTGCTATGCTAGTTGCCTCGTTCTTTCGCTATGCTTGCGCTACCTATTACCCGCTTGTCCAGCCATCCCAAATTGCCATGAACCTCTAACCTTTGACACCTTTCCTATGCAAACCATTGATTGGCTATGTTACCGCTTTTGCTCAGCCCTCTTATAGCGTTGCTAGTTGCAGTGAAGTTGAAGATTTCTCCATGGTGGACAGGTTTATGTTGGGATATCACAATATCTCTTATAATATTAATGCATCTATATACTTGGTAAAGGATGGAAGGCTCGCCTTATGCCTCGGTGTTTTGTTCCACTCTTGCCGCCTCTAGTATCCGTCATACCGGTGTTATGTTCCCGGATTTTATGCTCCTTACGCGATCGGGTGATTTATGGGACCCCCGACAGTTCGCTTTGAATAAAACTTGTCCAAAGAAGGCCCAACATTGCCTTTTACCATTTGCCTCACCACCACCTACTTTTCCCTTGGGAGTCGCTCTCTCGAGGGTCATCTTTTATAGCCCCCGGCCGTTGCTTGTCTAAGCGTTGGTCCAAACTAGAGCACCGTGCGGGACCATCCCTTGGCAACTTGGGTTACGTCGGTTCCTGTACACTTCGCTTATCCGGTGTTGCCCTGAGAACGAGATATGTGCACCTCCTATCGGGATTGTCGGCGCATCGGGCGGCTTTGCTGGTCTTGTTTTACCGTTGTCGAAATGTCTTGATGTACCGGATTCCGAGACCGATCGGGTCTTCCGGTGAAGGTCTATTCCTTCGATGATCGCGAGAGCTTGTCATGGGCTGTTGGGACACCCTGCAGGTATAAACTTTCGAGAGCCGTGCCCGCGGTTATGTGGCAGATGGGAATTTGTTAATGTCCGGTTGTAGATAACTTGACACTTGATCCGAATTAAAACGCATCAACCGAGTGTGTAGCCGTGATGGTCTCTTCTCGGCGGAGTCCGGAAGTGAACACGGTTTCGTGTTATGTTTGACGAAGTAGGTGTTCAGATCACCTCTTGATCATTGCTAGCTTCACGACCGTTCCGCTTGTTCTCTTCTCGCTCTTATTTGCGTATGTTAGCCACCATACGTGCTTAGCCGCTGCTGCAGCCTCACCACTTTACCCCTTCCTTTCCCATTAAGCTTTGCTAGTCTTGATACCCATGGTAATGGGATTGTTGAGTCCTCGTGGCTCACCGTGATACTTCCAAAACCAGTTTGCGGTGCCTATGTTACGAAAGCGGTGACGCAATCAAGCTCAAGGAGGAGCTCGATGAAGATCTTGCCCGTTGTGTTGTTCCGTTCTAGTTGATCAGTAGTGGAGCCCAGTTGGGGTCGATTGGGGACCATTTGTTGCATTTGGGGTTCTTCTTTTATTTTGGTTCCGTAGTCGGACCTTGATTGTATCTGGTTGATGTAATGATTTATTCATGTAATTGTGTGAAGTGGCGATTGTAAGCCAACTATGTATCTTTTTCCCTTATGTATTACATGGGTTGTGTGAAGATTACCTCACTTGCGACATTGCTTTCAATGCGGTTATGCCTCTAAGTCGTGCTTCGACACGTGGGAGATATAGCCGCATCGAGGGCGTGACATAGGGATTGCCATGCAACGGATGCACTGGAGCTATAAATGTATGAAAGCTCAACAAAAGAAACTAAGTGGGTGTGCATCCAACTTGCTTGCTCACGAAGACCTAGGGCATTTTGAGGAAGTCCATCGTTGGAATATAGTTCTATAATGAAAAATTCCCACTAGTATATGAAAGTGACAACATAGGAGACTCTCTATCACACTTCTATTTACTTACAACTCATGGATTACAACTTGATACTAGAACAAAATATGACTCTATGTGAATGCCTGCGGTAGTGTACCGGGAAGGGCAATGAATCAAGAGTGACATGTATGAAAATTATGCATGGTGGCGTTGCACAAATACGATGTCAACTACATGATCATGCAAGGTAATATGACAATGATGGAGCGTGTCATAATAAATGGAACGGTGGGAAGTTGCATGGCAATATATCTCGAATGGCTATGGAAATGCCATAATAGGTAGGTATGGTGGCTGTTTTGAGGATGATATAAGGAGGTTTATGTGTGATAGAGCATATCGTATCACGGGGTTTGATGCACCAAATAAGTTTGCACCAACTCTCTAGGTGAGAAAGGGCAATGCACGGTACCGTAGAGGCTAGCAATGATGGAAGGGTAAGAGTGCGTATAATCCATGGACTCACATTAGTCATAAAGAACTCATATACTTATTGCAAAGGTTTATTAGCCCTCAAAGCAAAGTACTACTACGCATGCTCCTAGGGGGGAAGTTGGTAGGAGTTAACCATCGCGCGCCCCGACCTCCACTCATAAGGAAGGCAATCAAAAGAGCACCCCATGCAAAAAATTTGTTACACAACTTTTATCATATGTGCATGCTATGGGACTTGCCAACTTCAACACAAGTATTTCTCAATTTCATAATTACCCAACTAGCATGACTCTAACATTACCACCTTTATATCTCAAAACAATTATCAAGTATCAAATTTCTCATAGTGATTCATGCACTTTCTATGATAGTTTTTATTCAAATTACCATGTTGTTTAAGACTCTCAAAATAATATAAGTGAAGCATGAGATTTCATCTATTTCTACGAAATAAAACCACCGTCGTGCTCTAAAAGATATAAGTGAAGTACTAGAGAAAAAGACAAACTACTCCAAAAGATATAAGTGAAGATCAACTCGAATAATTGTGCAACTATGTGAAGACTCTCTAACATTTAAGAATTTCAGATCTTGGGATATTATTCAAACAGCAAGCAAAACAAAACAAAATGACATTTCAAGGATAGCACACATCATGTGAAGAAGCAAAAACATAGGTTGAACCGATACTAACCGATAATTGTTGAAGAAGAAAGGTGGGATGCCTACCGGGGCATTCCCGAGCTTGGATGCTTGAGACTTCTTGAAATATTATCTTGGGGTGCCTTGGGAATCCCCAAGCTTGAGCTTTTGTGTATCCTTAATTCCTTTTATATCTCGGTTTCCTAAATCTCGGAAGCTTCATCCACACCAAACTCAACAAGAACTCGTGAGATAAGTTAGTATAAACCAATGCAAAACCTTATCATTATCTTCTGTAGAAAATCATTAAAATTATTATTCAACATTGCATACTAAATTCCTCTGCATATTTAATACTCCTATCCTCAAATAGAATCATTAAGCAAGCAAACATATGCAAACAATGCAAACATAACAGCAATCTGCCAAAACAGTATAGTCTGTAAAGAATGCAAGATTCATCATAATTTCCTAACTCCAAAAATTATGAGAAAAATACCACACTGTAGGAAATTTATCAGAGATCAATATGCAAAAAGTCTCAACATTTTATCGTTTTCTGACTTTTCTAGGGAATTTTTGCAACCGCGGTAAACTTTCTGTTTTGAAACTGCAACATGTATACTTGCAAAATAAGCATGGTAAAGGCTATCCTTGAAATTTTTATTGAAAATATAGATGCAAAACATTATTATAAATAACAACAAGGAAATACTAACAAAATAAAATGACGCTCCAAGCAAAACACATATAATGTGGTGAATAAAAATATAGCTCCAAGTAAAGTTACCGATGAATGAAGATGAAAGAGGGGATGCCATCCGGGGCATCCCCAAGCTTAGGCTCTTGGTTGTCCTTGAATATTACCTTGGGGTGCCTTGGTCATCCCCAAGCTTAGGCTCTTGCCACTCCTTATTCCATAGTTCATCGAATCTTTACCCAAAACTTGAAAACTTCACAACACAAAACTTTACGTAAAAACTCGTAAGTCTGTTAGTATAAGAAAATAAATCACCACTTAGGTACTGTTATGAACTCATTCTAAATTCATATTGGTGTAATATCTACTGTATTCGAACTGCTCTATGGTTCATACCCTCCGACATTACTCATAGATTCATCAAAATAAGCAAACAACACATAGAAAACAGAATCACGTAAAGCAGAAATCTCTGTAGTAATCTGTATCAAACGTATACTTATGTAACTCCAAAAATTCTACCAAATTAGGAAAACATGAGAAATTTGTGTAAAAATCTGCAGAAAAAGAATAAGATAAAAAGCACGTTTCTGTGAATTATCAAATCTAATTTACTGGGTGCAAAAGTTTCTGGTTTTCAGCAGGATCAACATAACTATCACCGTAAGCTATCCTAAAGGTCTTGCTTGGCATTTTATTGAAAAAATAGCTACAAAACATGATTACTACAGTAGCATAGTCATTTGAACACACAAAACAGTAAGGGTAAATATTGGGTTGTCTCCCAACAAGCGCTTTTCTTTAATGCCTTTTTAGCTAGGCATGATGATGACAATGATGCTCACATAAAAGATAAGAATTGAAACATAACGGGAGCATCATGAAGCATATGACTAGCAGATTTAAGCCTAACCCACTTCTTATGCATAGGGATTTTGTGAGCAAACAACTTATGTGAACAATAATCAACTAGCATAGGAAGGCAAAACAAGCATAACTTTAAAACTTTAAGCACATAGAGAGGAAACTTGATATTATTGCAATTCCTACAAGCATATATTCCTCCCTCATAATAACTTTCAGTAGCATCATGAATGAATTCAACAATATAACTATCACATAAAGCATTCTTTTCATGAGCCACAAGCATAGAATTTTTATTACTCTCCACATAAGCAAATTTCTTCTCATGAATAGTAGTGGGAGCAAACTCAACAAAATAACTATCATGTGAGGCATAACCCTATTGAAAACTAAAATCATGATTACAAGTTTCATGGTTATGTTTATTCTTTATGGCATACGTGTCATCACAATAATCATCATAAATAGTAGGCATGCTTTCATCATAATAAATTTGCTCATCAAAACTTGGGGGGACAAAAAATATCATCTTCATCAAACGTAGCATCCCCAAGCTTGTGGCTTTGCATATCATTAGTCATCGGATTTGGGTTCGGCAGAACCTTGAGGTTCAACTCTGGGGTGCGTGCAAAGATCTCTCCCTTACCAACTCACGTCTCGAAGCCTCTCAAGGGATCTAAGCTAGAAAGATGAACACACGAGGGACACGAGGTTTATATCGTTCGTGCCACCATTGTGGTGTAATACCCTACTCCAGTGTGTGGTGCGGTGGATTGCCTCAGGGGCTGATGATGAACAATACAAAGGGAGAACAGCCTCGCGAGGGCTGTTCTTGAGCTGGTGCGATGAACTACTCGAGTGAGTTCAGTCGCCTCTCTCTCTAGTCGCCTCAGGGGCTGATGATGAACTACTCGGTGGTGGCTAGCTCTATTTATAGAGGGAGGCCCCGGGCCTCTTCCCAAATAATGAGCGGGAAGGGCGCCAACAATTGGCCATTTTGAAGGGGAACATCTAGTACACTTATCCTGACTAAAGTTAGTCTTTGACTGCCAAAGACTCTGACGGTGATGCCGTCTTGGGCTCCACGGTGACCTCCATCCTACCGCTCCACTGGTCTTGGTCTTGTTCCACCGAAACGGTAACCTTTGCCTAATGCCTTGGCCTGTGCTTGCCCCCTTTGCACCAAAGGGGAAACAAGGACACTGCACAGGCCGGTGCCCGCCTGGTCTCGATCGTCATGGCTTGCGTCTCGGGCAGCTCGCGAGGTACCCTGCCTTGATCTCTCCGCCTCCTCGCGAGCCCGCCTGATGAGGCTGCTCCTGAGGAAGCGCTCCTGAGGAAGCTTCCTATCGTCCCGCCTCATGAGACTTGGCCCCTCGCGAGGGTCTTGAGCTTGAGCTGATGAAGCTGGGTTGCACTGGGCCTCCGCTTGATCCACGCCGCAGGCCCCTGGCAGGCAAGTCTGGGGCCCAAGGCGCGCCCGGACATGGCTTAGCAGAGAAGCGAAGGGGCAAGTCTGCGCCGCAGTTCCAATAGCTCGCGGCTTCGGGCGCCGCGTGGGATTGATTGGACGTGGGCGTCTACACTTCCCCATGGTGCCTCGGCAACCGCACGACTTGACAAGTCCCTCCATGCAAAAATGGGTCATGATTAACTGCGATTGTGGTGGCCGACGGTTGGCCTCCTCCGGCTATAAGTACGGAACGGCGCGAGTCCTTATAGTCCATTACTTTATGCTACTCCCTTTCTTCTTCTTCTTCGCCCTTGCTCCATCTTACGCCAATGGCGCCAATCCGCCGGTTTTCTACAGAAGAGAAGGGAAAGGCCCCCCGAGAGGGTCCCGACCCGCTTCCGCCGAAGAAGCGGCCAGTCCCCAGCCGCCGAGATGAGGATGCTCGGCAGGAGGTGTCAAGGCCCTGGTACGAGCGACCGCCGCCTGGGTTTCCGCTGCCCTTGTACGCCCGAATCGAGGGCCTGGGAAGAAGGCGCCGAGCGTCACCGACGGTGCCGCCGACGCCGGGCGAAGTTACGGCGGTCGCGTCGCTCCCCACGAGTCCATGCCGAGGGCTCTTCTCACGAGCTTGTGCTTCACACCGCCATGCCTCCTCGATCTTGGATTCGCCTTCCTCCCTCCTTCGCCTTCGAGATTCCACCGAGGGGGCCTCGGGAGCTCTGGCTGCAGCACGCCGACTGCAACACCCCCGCGACCGAGGCGGAGGTCGAGGTTGTCTCCCCGAGCAAGGTCTTCCTGACCCATGGCTGGGGCGAGATCGCCCGGGTCTGCCGGACAAGGGGCACCCTCGTAATCCATCTCGAATTCGATGGTGCCTCCTTGATGTTCTTCAAGGTCCTCGACACGGAAGGACGCCAGCTGGAATGCTGCCCCAAGGGAGGCGGCCGGGGCATCGGAGTGGCGAGGACCAGGCCTGCCAACCGCTTCCCCAGCAGCTCCTCAGGCAGCAGCGGAGGAGCCGGAGGGTCCAGCGACTTGGCCGAGCTTCACGCGACTCCGGAGACAAGCGACGACAGCTATGAGCCCCCGAGCTCGCACCGCGCCCAGAGCAGGGCAGCTGCATCAGGCCGTCGGCGCTGCTGATCTGGATGGGGTCAGTGCCGGCGCCTGATGACCCACTATTGATGATGGCGTCTCCTGCGGAGGCGCGCGAAGTTAACGCTCCTTAGCACCTTTTGTTCCCTGCGAGGAATCGAAACGACACCCCATGGGGGTATGTAAGGTGCCTGCCATGTCTTTTGCGAATTGTACATCCTTATCATGAAATGATGCGAGAGGCACGTTCTGCCCCGGCTCAGCTCCCCCTTTCTTTCCTCGCGAGGGCTTGGTGCTCTACGCCGACAGGTCCCGGTCCCCAGGCAGGCTTTAGCCGTCGCTGGTATGCCAAGTCGCGATGCCGTGGTCAAGGCCAGGAGGTGAGCGGCCCAAGGTCCAGTAAGAGCCCCTGAGTCGTGATGCTCAGGACGTCCCATTTAGCGCTCAAGCAGCCTCCGCTGGGCGAGAAAGGCAGGCAACGTTGCCGTGACAGAGCTGCAGTGGGCGAGGGCTTAGTGTTGAGTCGATTTTGCTTTTGCGTGACTTATCTCGTAGGTTTGGAGCAGTTCTTTGGCGAGGTGCCGGGCCTGCACGGCGGCAGCTGGGGTGTTGCTGGGTTAGGTCCTCGTGAGCTTCTTCCCTTTTCCCCGCACTTTCCTCATGCTCTACATCCTCAGGTCCCGGCCCTCGAGCGAGCTCAGCCGCCGTTGGTATGACAGGTCGCGATGCCGTGGGTCAAGGCCAGGGGGTGAGTGCTGGAGAGCCAGTAAGAGCCCATGAGTCGTGATGCTCAGGCGCCCCCCTTTTAACGCGCGAGCGGATCGTGCCGGAGAGAGGGAGAGAAAGCTCGCGACGTCCCCAGCGTTACTCCTGGAGCGGGTCCTGCATACCAATCACGAGGGAAAACAAGGTTTGCCGTTACGGTTGCCAACCAACCATTGGTTGCTCCGAGGGAGTGATTGGGGCACTGAGGGCGTGGTGAGGTGGCGCCTTGCAGGGCTGCCGCGGCCAGAGCTCGGCCACTCAGATTTGTCGGTGTTGCAGGGACGGACCCATACGCAAGCGCCGTGCCAGAGCGAGCGGCTCCAAAGGTAGGTGTCAATCGAGCAGGCGATTAAGTCAAGCAGGTTAAGCATGAAGGAGCAAATCCATTTAGATAGATGCGGAAAAAGCAAACGCCACTGGGTCCGGCCCGAGCAGCTTGGGGATAATGCAGCCCGAGGGGCGCCCCAACAAGGTAAGCAGAGAACATAAGCAAAACGGATACATGCCGCAGGGACGGACCCACGCGACCTGGGAATGATGCAGCTCGGTGGGCGCTCCCAGCTGAGAATGGAACTTTGAAAGATGTCACTTGATACCGTTGGAGATGAAGGGATGCTGAAGTAGCGGGCGTGGTGAGGAAGCCGATCGTCATGAGCTCGCGGGACCAGGGGCCTCGGGAGGCTCCGGGGGCGCAGGTGGATCTTCGAGGACCATCTCCACCTCCGCCAGGACCGTGCAATGCCTGACCTCCTGAGCCTCCAGAATGCTTCTCAGCAGGCGCTGATGAGCAGCGGCCGCGTTTGGCAGGCCGAGTGGCATGCGAACGTAGATGTGAGGTGGACCCTCACAACGCCCCATGCGTGAAGGCTAGAGGCGCTCCTCAGACGCGGCTCGGTTGAGCCCTGGCACGTTGATGCAGACGCGCAGCCCACCATCCTCGCCTGGATGGGGGCCTATGGCAGGCAAGCGGCAGCTGCCGCCCATGACTCTTGGGGGCTGTTTGGTTTGAGCCCCAACTTGCCTTACCAAATTTTTGGCATGACCAAAGCAAGGGCATGACCAAAATTTTGGCAAGTTGTTTGTGTTTGGATTGTGACCATCATATCCTCCAAAATTTTGGCAAGTGAGACCGTTGCTTTGTTTGGTTTGCGACCAACTAGCATGACGATTATGCTAGTCCAAAAATATTTAACTACATCTATTACAAAATTAATAAAAAATACATTTCAATACTTAGATGTGTTTTTTTCCTGTAGAAAACTTATATTTAATCAATGTTAACATAAGTCACCAAAAGAATGACACGGCATGCTGCATGCACTTCATTTTGCTACTGTTTGGATGCTGAAGCATTACTGCATGCAATTGCTAATCACGCACAGGTCCGTGTATCTTTGAATTAAAAAGCGCTGCTAGTTGGTTACAGCAAAAAAAAGCATATCCTAACTGCATGCATGCGGCAAGGCCCACCATAACAACCAGGGTCACAGCGCCAATATATTGGCACAACTTTCTCGCGCCCTCGTGACGCCCACGCGTTGGCATGGAGAGGCGCTGGGCAAGTCGGGCAAGCCAATTTTTTGGTACAGATCCAAACAGCTACCAAATTGTTTGGGCTAGCCAATTTTTTGGCAGGGTCAGCTTTGGTAGCAATCCAAACAGGCCCTTGACTCCTGTAGCTCCTGAGTGTTTCTTGCGATGAACTCCTGAGGGTTTGGCCCTCCTTGCCTCATACCTTCCTGAGGGAAACGTGCTTCGAAGCACGCCTCCAAGTGGTGCCCGAGCACCTCCCTCGTGATTTTGGCAAGGTCGGTGGCCCTCCAAGAAAGAGCCCCCGAGCCCTGCCCGAGGAGGGCGCCGGGCGCGCCTTCCTATGCGATAGAGGGTGGCGCCCCCTGAACGGGCGCGGATCCTGACGCAATGCCTCTGGAGGTGCCTGCCTCCTGATGGTTTGGGCCAGGCGAGGTCTTCTTCTTCTTAGGGACCGCCTCGGGAAGGCTCCCGCTCTTGTGATCTGGGTCTTCCATTGCCGCGACTTGGAAGGCATGCTCAAGAGAACACACTGCATCCTTTTCTTCACAAGGGACTGTGATGACTCCACCGCTTCCAAGCATCTTGAGGACATTGTAGCCATGGTGAGTCACTGCCATGAACTTGGCCAGGGTTGGGTACCTGAGGATGGCATTGTATGGCAGGCGAATATGGGCGACGTCGAAGTCAATGAGCTCGGTGTGGTAGTTGTTGCGCTGCCCAAAGGTGACAGGAAGGCGAACCTGCCCTATCGGAATGGTGGAACCATCAGTGACTCCTGAGAAAGGCTTGGTCGGCTGAAGCTGATCATATGGCACTTGGAGATTGTCGAACGTCTCGATGGACAGGACGTTGAGTCCTGCTCCGCCATCGATGAGGGTCCTGGTAACTTGCACATTGCTGATGACTGGGGAACAAAGCATTGGGAGGACTCCGGCCGTTACCGCGCACTTGAGCTGATCCGCTGAGCTGAACGTGATAGCGCACGCAGACCACCTGAGAGGGCACGTGGCCTCAAGCTTGGGGAGGTCTGCATTCACCTCACGAGCAAACTGCTTGAAGATGCGCTGTGAGGCTGGGGCCTGGGCGCCGCCCAGGGTGCAAGCGATTGCGCGCGGCTCCTGGAAGCCCCCAGCCCACTCGTCATGATGCTGGTCTTCATTCCTCCTTGGCGGTGGTGGCAGAGGAGGGAGGCTTGCGTTGCCTTGCGGGTGAGGCTGATCCCTCCAACCTCCCTCGCGATGCTGGTCCTGCCAACGGTCCTCGCGAGGTTGGTCACACCGCCCTTGGCGAGGGCCACGGTCTTCCCATCGTCCTCCACCTCTTCCTCCTCCTCGGCCATAGCCCCGACCATCTCGCACATCCCTGAGCTCTTGGCATTCGTTGGTGTTGTGGATGTGGAGGTCGTGGTACACGTAGTACCGGCTGCCCTTGGATGACTCAGGATGATCCCTGCCTCGCTTGGTGTCTGGCTCCGCTGCAAGGACAGCCGCTCCTTTGTGCTTCATGTCCTTCACCTTGGGCTTCTTCTCTTCCTGATCAGCAACCGAAAGCTCGAGGAGGGAGAGGCGCCCTTCCTCAGCCCTGGCGCACTTGGTCGCCAATTTGAACAACTCTAGAGATGTGCACATGTCTTCATGGATCGCTAGCTCCTCTTTCATCTTGATGTCACGCACGCCATCGGAGAAGGCTGAGATGATGGCTTCCTCAGTCACCCTGGGGATCTTGAGGCGGGCGTTGTTGAAGCGCTGGGTGTACTTTTGCAGGGTCTCTCCTGGCTGTTGCTTGATGCGGCGCAGGTCACTCATGGCCGGGGGCTGGTCGCGAGTGCCTTGGAAGTTGGCGATGAAGCGAGTGCGCATCTCGTCCCAAGAGGAGATCGTGCCGGGAGGCAGGTTTAGGAGCCAGGTGCGGGCGCCATCCTTGAGCGCCATGGGAAACCAGTTTGCCATGATCTTTTCGTCCCCGTTGGCCGCCTCGATGCCCAGCTCGTAGAGCTGGAGCAACTCCGCGGGGTCGGCAGTACCGTCATAGCGGTGAGGCAGATCTGGCTTGAACTTGCCCGGCCAGGCCATGCTGCACAGCTCGGCGGTGAAGGCACGGCAGCTTGCAGTGGCTACAGGGGGCCTTTGGTGACGAAGGGCTTGATCTTGGAGGTCACCGTGTGCTGCCGGCGGCAGCAGCGCGGGGTCTTGGCGCGCTGGAGCAGGAACGCGGTCATGGCGTGCTGGCGCTGGGAGCACGCGAGCAACTTCTTGAGGGCGAGGGACCTCCTGGCAGCTCTTTTCTTGCTGCGCGGGCGCTGGACGCGGTGGGTCTCGTCTAGGGGCTGCGCGCCTTGGGGCCAGGGCGCCTTCCCGAGGAGGAGGTGGCGGAGGTGCCTCCGGAGCTGCGTTGCCCGCGCAGGGCGGAGGGCGATGCAGCGAGAGGGATCCCCTGCGGCGCTGATGAGCTCGGTGATGCAAGCGAGCCACTCATCCTAGAGGTCGTCGACGGGGCGATAGTGCAGGAGCTCACGTGCCAGGAGCAGCGCAGCGTCGCGGCGTCCATGGAGCGCCAAGAGCGTCTTCTGACGAGCTCGACAGAGTCAGCGACGGGTGGCAATCAGGGCCTTCCCGCCGCACCGAGGGATGCAGCGATACTGCCTGCTGCTCGTTCCCCGTCGGGCCGGTGGCGGCGTGGGCGGCAGGCGATGGGGAACGACGGGGAGGCCCGTCGACGGGGGCCGTCTGGGTTGCATGGGCCGCGAGAGCAGCCCGATGCTCGGCGCGGGCTCGGCGAGCGTTAGACATGGGCGCGATGGACGACGAAACGCTAGTCGGTGGAAGAAGGATTCCGGCGCACCCCTACCTCGCGCGCGAAATGTTGGATTTTGGGTTCCGGCAGAACCTTGAGGTTCGAACTCTGGGGTGTGCGCAAAGATCTCTCCCCTACCAACTCACGTCTCGAAGCCTCGCAAGGGATCTAAGCTAGAAGGATGAACACACGAGGGACACGAGGTTGATACTGGTTCAGGCCACCATTGTGCTGTAATACCCTACTCCAGTGTGTGGTGTGGTGGATTGCCTTAGGGGATGATGATGAACAATACAAAGGGAGAACAGCCTCGCGAGGGGCTGTTCTTGAGTTGGTGCGATGAACTGCTTGGGTGAGTTCAGTCGCCTCTCTCTCTAGTCTACCCAAAATCTCCCCTTCTACTCGGTGGTGGCTAGCTCTATTTATAGAGGGAGGCCCTGGGCCTCTTCCCAAATAATGAGCGGGAAGGGCGCCAACAATTGGCCATTTTGAAGGGGAACATCTAGTACACTTATCCTGACTAAAGTTGGTCTTCGACTGCCAAAGACTCTGACGGTGACGCTGTCTTGGGCTCCACGGTGACCTCCATCTTGCCACTCCGCTGGTCTTGGTCTTGTTGCACCGAAATGGTAACCTTTGCCAGATGCCTTGTCCTGTGCTTGCCCCTTTGCACCAAAGGGGAAACAAGGACACTGCATAGGCCGCCGCCAGCCTGGCTCCCACCTGGTCTCGATCGTCATGGCTTGCGTCACGGGCACCTCGGGAGGTACCCTGCCTTGATATCTCCGCCTCCTCGCAAGCCCGCCTGATGAGGCTGCTCCTGAGGAAGCTTCCTCTCGCCCGCCCCGCGAGGCTTGGCCCCTCGCGAGGGTCTTGAGCTTGAGCTGATGAAGCTGGGCTGCACTAGGCCTCCGCTTGAGCCACACCGCAGGCTGCAGGCAGGCAAGTCTGGGGACCCCCCTTCCCAGAACGCTGACATTAGCATCATAGGTATTCAAAGAATTCATACTAACAACATTGCAATCATGCTCATCATTCACATATTTTATGCCAATCATTCTATGTAATTCTTCTTCTAGTACTTGAGCACAATTTTCCGTTCCATCATTTTCACGGAAGACATTAAAAAGATGAAGCATATGAGGAACCCTCAATTCCATTCTTTTAGTTTTCTTTTATAGACCAAACTAGTGATAAAACAAGAAACTAAAAGATTCGATTGCAAGATCTAAAGATATACCTTCATGCACTCACCTCCCCGGCAACGGTGTCAAAAAAGAGCTTGATGTCTACTACACAACCATCTTCTTGTAGACGTTGTTGGGCCTCCGAGTGCAGAGGTTTGTAGGACAGTAGCAAATTTCCCTCAAGTGGATGACCTAAGGTTTATCAATCCGTGGGTGGCGTAGGATGAAGATGGTCTCTCTCAAACAACCTTGCAACCAAATAACAAAGAGTCTCTTGTGTCCCCAACACACCCTATACAATGGTAAATTGTATAGGTGCACTAGTTCGGCGAAGAGATGGTGATACAAGTGCAATATGGATAGTAGATATGGGTTTTTGTAATCTGAAAATATAAAAACAGCAAGGTAACTAATGATAAAAGTGAGCGTAAATGGTATTGCAAAGCTAGGAAACAAGGCCTATGGTTCATACTTTCACTAGTGCAAGTTCTCTCAACAATAATAACATAATTGGATCATATAACTATCCCTCAACATGCAACAAAGAGTCACTCCAAACTCACTAATAGCAGAGAACAACCTTAGAGATTATGGTAGGGTACGAAAACACCTCAAAGTTATCCTTTCTGATCGATCTATTCAAGAGTCCGTAGTAAAGTAACACGAAGCTATTCTTTCTGTTCGATCTATCATAGAGTTCATATTAGAATAACACCTTAAGACACAAATCAACCAAAACCCTAATGTTACCTAGATACTCCAATGTCACCTCAAGTATCCGTGGGTATGATTATACGATATGCATCACACAATCTCAGATTCATCTATTCAAGCAACACAAACTACTTCAAAGAGTGCCCCAAAGTTTCTACCGGGGAGTCAAGACGAAAACGTGTGCCAACCCCTATGCCTAGATTCCCAAGGTCACGGAACCCGCAAGTTGATCACCAAAACATACATCAAGTGAATCAATAGAATACCCCATTGTCACCACGGGCATTGATGACCCACAAGTGTAGGGGATCTATCGTAGTCCTTTCGATAAGTAAGAGTGTCGAACCCAACGAGGAATAGAAGGAAATGACAAGCGGTTTTCAGTAAGGTATTCTCTGCAAGCACTGAAATTGCAGGTAACAGATAGTTTTGTGATAAGATAATTTGTAACGGGTAACAAACAATTAAAGTAAATAAGGTGCAGCAAGGTGGCCCAATCCTTTTTGTAGCAAAGGAAAAGCCTGGACAAGTTCTTATAATGAGAAAAGCGCTCCCGAGGACACATGGCAATTATCGTCAAGCTAGTTTTCATCACGCTCACATTATTCACGTTCGTTACTTTGATAATTTGATATGTGGGTGGACCGGTGCTTGGGTACTTCCCTTTCTTGGACAAGCATCCCACTTATGATTAACCCCTATTGCAAGCATCCGCAACTACAAAAGAAGTATTAAGGTAAACCTAACCATAGCATGAAACATATGGATCCAAATCAGCCCCTTACGCAACGATAAACTAGGTTTAAGCTTCATCACTCTAGCAACCCATCATCTACTTATTACTTCCCAATGCCTTCCTCTAGGCCTAAATAATGGTGAAGTGTCATGTAGTCGACGTTCACATAACACCACTAGAGGAGAGACAACATACATCTCATCAAAATATCGAACGAATACCAAATTCACATGACTACTAATAGCAAGACTTCACCCATGTCCTCAGGATCAAACGTAACTACTCACAAAGCATATTCATGTTCATAATTAGATGGGGTATTAATATGCATTAAGGATCTGAACAGATGATCTTCCACCACATAAACCAACTAGCATCACCTACAAGGAGTAATCAACACTACTAGCAACCCACAGGTACCAATCTAGGGTTTTGGTAAAAAGATTGGATAGAAGAGATGAACTAGGGTTTGAGAGGAGATGGTGCTGGTGAAGATGTTGACGGAGATTGACCCCCTCTCGATGAGAGGATTGTTGGTGATGACGATGGTGATGATTTCCCCCTCTCGGAGGAAAGTTTCCCCGGCAGAACGGCTCCGCCGGAGCCCTAGATTGGTTCCGCCATGGTTCCGCCTCGTGGCGGCGGAGTTTCGTCCCGTAAGCTTGCTTATGATTTTTCCAGGGTAAAAGACTTCGTATAGCAGAAGATGGGCACCGGAGGGCTGCCAGGTGGCCCACGAGGCAGGGGGGCGCTCCCCCACCCTCGTGGGTGGTGTGTGGCCCCCCTCAGGTATTTCTTCTGCTAGATAATTTTTATTAATACCCAAAATGACTTTCGTGGAGTTTGAGGACTTTTGGAGCTGTACAGAATAGGTCTCCAATATTTGCTCCTTTTCGAGACCAGAATCCCAGCTGCCGGCATTCTCCCTCTTCATGTAAACCTTGTAAAATAAGAGGGAATAGCCATAAGTATTGTGACATAACATGTAATAATAGCCCATAATGCAATAAATATCGATATAAAAGCATGATGCAAAATGGACGTATCAGGAGTTCACGATGTGTTCCACGTTTCCCAGCTGTAGAAATGCCACGCAGAGATGGCTAATATTCCTCTAAGAGATACAGTGCCACTGGAACCGATTCAGTTGGATAGCGATTTGACGTACGAGGAGAAACCAGTAAAGATTCTCGAGTTTGCCAGCCGAGTCACACGCAGCAAAGTTATCAAGTTTTGCAAAGTTCAGTGGAGCCACCATACTGAAGATGAAGCCACCTGGGAGCGATAGGAAGACCTACGGAAGGATCACTCTCACCTATTTTCTAGCCAACCCGAATCTCGAGGGCGAGATTCATCTTAAGGGGGGTAGGTTTGTAACATTCCAAATTTTCAATTTGGAATGTTATATATTAGATCATCATTGCATATCATATTTTATTGCATTTTGGCTTGATCCTAGAAATTCTACGCAACTCAAGGACCCACGGAGAGAGTTGGGGATTTCGTGATTTTCATATTTGGGTTTATCTCAAATTTTGAAAAACAGGATCAATTGGTTTTGATCATTTTTCTTTCCTAATATTTCTAAAATAAAAATATATGAGAGGATATAAAATGACTTCTCCAAAATAAATGAAATATAAGAGGAAAAATATTAAAATTAAATTCATATTTTATTTGGATTTCATTGCAATTTTATTTGAATTAGAAATATTGCACGTTTTCAAAAATTGCATTTTTTAGGCCAAGAAAATGTTCATCTTGTTCTAAATATTTTATTTAGACGGTGATTTTTTTTTGGCATTTTTAGATTTTTATTTATTTTTTTCTAGGATTTATTTTTGGTGGAATCTTATTAAAAAATCTTGGCCTACTGACTGGGTCAAGGCCCACCAAGCCAAGGCCACAGCAGCCACCCAGCTGGAGGGAGTCCTCCCGCCGCCGACGCCGAGTCCGGCCAGGCACGCCTCCGAGGCCGACCCGACCCGCGCCCCCCCAAGCCAGCGCCCCTCTTAAATAGCGCCACCGCCGACCCCCACCACCACCCGAGCCGCCCGCCTCCCGCCGCCCAGCGCCATTATCGCCACCGTTGCTCACCGCTGCTGCCGCCCGCCGCCGCCAGAGCCCCGCCGCCCCATCGGACCCACGAGCTGCCGGATCTCGCCGGAGCCCCGCCGAGGTAGCCGCCGCCGTTGCCGGTTTTCGTAAGAAAACCGTGTGTTTTTTTAATATACCCTAGGTTTTTTTATAGATCGGTTTATTTTTTTCTTTTCGGTTTGGTTATTTAATGAACGCCCGTTTGTTCATTCATTTTAACGAACCTTTTTCACCGTTTAGCCGCAGACAGCGAACGTTTGTTCGTTAGCCTGTACGTCAGTTTTTCTTTTTCCAGGTTTTTTCCGCGATTATTTTCGATCGTAATTTCTGCCCTGATTTTCGTTTTAGTTTATCTTTTCGTTCATTTATCGGAATCAGGTGATTCAAGCGCCTAGAGTTTCGTCTCGGAACTCTCTTTCTGTTTAACCAACTTAAACAAGTTTTTGCTACTGTAAAATTTGACTTAAGTCCAGATTAGTAAAGGAAGCTTGTTTCTTTCGCAGATTGAGTTTAGTTGTTTCGTTTGATTTGATTCTTTTTTCAAACCGGAGTTCTTAAGTTGAACTTTCTGGTTAGGTCTATTATTTGAGTTTACCCGTGCTTGAACTTGAGTGCTTATTGTATGCTTGTTTGTTTGCGATAGAGTACCCGGAGTGCGAAGCGTGCTACTACGAGTCTCTAGGTTTCACGGATCATCAGCAAGGCGAATAACACTTTGATCATACCTCTTTAATGCCCAGTTTTATTGCATTAGATCAATCCTCAAACAGTTGCATGGTTAGGATCTGATTAATATGTGGGCTTGGGGAAGTAGATGAGGTAGTACCTATTGTCTTGTTTATTATTAAACCTTTGGGAGTTACTTCTACGTTGCTTATATTGCTATGCTATGCATGTAGACGTGGATTGGGTGAGTGTATCCATGACAAATGTGAGTATTGTTATTTAATGGTTAACTTAAGGTCGCTACTTTAATACACATCTGGGTGGATTGAGGCACCTGGGGAACCCAGTGTTGCTTGTATTTTTGGAAATCCCGGGGTACTGTGTGATTCTCCTATGGACCGCCACCTAGGCTCAAAGGGATCATAAGATTATTCATGCTAGAAACTTCTGTGTGCAACCACGAGCTATTATGGGCTCTAGCATAGTTGATTATGTTGCGTGACCTCTTTCAGTGGTAGGCTAGCAGATGTAGGGGATGTAGGTTGGTACTGTCTACCCAGAGTAAAGAGTTAATGCTTCTGAAAGACTGTGTCTCGGTCATCCGTTTCTCAAACACCATGTAGTGCGAGGAATCCAACGGAGGAGATCGAGTCTTGTGGGGAAAAGTGCGCAGACCTCTGCAGAGTGTACAAACTAATCATGGTTAGCCGTGTCCCCGGTTATGGGCGTTTTGAGTATCTAGTTCTTGGATTATCATGTGGATCTCATCACTCTTAATTTAATTTGTTTGGGTTTAATGATGAAGCTTAATTGGGATTGAGTTGAGTGAACCTTCTCAATGTTTAACAACCACCATGATAGTTAAATAAAATTTATTCCTTTGTTGTAGGGAAAAATTGGCTTTATGCAAAACTGTAACCATAGAGCTTTCCACCAGCCATATATGCATGTAGTGATAGCTTTATTCTGTTCATTACACTCTATGTGTTACATTGCCAGCATATTCCATGTGCTGACCCGTTTCGGGCTGCAACGTTCATGTTGCAGACTTTTCAGACGACGAGTAAGGTGCCTTAGGTCGTGATCTTTCACTCAGTGATGCCGTTGGAGTTGATGGACTCGCTTTATCTTCCAAGCCATCCATTGTTATCATATTTAGATGGCCTTAAGCCGTATTTATTGCAATAAGTTCTCTTTTGAGACATTCAATGTAATAAGTGTGTGATTGCTACTTTGTTATAAATCCTTCAAGTACTGTGTGTGTCAGCATTACCAATCTAGGGATGACACTGATGCACAGAGATCGGACGGTTTGAGGTCTGGTCGCTACATGTGATGATGGAGTTGTTGATGATGTAGGCTTGTCGTCCGTCTTCCAAGGCATAGGCTCACCATCATAGAAGGATGATCGAGTCTCCGGGATCCTCAAATCTGCAGCCAAACTCATCCTCTTGAATCTATATTAATACTCGCAGTTTTGGTTTTGCAGGTCATAGATCTGGGCTTGGAGGTGCTCGATTTTCTCTTGAAGCTTGAAGATGGTCTCCCCAATGTTCTTGGCGTCCAGCTTGTGGTTGTTGGTGAACTCCGCGATCATCATCTGGTTGGTGTTGAGTCCGCGTTCCACCATCCCTTGGCACTTGAAAACTTGTTGTTCCATTGTTTCGAGCTTTGTCTCCACGCTTCCGGTACTCCTTGGTCCCTCCACATCGCGGATGTGCAGCACCCCCTCACGCATCTCAATGCTTTGAGGGTGATACAGCACCTCCGCGAGGTAGGGGTTGATGACCCTCTCAAAAAACTTGTCCTTGGGGGCGCTTGAAGACGTCATGGTGCTCTAGATCTGTCAGAAAAATAGCTCGAAACAAAGACAGAGGATATTTGCGTGATACGGTGGTCAAAACCTTCAGGAGATTATATAATGAACTTTTACCGACCGAAAGAAGTATCTTGCAAGAAAACGGAGTCCGGAGAGCACACGAGGTGCCCACGAGGCAGGGGGCGCGCCCAGGGGGTAGAGCGCGCCCTCCACCCTCGTGGATACATCGTGTCCTTCCCGAACTACTTCTTATTTTCCTATTTTCTTAAATATTCCAAAACAGAGAAAAATTGCTATTAGAACTGTTTTGGAGTCGGTTTACTTACCGTACCACATACCTATTCCTTTTCGAAGTCTAAAATGTTCTGGAAAGTGTCCCTTATGTATTCCTCCAGGGTTACAGTTTCCATAACATTAGTTTCAACATTTATAGGATTACCTGAGATATAATGTTTGATTCTATGACCGTTCACCACCCTTGGACTTGTGCCTTTGAAGTTATTAATTTTTATGGCACCGGAACGGTAGACCTCCTCGATAACGTAAGGGCCTTCCCATTTAGAGAGAAATTTTCCTGCAAAAAATCTTAAACGAGAGTTGTATAGCAACACATAATCACCTACACTAAACTCACGCTATTGTATCCTTTTGTCATGCCATCTTTTAACTTTTTCTTTAAACAGCTTGGCATGCTCATAGGCTTGGGTTCTCCATTCATCAAGTGAGCTAATGTCAAATAACCTCTTCTCACCAGCAAGTTCGAAATCATAATCGAGCTCTTTAATAGCCCAATATGCCTTATGTTCAAGTTCGAGAGGTAAGTGACATGCTTTTGCATAAACTATTTTATATGGAAACATACCCATAGGATTCTTATATGCAGTTCTATAAGCCCATAATGCATCATCAAGTTTCTTGGACCAATTCTTTCTAGATCTATTAACAGTCTTTTGCAAAATAAATTTAAGCTCTCTATTCCTCAATTCTACTTGACCACTATACTGTGGGTGATAAGGAGATGCAATTCTATGATTAACATCATACTTAGCAAGCATTTTATGAAAGGCACCATGAATAAAACGTGAACCACCATCAGTCATTAAGTATCTAGGGACTCCAAACCTTGCAAAATAACTTCTTTAAGCATCTTAATAGAGGTGTTATGATCAGCACTACTAGTTGGAATAGCTTCTACCCAATTAGTAACGTAATCAATAACAACTAAAATATGTGTATACCCATTAGAGGCAGGAAAAGGTCCCATATAATCAAAGCCCCAAACATCAAACAGTTCAATAACAAGAGAATAATTCATAGGCATTTCTTGACGTCTACTAATATTACCAATTCTTTTACATTCATCACAAGACAAGACAAACTGACGGGCATCTTTGAAGAGAGTAGGCCAATAAAAACCGGATTGCAATTCCTTATGTGCGCTTCTATCTCCAAAGGGTGTCCTCCATATGCCTCGAGTGACACTTGCGTAGGATCATTCTCCTTCATGCTCGGTACACAACGCCTAATAACACCATCTACTCCTTCTTTATAAAGGTGTGGGTCATCCCAGAAGTAATGTCTTAAATCATAGAAAAACTTTTTCTTTTGCTGGTATGTGAAACTAGGTGGTACAAATTTAGCAACAATGTAATTAGCATAATCAGCATACCATGGAGCAGTACGAGAAGCATTTATGACAGCTAATTGTTCATCAGGAAAGCTATCATCAATAGGTAGTGGGTAAGGGAGTCCTGGACTAGGGGGTGTCCGGATGGCCGGACTATCATCATCGGCCGGACTCCAAGACTATGAAGACACAAGATTGAAGACTTCGTCCCGTGTCCGGATGGGACTTTCCTTAGCGTGGAAGGCAAGCTTGGCAATACGGATATGTAGATCTCCTACCATTGTAACCGACTCTGTGTAACCCTAGCCCTCTCCGGTGTTTATATAAACCAGAGGGTTTTAGTCCGTAGGACAACAATCACAACAACAATCATACCATAGGCTAGCTTCTAGGGTTTAGCCTCCTTGATCTCGTGGTAGATCCACTCTTGTACTACCCATATCATCAATATCAATCAAGCAGGAGTAGGGTTTTACCTCCATCGAGAGGGCCCGAACCTGGGTAAAAACATCGTGTCCTTGCCTCCTGTTACCATCCGCCTAGACGCACGCTTCGGGACCCCTACCGAGATCCGCCGGTTTTGACACCGACATTGGTGCTTTCATTGAGAGTTCCTCCTGTCGCCACCGATAGGCTTGATGGCTCCTTCGATCATCGACAACGATGCAGTCCAGGTGAGACTTTTCTCCCGGACAGATTTTCAGATTCGGCGGCTTTGCATCATGGGCCAATTAAGCAGCCATCTGGAGCAGATCGAAGCTACGCCCGCCATCGTCGATTTGAAGTCTAAACTTCACGGCTGACATCCGCGGAGACTTGATCTTCGACGGATCTGAGCCACAGCCGAGCGCGCCGCACTGTCTCGATGGGCATGATTTAGCTCTGCTGCCAGACAGTGCCCTGGAGGCCGCACACGAGTCTGCTCCGACCCTTAATTCGGAGCCGACCGCGCAGACCGAGGACGGGTGGCTAGACACCGCCTCGGGGGCTGCTACCTCTACGGTGATGGAGCCGAATACTGACCTTGTCCTTTGTGACGCTCGTGACTCCAAGGTGCCGGACTCCTCGCCGGACTCCGAACCTCCTGCGCCCCCTCCAATCGAATCCGATTGGGCGCCGATCATGGAGTTCACCGCCGCGGACGTCTTTCAACACTCACCTTTTCGCGATATCCTGAATTCGCTAAAGTATCTCTCGCTATCAGGAGAGCCCTGGCCGAATTGCGGTCAGGACGGTTGGGATGCGGACGACGAAGAAATTCAAAGCCCACCCACCACCCACTTTGTAGCCACTGATTTATCTAACCGACATGTTAGACTACGACCAAGACATCGACAAGATGGACGATTTATCCGGAGATTTACCAAGAACCAGCGCCACAGGCACCGAAGACCACCTCGTCATACGACATATATATGGTGGACATCCCAAAGGACGGGAATGGCGAGGAAGCAGCGGAGGAAGATTCCTCCAAGAAACAGCCCTAGCGCCGGCGTCAGCGGCGCCGCTCTAAATCCCGCCACAGCAAGAATGGAGATTCCGACACCGGAGATAATAACACCCCAGAGAGTGCCGAAGACAACCCCCTCCAGCAAGACTCAACACAGGAGGACGGAGAAGCCAGCCCTCATGAGGGAGCGGCAGACGAAGAGGTAGAGGATGATAATTACATGCCTCCCTCCGGAGACGAGGCAAGCATTGACGACGACGAATTTGTCGTGCCCGAGGATCCCGTCGAACAAGAGCATTTTAAACGCAGGCTAATGGCCACGACAAACAGCCTAAAGAAAAAGCAGCAACAGCTTAGAGCTGATCAAGACCTGCTAGCCGACAGATGGACTGAAGTCCTTGCGGCCGAAGAGCATGAACTCGAACGCCCCTCCAAAAGCTACCCCAAACGCAAGTTGCTCCCCCGATTAGAGGAGGAGGCATATAAACCTGCATCGCCAACAAGACAATACGGATGACCGACCACCTCGTGGCGCGAGAGGCCTCTAGGCCCCCATCGAACTGCACCCGGCACCGCTCAAAAAGTACGAAGCCACGGGGGAATGTGCCAGACTTGCGAGACATATTGGAGGATAAGGCAAGACAATCAAGATCAATCTACGGATCGCGTGGGCGCCCCACGATGCACGATGACTACCGTCGCGCCGGATACAGCAACTCCGGCCAGGCCGAACACAGTAGACAAAGCTCGCTTGAGCTACGTCGTGATATAGCCCAGTACAGAGGCGCCGCACACCCGCTATGCTTCACAGATGAAGTAATGGATCATCAAATCCCCAAAGGGTTTAAACCCGTGAACATTGAATCCTACAATGGCACAACAGACCCCGCGGTTTGGATCGAAGACTATCTCCTTCATATCCATATGGCCCGCGGCGACGATCTTCACGCCATCAAATATCTCCCACTCAAGCTTAATGGACCAGCTCGGCATTGGCATAACAGCTTGCCAAAGAAAATCAATTGGTGTTAAAGACACGAAGCCGCATTCCTTGACAACTTCCGGGGCACATACGTCGCGACCACCATACGCCGATGACCTAAGCCACATAATTCAGCAGCCTGACGAATCGGCCGCATAGCTACGACACGGTTCTTAACAAAGAAAAATCAAATCGTCGACTGTCCGGATGCAGAGGCCCTTGCAGCCTTCAAACATAACATCTGCGACGAGTGGCTTGCCCGGCACCTAGGACAGGAGAAGCTGAAATCCATGGCAGCCCTCACATCACTTATGACACGCTTCTGCGCGGAAGAGGACAGCTGGCTAGCCTGCAGTAACAACCTCAGCAAAAATTCTGGCAGTCCGGATATCAAGGACCGCAATGGCAGGTCGTGTCGCACCAAAAACAAATGCCGCGCTAACGGTGATAACACTGAGGATACGGCAGTCAATGCCGGATTCAGAGGCTCTAAACCCGGTCAAGCGGAAAAAGCCATTCAAAAGGACTACCCCGGGTCCGTCCAATTTGGACAGAATACTCGACCGCTCGTGCCAGATACACGGCACCCCCGAAAAGCCAGCTAATCACACCAACAGGGATTGTTGGGTATTCAAGAAGGCAGGCAAGTTAATTGCTGAAAACAATGACAAGGGGCTGCATAGCGATGACGAGGAAGAGACCCGGCCGCTGAGAAAAAAAAGGACAGAAGGGTTTCCCTCCACAAGGGCGGACGGTGAACATGATATACGCAACCCACATACCCAAAAGGGAGCGAAAGCGTGCACTCAGGGACGTATACGCGATGGAGCCAGTCGCCCCAAAGTTCAATCCATGGTCTTCTTGCCCGATCACTTTTGATCGAAGGGACCACCCCACCAGTATCCGCCATGGCGGATTCGCCGCATTGGTTTTAGACCCAATCGTCGATGGATTTCACCTCACCGAGTCCCGATGGATCGGCGGCAGCAGAATGAACCTGCTTTATCGGGATACAAAGGCGCAAGATGGGCATAGACCCTCAAGGATTAAACCCACAAAACGGCCTTCAAAGGCGCCATACCAGTGTAGAGACCAATTGTACAGCTCGCTTACATCGAAGTGGTCTTCGGATCCCCGATAACTTCCGGCGAGGAGTTAATCTTCGATATAGTCCCGCTCGCAGCGGCTATCATGCTCGCTTTCGGACGAACCGCTGCTCGCAAAGTTCAACACGGTGCCGCACTACGCATACCTCAAGCTCAAGATGCCAGCCCTCGAGGAGTCATCACGGTCAACGGAAACATCAACGCTCCCTCCGAACGGAGGAACACACAGCTCTCGCGCGTAAGTACAAAGCAGCCTCTTAAGGCAATTTTCGAGTCCGGCCGTTAAGCGACCGGACACGGCCAGACGTGCCCGGAGTAACCTACAACAAGACCACCTGGCACGTTCCGAGCACGTGTAGCAATGCGGCCCCAACCCCAGCCCTGGAAAAATTGCAAGACTAGTTCCTCGCGTACATCATTACGCTCTGGAGATACCATGGGCATAGGGGGAGGGGCACGACCACCACAGGCCCAGAATGCGGCTTAACTGCACCAGGGGCTCCCAAGTGTGTCACCTTTTTTTCTTTCTTTTCTTATCCACAGGACTCCATTTACTAGAGGCCCTGTCCGGCAGTAGACCTGCCGAACTCACGGTGCAACAGCCAGGGGAGGAGAATGTCTACGACGAGTATCCAAGTTGTCTCCATTACAAGCATTAAATTCATTTTATACACCATTCCGCAGCCTGCCCCTGGAGGGGGACATGTTTAATAGTCCTATCCCTTGCTTACCGCACTATTTGTATCGTTCTGCATTCATGGCAGTATTTCTTGAATAAACAATGCATCGCTTTTTGCTTATAACTGCATTTCTTTCTTATATATATGTTCATTTACGACATGTTGCATCCGTACACTTTGGTACGGCTAAAACACACTAGGGGCTTAAGTTCCCCACATTATGGTGTGATGGGTCCGAACACTTTCACAAGTGCGGCACCCCGAACTTATAGCATTATATGCATCGGCTCCGAATCATGTCTTGGGTAAATAGTTGGGTTTGCCCGGCTCCCATGTTTTGGTACCTTACGTCCCATTGTATCAGCTAAGGTAGCACTAGGAGAACCACTACGATTGCGCCCCGGTTGAGCTGGGCGAGCGCCTCAGTGGAGAAAGCTAAAACTGACCGTCATGATGGGGCGAGAGCTGGTCGCTGTTCGAGAGATTTTTTCGAGTCCTTAAAGACTTATGCCGCTTAGAGCGAGGAACCGGCTTTGTCCGGCCCAGGCGTGGATAGCACCCCGAACTCGGTCTTCCGAACACTAGGGGCTTTGCCGAAATTTAAAATTATAGAATTCTATGGCTAAGTGAGAGTGTTCAAGCATTATAAGTCCGGTTGCCTCGTTCGTTGTGTTGAGCGCGTCCCTAGATGGACCCTAAAATGGGAACAAGAGCGCTCAAGTTTATCCCGAACACCCCAGCACTCGTGGCATGGGGGATGAAGCCGACGACTTGCCATCTCTCAGATTTAATAAACGGCCGCACAGAAGGTAATATTTTAAATTAATAAGCGTTGCTTAGCGCATATGAACAAAGTTTTCAGCGCAGATAACAAAATGCGAGTCTACTCAAATATTACATCTTTGAGCACTCACCGCAATCATGCGGGCACCCTTCAGACACTCTTATAATACATTTGGCGTGCGATACTCCTTGCTCGCTGGTGGCGCGTCCGTCACAAGCTTCTCAAGATCCATCCTGCCCCAAAGCACCTTTGCACGGACAAGGCCCGACGGGCACCTTCAATACAAAGTGAGTGCTTGATGACGCCAACACAGGACACGATCCACCAGCCGCCGCACCAGGCGAAGTAGCTCCTGTGCATGGCCTCCCGGGCCATAGCCGAACTATGAGGCCCTTCATGGCCTGTTCGCCACCTTGTGGAGCTCGACCAGCTGCTTCACCGATCGCTAAAGCACTGGATGTCCGCCTCAAATACCGAGACCGAATACCTTCTCCGCTGAGCTCCCTCCTCACCAGAGAAAGCGGCAGCATCGGACACACTGCAGGGCAGATCGGCAAACATTCTTGGAGAGCTCCGAATCCGGGTAAGTAACAGGTAATTAACTTTAACATGCTTGCTTTGCATGAAGAATGCCTTACCCTCCGCTATTTTCTTCAAATCCCCAATTTCCTGGAGGGCCTTCTGGGCTTCGGCCTTAGCGGCTTTGGCACTCTCAAGAGCCGATGCAAGCTCGGACTCGAGTTCGAGTCACGCTCCAAACTCTCGTGCTTTTCCACGAGAGCCTGGAGCTCTTGCCGTACCTCCGCCACCCGCGCCTCTTGCTTCTCTCGCTCGGCTCGTTCCGCAGCCGCGTTGCGTTCGGCCGTGGACACCGCCTCCTTCAGGGTCGCCATCTCATTCGTGGCCCCTGTAGTACCCACGTTGTCCTTGTTATTTCTCTTGCAACCAAATCCTTTTCTGTAAGGTACAACTTTAATACGGTGTTACTCACCTTCCTTGTCCTCGAGCTGCTTCTTGGCACGGCCGAGCTCGCTCTCGACCGCCGAGGCTCGCTTATAGGTATTGACCTCCGCAATCGGTCAAGGGCAAAGGTCAAGCGGCAGCCTGCAAACCCATATTGACTTATTTTTTAGACTCCTGCGTATATCTTCTTTAGATCCTCAGTCTAGCTTTTGTTTCCGAACACCGAACCGAGCATCAGGGGCTACTGTCTATGCGGTATTATATTACATATCTTAAAATTCTTACCTCAAAGCCTATTAGAAGGCTGCTGCAGGCTTCGGTCAGCCCACTCTTGGCGAGCTGAACCTTCTGAGTCACCGCACCCATGACAGTGCGGTGCTCTTCTTCGATGGAAGCACCGTTGAGCGCCTCCAGCAAGTTATCCGGCGCCTCCGGTTGGATGGAGGCTGCCGGCGTCACAGTCTTGCCCTTCTTCGGAAGGACCGCCGCCGGACTCGACCCATGAGGTTCCGGTGCGGAGTCCGTCTGGCCCGGAGGTTGCCCTGCGGCACCTCCGGGGCCTCCTCCTCCTGGCGGGTTCCTTCCCGGGATCCCACCTCGACGTCGTCAGCGTCACGGGGGGTGGAGGCGGTCGGAATGGAATCCACATCCGACGTGCCCAAGGACCCGCTCGACGAATCGGGAAGATCGTCCTTGGCCGGACTACAGGTTGTATGCGGCATTAGAGAGACACCTTGTGGCGAAAAGAAAAATCATAAGTTATCAAGGAGTCCGGATACTTACGATCTCGCCAGGGGCTTGGCCCCTAAGGGCCACTCCTCGTTGCCGTTGCCAACGTTGGCGGAGCAGTCCGAGGGAAGGGTCCTTCCTTTCTTGGACCCTTCGGCCTCCCTCGTTGGGGAGGCCTTCCTCTTCTTCTCTCCCCCCACTGGGGGAGAGGCCTCTTTCTTCTCCTCCTCGTCTTCAGGGGAGGAGTCCGCCTCGGAGTCATCGGACGACGAGTCCGATATCACTTGACGCCGGGAACTCCTTTGGGTTCCCGTGGCCTTCTTATTGGCCTTCTTCTCCGGCACTACGTAAAGTGTCGGGACCAGCAGCCCTGCCAAACAGGCGTCCACTGGGTCTTCTGGAAGGGGAGCCGGAAAGTTAACCTGTCCGGACGTCTTCTGCCAGTCCTGTTAAAGGTATTGGGAGTTTAGATCCCACATAGAGTCAAACTATGAAAAGAATGAGTGTCCCGTAAAGGATAACATAGCATACCTCGCCGGCCGGGCGTTGCGTGCTGAATCCGCGATCTTCGGTTGCGGGTGCGGGAGGTTCGCCCTTGAACAGCACCCTCCGGGCAGCTTCGTACGTCGTGTCGAACAGCCCGCTCAAGGTCCGGTGCTGTGCCGGATCAAACTCCCACAAATTGATGGCCCGTTGTTAGCAGGGGAGAATCCGGCGGACGAGCATGACCTGGATCACGTTGACAAGCTTAAGCTTCTTGTTCACGTGGTCAGGAGACAGGATCGAGTCCGTCGGCTCCCGAACTACCCCAAAGCAAGCCCTTCTCTTTCTAGGAGGTGAGCTGCATGGGGATGCCAGATCTGAACTCAGGGGCCGCAGCCCATTTAGGGTCACGCGGCTCGGTGATGTAGAACCACCCCGATTGCCACCCTTTGATGGATTCCACGAAGGCACCCTCAAGCCAAGTAACGTTGGGCATTTTGCCCACCATGGCGCCTCTGCACTCCGCCTAGCTGCCCTTCACAACCTTCGGCTTAACGTTGAAGGTCTTGAGCCATAAGCCGAAGTGGGGCCGGATGCAGAGGAAGGCCTCGCACACGACGATAAACGCCGAGATATTGAGGATGAATTTTGGGGCCAGATCGTGGAAATCCAGGCCGTAGTAGTACATGAGCCCCCGGACAAAGGGGTGGAGTGGAAAGCCCAGTCCACGGAGGAAGTGGGGAAGGAATACGACCCTCTCATGGGGCCTGGGGGTGGGGATGAGCTGCCCCTCATCGGGCAGCCGGTGCGCGATGTCGCTGGACAGATATCCGGCGCCGCGCAGTTTCTCTATGTGCCCCTCCGTAACGGAGGAGGCCATCCACTTGCCTCCCGCTCCGGACATGACTGGAGAAGGTTGAGGTGAGATGTGCGGACTTGGGCGCTGGAGCTCGGGTGCATGGAGATGGATAAGCAAAGGAGGAAGAAGGCGTAGGTAAAAGAGGCAGATCCTTATCCCCTTATATATGGGCGGACGAAACTACACGTCCCCACCGGCCTGGTAAAACTCGCTTGTCTCCCAAGCGCCACAATCAATGGCGTGGTTGGGTTACCCACGTCCGTATTAATGGGAATCCCGGAATAAGGGGAACACGATCTCTGCTTCGACAAGACGTGCCAAGGAAACCGCTTCGCTAAACGCGCTGAGGTGGTATAATAAAAACGATTCAAGTAAAGGCTTGGTAGTGGTGTGGCGTCACGCCACATAATACGTCAGCAGATTGAGCATGTGTGAAAATTATTTTCTCTACGGTGGTACGTGGAATTTGTTTTGCAGAGCCAGACACTATCCTGGCGTTCACAATCTTCTATGGATTATTTGGAGGAGGAACCCGCCTTGCAATGCCGAAGACAATATGCGCGCCGGACTCGTCGTCATTGGAACCTGGTTCAGGGGCTACTGAGGGAGTCCTGGACTAGGGGGTGTCCGGTTGGCCAGACTATCATCATCGGTCGGACTCCAAGACTATGAAGACACAAGATTGAAGACTTCGTCCCGTGTCCGGATGGGACTTTCCTTAGCATGGAAGTCAAGCTGGGCAATACGGATATGTAGATCTCCTACCATTGTAACCGACTCTGTGTAACCCTAGCCCTCTCCGGTGTCTATATAAACCGGAGGGTTTTAGTCCATAGGACAACAATCACAACAACAATCATACCATAGGCTAGCTTCTAGGGTTTAGCCTCCTTGATCTCGTGGTAGATCCACTCTTGTACTACCCATATCATCAATATCAATCAAGCAGGCGTAGGGTTTTACCTCCATCGAGAGGGCCCGAACCTGGGTAAAAACATCGTGTCCCTTGTCTCCTATTACCATCCGCCTAGACGCACAGTTCGGGACCCCTACCCAAGATCCGCCGGTTTTGACACCGACAGTGGGTCATCAAGAACATTCTCTAACCTAGACAAGTTGTGCAACGGGGTTCTCAGCTCCCTTTCTATCAATAATATGCAAATCAAATTCTTGTAGCAAGAGAACCCATCTAATAAGTCTAGGTTTAGCATCTTTCTTTTCCATAAGATATTTAATAGCAGCATGATCAATGTGAATAGTTACTTTAGAATCAACAATATAAGGTCAGAACTTATCACAAGCAAATACAACTGCTAAGAATTCTTTTTCAGTAGTAGCATAATTTCTCTAGGCAGTGTCTAGAGTTTTACTAGCATATTGAATAACACTTAGTTTCTTATCAACTCTTTGTCCTAGAACAGCACCTACAGCATAATCACTAGCATCACACATAATTTAAAAGGGTGAATTCCAATTAGGTGGTTGAACAATAGGTGCAGAAATCAAAGCTTTCTTAAGTATCTCAAATGCTTCTACACAATCATCATCGAAAACGAAAGGAATATCTTTTTCCAATAAATTATCCAGAGGCCTAGAAATTTTAGAGAAGTCCTTGATGAACCTCCTATAAAAACATGCATGACCAAGGAAACTTCTTATACCTTTGATGTACTTGGGACATGAACTCTTTTCAATAGCATCAACTTTAGCTTTATCAACTTCAATACCTCTTTCAGAACTTTTATGCCCCAAGACAATGCCTTCATTAACCATAAAGTGGCACTTCTCGCAATTCAAAACAAGACTAGTATCTTCGCATCTCTGCAAAACTCGTTCAAGGTTGCTCAAGCAATCATCAAAAGAGGATCCATAATCAGAGAAGTCATCCATGAATACCTCACAAATCTTTTCACAAAAGTCAGGGAATATAGCCACCATGCATCTTTGAGAGGTAGCAGGTGCATTACATAAACCAAAAGGCATACGTCTATAAGCAAAAATACCGAAAGGGCAAGTACAAGTAGTCTTTGCTTGATCCTCCGCTGACACACATATTTGAGAGAAACCCGAGTAACCATCTAGAAAGCAAAAATGTGTATGTTTGGATAATCTTTCTAGCATTTGATCAATAAAAGGTAAAGGGTAATGATCTTTTAGTAGCTTTATTTAATTTGCGGAAATCAATTACCATCCTATAACCTATAATAATTTTTTGCGGATTCAATTCATCTTTATCTTTAGGAACGACAGTAATACCTCCCTTCTTAGGGACACAATGGACAGGACTTACCCACTGACTATCAGCAACGGGATAAATTATACCTGCCTCAAGGAGCTTTAGTATTTCCTTTCTTACAACCTCTTTCATCTTAGGATTTAACTTCGTTGGTGATCAATAACTGGTTTGGCATTGATACGTCTCGGTCGTATCTATAATTTTTGATTGTTCCATGCTAATATTATTCAACTTTCATATACTTTTGGCAACTTTTTATACTATTTTTGGGACTAACATATTGATCCAAAGGCTCCAGTGCCGCCTCGCTCGTCATTGTTGTTTTTTTTTTCAGAAAACCAATATCAAACGGAGTCCAAACGGGATAATAATGGACGGAGATTTTTTTTGGAATATTTATGATTTTTGGGAAGTAAACTCAACGCGAGACGGTGTCCGAGGTGGTCACGAGGTAGGGGCGCGCCCCTGACCCTTGTGGTCCAGCCGTAAGGCGGTTGACGCTCTTCTTCTGGCACAAGAAAGCTAATTTTATGAGAAAGACCTGGGCGAAAGATTCACCCGAATCGGAGTTACGGATCTCCGGATATTTAAGAAACGGTGAAGGGGTAGAATCTGAGAACGCAGAAACAGAGAGATAGATCCAATCTCGGAGGGGCTCTCGCCCCTCCCACGCCATGGGAGCCAAGAACCAGAGGGGAAACCCTTCTCCCATCTAGGGAGAAGGTCAAGGAAGAAGAAGAAGGAGTGGGGCTCTCTCCCCCTCGCTTTCGGTGGCGCCGGAGCGCTGCCAGGGCCATCATCATCACCACCATCTTCACCAATAACTTCACCGCCATCATCACCAACTCTTGCCCCCTCTATGCAGCGGTATGACCTCTCTCTTACCCGCTGTAATCTCTACTTAAACATGGTGCTCAATGCTATATATTATTTCCCAATGATGTATGGCTATCCTATGATGTTTGAGTAGATCTGTTTTGTCCTAATGGCTATTTGATGATCGTGATTGGTTTGAGTTGTATGTTTTATTATTGGTGCTGTCCTATGGTGCCCTCCGTGTCGCGCAAGCGTGACGGATTCCCGCTGTAGGGTGTTGCAATACGTTCATGATTCGCTTATAGTGGGTTGGTGAGTGAACAGAAGCACAGACCCGAGTAAGTAGGTTGTTTGCGTATGGGATAAAAGGGGACTTGATACTTTAATGCTATGGTAGGGTTTTACCTTAATGAATCTTTAGTAGTTGCGGATGCTTGCTAGAGTTCCAATCATAAGTGCATATGATCCAAGTAGAGAAAGTATGTTAGCTTATGCCTCTCCCTCAAATAGAATTGCAATAATGATTACCGGTCTAGTTATCGATTGCCTAGGGACAAATAACTTTCTTGTTGACAAAAGCTCTCTACTAGAACTAATTTAGTTGTGTCTTCAACTAAACAGCCCCTAGTTTTATTTCCGTGCTCTTTACTTTCTTGCAAGCTTACCCAAAAACACCTACAAAGTACTTCTAGTTTCATACTTGTTCTACGTAAAGCGAACGTCAAGCGTGCGTAGAGTCGCATCAGTGGCCGATAGGACTTGAGAGAGTATTTGTTCTACCTTTAGCTCCTCGTTGGGTTCGACACTCTTACTTATCGAAAGAGGCTACAACTATCCCCTATACTTGTGGGTTATCAAGTCCTTTTTCCGGCACCGCTGCCGGGGAGTCATAGCGTGGGGTGAATATTCTCATGTGTGCTTGTTTGCTTTATAACTAAGTAATTTTTATTTGCGGTTATAAGTTGTTATCTATCTTTAGTTATGGATATGGAACGCAAAATGCCAAAAAAATAGCTGTACTTGCTACTCAGGAGGATGGGGTAACTCCTAAAACCCTCGATTCTCATTATGCGAAAGATATTGTGTACTACTTTGATAATCCGGAGAAAACCCCATTCAACTTTATAATGGGAGACATGTTGGATCAACGTGAATACTTTAGGGATTATCGCTCGACACAAAAAGGGAAACTATTATGGGATCAATTTATTATGTTGCGTTGGTATGCCTGGAATCTATGCTTGAGATATGATATTACTTGTTGCTCTAGGATGGAGGCTCCACACCTTCCCTTTTCATGCAAATTTAATGATAATGAAACCTTAGCTTCTTATGCTAATGGTATATATGATTACTATGATGTGGAACAAATAGAAGAATTTGTTGCTTTTAAGGCTGCTTATGAAATTGAATCTTTGTTTGAAAAGTATGAAGCTTTAGATGATGATGCTTATAGGCCTAAAAATCTTGCTATACTTAGATATTGCTATGAAAATTATGAATACAATTACTATATTAATGCATTTATTGAGAAAGTCTCCGCTGTCCAAGAGGAGACTAATATTTTGCAGGAAGCTATGGAAGAAGAAATTAATGAAACTGTGAGCTCATTAGATGAAAAAGATGATGAGGAGAGCGAAGAACAAAAGGAGGAAGAGCGGATTAGCTACCGGTGCCCACCTTCTAATGAGAGTAACCCTCCAACTCATACATTATTTAATTCCCCTTCACGCTTACCGAAGGATGATTGCTATGATCCCTTGAATTTGTTTGAAATATCCCTTTTTGATGATGCTTGCTATGCTTGTGGCCAAGATGCCAATATGAATTATAATTATGGAGATGAACTTGCTATAGTTCCTTATGTTAAACATGAAATTGTTGCTATTGCACCCACGCATGATAGTCCTATTATCTTTTTGAATTCTCCAAACTACACTATATCGGAGAAGTTTGTGCTTATTAAGGATTATATTGATGGGTTGCCTTTTACCATTGCACATGATGATTTTGATGGATATAATATGCATGAGTTTGCTGCTCCTACTTGCAATTATTACGAGAGAGGAACTATATCTCCACCTCTCTATGTTTCCAACACGATAGAATTGCAAGAAACTGTTTATACTATGCATTGGCCTTTACTTGGTGTGCATGAATTGTTCTTTTATGACATGCCGATGCATAGGAAGAGAGTTAGACTTTGTTGTTGCATGATATATGTTACTTTGTGCTCACTACTAAATTACAAATCATTGTTAATTAAAATTGGCTTTGATATACCTTGGGATCCGGGTGGATTCATTACTTGAGCACTAAATGCCTAGCTTAATGGCTTTAAAGAAAGCGCTGCCAGGGAGACAACCCGGAAGTTTTAGAGAGTCATTTATTTCTGTTGTGTGCTTTCATATAGTTTAAAAACAAAACAAAAATAAAGAGGGGAACCTAAAAACTTTTCAAAAAGGAAAGTGAAAGTGAGAGAGACAAGCATTGTTGAAATGGGGGAGCTCCTTGAACTTTGTTCATGCTCACGGAAAATTTGTGAATCTTAATTACAGAAACTTTTCATCAAAAATAATTATCCCCTTGTACAATTCCATTGTATTATAAAAATAATGTGCCAAGGTTTGTCTTTAGGATGTTTACAATGCTTGTTGGTTTGTCCGGTGCAGGACAGAAACTTTGGCTGTAGTGCGCGACTTTACATTTTTAACTGGAACGTCAATTGGTTCTGATTCTTTTTGCACTGTCTTTCTATACAACTTGTTTATGTTTCCTAATTTTGGTAGAATTTTTGGGGTACCAGAAGTATGGTGGATGTTCAGATTGCTACAGACTGTTCTGTTTCTGACAGATTCTGTTTTTTGATGCATAGTTTGCTTGTTTTGATGAAACTATCAATTTATATCAGTGGATTAAGCCATGGAAAAGTTATACTACAGTAGACACAATGCAAAAAAAAATATGGATTGGTTTGCAACAGTACTTAGAGTGGTGATTTGCTTTATTATACTAACGGATCTTACCGAGTTTTCTGTTGAAGTTTTGTGTGGATGTAGTGTCTAATCGAGGATGTTTCGATGTGAGAAGAAGGATCAGAGGCAAGAGCTCAAGCTTGGGGATGTCCGAGGCACCCCAAGTAAATATTCAAGGAGACTCAAGCGTCTAAGCTTGGGGATGCTGGGGAGGCATCCCCTCTTTCTTCAACAAGTATCGGTATGTTTCGGATTCGTTTCATTCATGCATTATGTGCAAGTCTTGGAGCGTCTTTTGCAATTAGGTTTTTATTTTTCTTTTACGCACCATGCTGGTATGAGATAGTCCTTGGTTGATTTATAGAATGCTCATTGCACCTCACTTATATCTTTTGAGTGTGGCTTTATAGAATGCTTCATGTGCTTCACTTATATCATTTGAAGTTTGGATTGCCTATTTCTCTTCACATAGAAAACCGCCATTTGTAGAATGCTCTTTTGCTTCACTTATATTTGTTAGAGCGTGGGCATATCTTTTGTAGAAAGAATTAAACTCTCTTGCTTCACTTATATCAATTTAGAGAGATGACAGGAATTGGTCATTCACATGGTTAGTCATAAAATCCTACATAAACTTGTAGATCACTGAATATGATATGTTTGATTCCTTGCAATAGTTTTGTGATATAAAGATGGTGATATTAGAGTCATGCTAGTGGGTGGTTGTGGATTGTAGAGACACTTATGTTGAGGTTTGTGATTCCCGTAGCATGCACGTATGGTGAACCGCTTTGTGATGAAGCTGGAGCACAATTTTATTTATTGATTGTCTTCCTTATGAGTGGCGGTCGGGGACGAGCGATGGTATTTTCCTACCAATCTATCCCCCTAGGATCATGTGCGTAGTACTTTGTTTTCAATGGCTTGTAGATTTTTGCAATAAGTATATGAGTTCTTTATGACTAATGTTGAGTCCATGGATTATACGCACTCTCACCCTTCCACCATTGCTAGCCTCTCTAGTATCGCGCAACTCTCGCCGGTGCATTACACCCACCATATGCCTTCCTCAAAACAGCCACCATACCTACATATTATGGCATTTCCATAGCCATTCGGAGATATATTGCCATACAACTTCCATCATCATCATATACATGACTTGAGCGTTCATTGTCATATTGCTTTGCATGATCGTAAGATAGCTAGCATGATGTTTTCATGGCTTGTCCGTTTTTTGATGTCATTGCTGCGCTAGATCATTGCACATCCCGGTACACCGCCGGAGGCATTCATATAGAGTCATATCTTTGTTCTAGATATCGAGTGGTAATATTGAGTTGTAAGTAAATAGAAGTGTGATGATCATCATTATTAGAGCATTGCCCCAGTGAGGAAAGGATGATGGAGACAATGAATCCCCCACAAGTCGGGATGAGACTCCGGAATTTACAAAAAAAAGAGGCCAAAGAAGCCCAAATAAAAAAAGAGGCCAAAGAAGCCCACCAAAAAAATATAAAAAAAACTTGAGAGAAAAAGAGAGAAGGGGCAATGTTACTATGCTTTTACCACACTTGTGCTTCAGAGTAGCACCCTTTTCTTCATAGAGAGAGTCTCCTATGCTTTCACTTTCATATACTAGTGGGAATTTTCATTATAGAACTTGGCTTGTATATTCCGATGATGGTCTTCCTCAAATGCCCGAGGTCTTCATGAGCAAGCAAGTTGGATGCACACCCACTTAGTTTCAGTTTGAGCTTTCATACACTTATAGCTCTAGTGCATCCGTTGCATGGCAATCCCTACTCACTCACGTTGATATCTATTGACGGGCATCTCCATAGCCTGTTGATACGCCTAGTCGATGTGAGACCTTCTCCCTTTTTGTCTTCTCCACATAACCCCCACCATCATTTTTTATTCCACCTATAGTGCTATATCCATGGCTCACGCTCATGTATTGCGTGAAAGTTGAAAAAGTTTGAGATTATTAAAGTATGAAACAATTGCTTGGCTTGTCATCGGGGTTGTGCATGATTAAAAACTTTGTGTGATGAAGATAGAGCAACAGCCAGACTATATGATTTTGTAGGGATAACTTTCTTTGGCCATGTGTTTTGAAAAGACATGATTGCTTTTTGGTACGCTGGAAGTATTATTGTTTTTATGTCAAATGATAGACTATTGCATTGAATCACTCGTGTCTTAATATTCATGCCATGATTAGACATATGATCAAGATTATGCTAGGTAGCATTCCACATCAAAAATTATTCTTTTTTATCATTTACCTACTCGAGGACGAGCAGGAATTAAGCTTAGGGATGCTGATCGTCTCCGTCAGATCTATAATTTTGATTGTTCCATGCCAATATTATTCAACTTTCATATACTTTTGGCAACTTTTTATACTATTTTGGGACTAACATATTGATCCAAAGGCCCAATGCCGCCTCACATCATTGCATGTTTTTTGTTTCACAGAAAACCAATATCAAACGAAGTCCAAACGGGATAAAAACGGGCGGAGATTTTTTTTGGAATATTTATGATTTTTGGGAAGTAAAATCAATGCGAGACGGTGTCCGAGGTGGTCACGAGGTAGGGGGCGCGCCTTACACCCCCAGGCGCGCCCCTGACCCTCGTGGTCCATCCGTAAGGCGGTTGATGCTCTTCTTCTGGTGCAAGAAAGCTAATTTTATGAGAAAGATCTGGGCGAAAGATTCACCCCAATCGGAGTTACGGATCTCCGGATATTTAAGAAACAGTGAAGGGGTAGAATCTGAGAACACATAAGCAGAGAGATAGATCCAATCTCGGAGGGGCTCTCGCCCCTCCCACGCCATGGGAGCCAAGAACCAGAGGAGAAACCCTTCTCCCATCTAGGGAGAAGGTCAAGGAAGAAGAAGAAGGAGGGGGGCTCTCTCCCCCTCGCTTCCGGTGGTGCCGGAGCGCTGCCGGGGCCATCATCATCACCGCCATCTTCACCAACAACTTCACCGCCATCATCACCAACTCTTCCCCCCCCCCCTCTATGCAGTGGTGTGACCTCTCTCTTACCCGCTGTAATCTCTACTTAAACATGGTGCTCAATGCTATATATTATTTTCCAATGATGTATGGCTATCCTATGATGTTTGAGTAGATCTGTTTTGTCCTAATGGCTATTTGATGATCGTGATTGGTTTGAGTTGTATGTTTTATTATTGGTGCTGTCCTATGGTGCCCTCCGTGTCGCGCAAGCGTGAGGGATTCCCGCTGTAGGGTGTTCCAATACGTTCATGATTCGCTTATAGTGGGTTGGTGAGTGAACAGAAGCACAAACCCGAGTAAGTAGGTTGTTTGCGTATGGGATAAAAGGGGACTTGATACTTTAATGCTATGGTTGGGTTTTACCTTAATGAATCTTTACTAGTTGCGGATGCTTGCTAGAGTTCCAATCATAAGTACATATGATCCAAGTAGAGAAAGTATGTTAGCTTATGCCTCTCCCTCAAATAGAATTGCAATAATGATTACCGGTCTAGTTTTCGATTGCCTAGGGACAAATAACTTTCTTGTTGACAAAAGCTCTCTACTAGAACTAATTTAGTTGTGTCTTCATCTAAACAGCCCCTAGTTTTATTTCCGTGCTCTTTACTTTCTTGCAAGCTTACCCAAAAACACCTACAAAGTACTTCTAGTTTCATACTTGTTCTAGGTAAAGCGAACTTAAAGCGTGCGTAGAGTCGTATCAGTGACCAATAGGACTTGAGAGAGTATTTGTTCTACCTTTAGCTCCTCGTTGGATTCGACACTCTCACTATCGAAAGAGGCTACAACTATCCCCTATACTTGTGGGTTATCAGGTATCTTCCTCCAAATTTATTTTGTGTTAGCCTAAAGTGGGACTAATACCCTTAAGATCATCAAGACTATATCCAATAGCAGCACGGTGCTTCTTCAGAGTATTCAGTAACCTTTCCTCTTCCTGCTCTGAAAGATTAGCACTAATAATAACAGGATATATCTTCTTTTCATCAAGATAAGCATATTTAAGAGTGTCAGGTAATGGTTTAAGCTCAAACACGGGATCACCCTTGGGTGGAGGAGGATACCCTAGGATTTCAACAGGCAAGTTGTGTTTCAAAATAGGTCCCTGTTTAAAGAATACTTCATTTATTTCCCTTCTTTCATTCATAAACATATCATTTTCATGGTCTAGCAAATATTGTTCTAAAGTATCAGTAGGAGGCACGGCAATAGAAGCAAGACCAATAATTTCATCCTTACTAGGCAATTCTTTATCATGGGGTTGTCTACGTAACTTAGCAAAATTAAATCCATGAGACATATCCCCTAAGCCAATTGTAACAACATCATTTTCGCAATCAATCTTAGGATTAACAGTATTAAAGAAGGGTCTACCAAATATAATGGGACAAAAGTCATCTTGTGGGGAACCAAGAACAAGAAAATTAGCAGGATATTTAACTTTCCCACACAAGACATCAACATCTCTAACAATCCCAGTTGGTGAAATAGTATCTCTATTCGCAAGCTAAATTGTAACATCAATTTCTTCTACCTCAGCAGGTGCAATATCATGCATAATTTTTTCATATAAGGAAAAAGGTATTGCACTGGCACTAGCACCTATATCACATAAGCCATGATAACAATGATCTCCTATTTTAATAGAAATAACAGGCACGCCTACAACAGGTCTATGTTTTTAGGATCGGGTCTAGCAATTCTAGCAGCTTCATCATAGAAATAAATAACATGTCCATCAATATTATCGGCCAAGAGATCTTTAACCATAGCAATACTAGGTTCAACTTTAATTTTCTTAGGTGGTGTATATGTTCTACTATTACTCTTACGAACCATAGTTGAAGCTTCAGCATGATCCTTTATCCTAACAGGGAAAGGTGGTTTCTCAACATAAGTAGTAGGAACAATATGATCATTATAAGTGATAATCTTTTCCTCAACTGTAATAGGTGCAACTACTTTTACTTTAGTGGGAGGATTATATTTAAACCTCTTCTCCTTAGGGAGATCAACATGAGTAGCAAATGATTCACAGAAAGAAGCTACTATCTCAGAGTCAAGTCCATATCTAGTGCTAAATCCACGAAAAGCATCGGTATCCATAAAAGATTTAACACAATCAAACTTAGGTGTCATACATGACTCCTTACCATCATCGGAATCCCAATCTTCAGAGTTGTGTTTAATTGTTTCAATAAATCCCACTTGAATTCAATAGTCTTCATCATATAAGAACCAGGACAAGAAGTATCGAGCATGGAGCGATCGTTGAGAGAAAGTCGAGCATAAAAGTTTTGAATAATCATTTCTCTTGAGAGCTCATGATTGGGACATGAATATAACATTGACTTAAGCCTCCCCCAAGCTTTAGCGATGCTTTCTCTTTCGTGAGGCCAAAAATTATATATATAATTGCTCGAATGAACAAGATGCATAGGATAAAACTTCTGGTGAAATTCCAATTTCAATCGTTTATAGTCCCAGGATCCCATATCATCACATAGCCTATACCATGTCAATGCATCTCCCTTCAAAGATAAAGGGAAAACCTTATTCTTGATAACATCATCGGGCATACCTGCAAGCTTAAATAATCCACAAACTTCATCCACATAGATAAGGTGTAAATGAGGATGCAATGTTCCATCTCCTGCAAAGGGATTAGCTAGCAGTTCTCTTCCATACCCGAAGGAATTTCAAAGTAAACATTTTCAGTAGGTTCAGTAGGTTGAGGAGCAATTCTTTTCTCTACTGGTCGGGGTGAAGATACCCCGAACTAGCCCCTCAAAGGATTAGTTTCCGTAGTAACAAGTGACAGTAAATTTCAGCACACTATATAGATGTTTTCTTACCAAGTTCCACTCACCAAGGGCGCTTCACTCCCCGGCAACGGCGCCAGAAAAGAGTCTTGATGACCCACAAATGTAGGGGATCTATTGTAGTCCTTTCGATAAGTAAGAGTGTCGAACCCAACAAGGAGCAGAAGGAAATGACAAGCGGTTTTCAGTAAGGTATTCTCTGCAAGCACTGAAATTGTAGGTAACCGATAGTTTTGTGATAAGATAATTTGTAACAGGTAACAAGCAATGAAAGTAAATAAGGTGCAGCAAGGTGGCCCAATCCTTTTTGTAGCCAAGTACAAGCCTGGACAAGTTCTTATAATGAGAAAAGCGCTCCCGAGGACACATGGGAATTATCGTCAAGCTAGTTTTCATCACGCTCATATGATTCATGTTCGTTACTTTGATAGTTTGATATGTGGGTGGACCGGTGCTTGGGTAATGCCCTTTCTTGGACAAGCATCCCACTTATGATTAACCCCTGTTGCAAGCATCCGCAACTACAAAAGAAGTATTAAGGTAAACTTAACCATAGCATGAAACATATGGATCCAAATCAGCCCCTTACGAAGCAACGCATAAACTAGGGTTTAAGCTTCTGTCACTCTAGCAACCCATCATCTACTTATTACTTCCCAATGCCTTCCTCTAGGCCCAAATAATGGTGAAGTGTCATGTAGTCGACTTTCACATAACACCACTAGAGGAGAGACAACATACATCTCATCAAAATATCGTACGAATACCAAATTCACATGACTACTAATAGCAAGACTTCACCCATGTCCTCAGGAACAAACATAACTACTCACAAAGCATATTCATGTTCATAATCAGAGGGGTATTAATATGCATTAAGGATCTGAACATATGATCTTCCACCACATAAACCAACTAGCATCAACTACAAGGAGTAATCAACACTACTAGCAACGCACAGGTACCAATCTGAGGTTTTGGTACAAAGATTGGATACAAGAGATGAACTAGGGTTTGAGAGGAGATGGTGCTGGTGAAGATGTTGATGGAGATTGACCCCCTCTCGATGAGAGGATCGTTGGTGATGACAATGGTGATGATTTCCCCCTCCCGGAGGGAAGTTTCCCCGGCAGAACAGCTCCGCCGGAGCCCTAGATTGGTTCCGCCAAGGTTCCGCCTCATGGCGGCGGAGTTTCGTCCCGTAAGCTTGCTTACGATTTTTTCCAGGGTAAAAGACTTCCTATAGCAGAAGATGGGCACCGGAGGGCTGCCAGGTGGCCCACGATGCAGGGGGGCGCGCCCCCACCCTCGTGGGTGGTAGGTGGCCCCCCTCAGGTATTTCTTCCGCTGGATATTTTTTATTAATTCCCAAAATGACTTTCGTGGAGTTTCAGGACTTTTGGAGCTGTATAGACTAGGTCCCCAATATTTGCTCCTTTTCGAGCCCAGAATCCCAGCTGCCGGCATTCTCCCTCTACATGTAAACCTTGTAAAATAAGATAGAATAGCCATAAGTATTGTGAGATAATGTGTAATAACAACCCATAATGCAATAAATATCGATATAAAAGCATGATGCAAAATGGACGTATCAGGCATCCCACGCAAGACATACATCAAGTGTTTCAAATCCTTAAAGACTCAATCCGATAAGATAACTTCAAAGGGAAAACTCAATCCATTACAAGAGAGTAGAGGGGGAGAAACATCATAAGATCGAACTTTAATAGCAAAGCTCGCGATACATCAAGATCGTGCCGAATCAAGAACACGAGAGAGAGAGAGATCAAACACATAGCTACTGGTACATACCCTCAGCCCCGAGGGTGATCTACTCCCTCCTCGTCATGGAGAGTGCCAGGATGATGAAGATGGCCATCGGTGAGGGATCCCCCCTCCGGCAGGGTGCCGGAACAGGGTCCCGATTGGTTTTTGGTGGCTACAGAAGCTTGCGGCGGCGGAACTCCCGATCTAGGTTATTTTCTGGAGGTTTCGGTATTTATAGGAATTTTTGGCATCCGTCTCACGTCAAGGGGGTCTCTGAGTCGTCCACGAGGCAGGGGGCGCGCCCAGGGGGTAGGGCTCGCCCTCCACCCTCGTCGACGGCTCGGGACTCTTCTGGCCCAACTCTTTTACTCCGGGGGCTTCTTTTGGTCCATAAAAAATCGTCAAAAATTGGCACGTCAATTGGACTCCGTTTGGTATTCCTTTTACAGTAAAACTCAAAATAAGGAAAAAAGCGGCCCGCACTGGGCTCTAGGTTAATAGGTTAGTACCAAAAATCATATAAAATAGCATATAAATGCATATAAAACATCCTAGATGGATAATATAATAGCATGGAACAACCAAAACTTATAGATACGTTGGAGACCTATCAATGGACTGATGTCCTAGCAGCCGAGGAATATGGCCTCGAGCGCCCAACTAAAAGCTACCCGAAGCGCAAACTGTTACCACAGTTTGATGACAAGGCAACGGAGCCCGTCCTACCAAGGCATAATGCGGCTGACCGACCACCACGTGGCCAAGACAAAGCGGCACCTCGAGCAGAACACCAGCCCGCACTACCTCGCCATAGAAACAGAAATATAACAACTCGGGGATACAAATATGACCTGCGGGGTGACTTGGAAAACAGAGCAGGTTAGACAAGATCAATCTATGGATCGCGGGGGCGTGCCCCGATGTGCGACGATGGCCATCTGACTAAATGTGACAAACATAACCACATCCGGGACGAAAACCGTAGACGAACTCCATCCGAGCTACGTCATGACTTGGCCCGATATAGAGGCGCCGCACACCCCCTTTGCTTCAGTGACAAAGTAATGGGACATGAATTCCCAGAAGGGTTTAAACCCGTGAACATTGAATCATATGATGGCTCAACAGACCCCGCGGTATGGATTGAGGATTTTCTTCTCCATATTCACATGGCCCGCGATGATGATCTTCACACCATCAAATACCTCCCGCTCAAACTCAAGGGACCAGCCAGGTACTGGTTGAACAGTCTGCCCGAAAACTCCATTGGCAGCTGGGAGGACTTGGAGGATGCCTTCCTCGACAACTTTCAAGGCACATACGTTCGACCTCCGGATGCCGACGACTTAAGTCACATAGTTCAACAGCCCGGAGAGTCGGCCAGGAAATTCTGGACTAGGTTCTTAACTAAAAAGATCCTGATCGTCGACTGTCTGGACACTGAAGCCTTAGTGGCCTTTAAACATAGCATCCGTGACGAATGGCTCGCCCGACACCTCGGCCAAGAAAAGACAAAGTCCATGGCCGCCCTCACGGCACTCATGACCCGCTTTTGTGCAGGCGAAGATAGTTGGCTAGCCCGTAGCAATAACAACACAGGCGAACCTGGCACTTCTGAAACCAGAAACAGCAATGGCAAGCCCCGACGCAACAGACACAAGGGTCAAAACAATGGCGACAACACCAAAGACACGGCAGTCAATGCCGGATTCAATGGCTCTAAATCCTGTCAGCGGAAGAAGCCGTATAAAAGAAAGATCGACCATGCCAAATCCACAACACTCCTAATAAACCAGCAAATCATACCAACAGAGAGTGTTGGGTGTTTAAACAGGCCCGCAAGTTAAATGCCGAGAACAAGGAGAAGGGGTCGCAAACCAAGGACGATGATGAGGAACCCCAGCCATCAACACCGGGGACAAGAAATCCCCAAAGTAAAAATGGTGAACATGATATATGCTACCCATATCCCCAAGAGGGAGCGCAAGCACGCACTGAGGGACATCTATGCGATAGATCCATTCGCCCCAAAGTTCAACCCATGGTCGTACTGCCCGATCACCTTCGATCGCAGGGACCATTGATAACCCGCAAGTATACGAGGTAATTGTAGCCTCTTTCGATAAGTAAGAGTTACAAACCCAACGAAGAGCTAAAGGAAGAACAAATATACTATCAAGTCCTATCTGCCACTGATACGACTCTACGCACGCTTAGTGTTCGCTTTACCTAGAACAAGTATGAAACTAGAAGTACTTTGTAGGTGTTGTTGGATAGGTTTGCAAGATAATAAAGACCACGTAAATAAAAAGTAGGGGCTGTTTAGATAAAGAAGCAATAAAGTAAATATAGAGAGTGTGGAAAAGTGCTGGTAGGAGTTGTGAAATTGTCCCTAAGCAATTGACTACTTTACTAGACCGGTAATCACTATTGAAATTCTATTTGAGGGAGAGGCATAAGCTAACATACTTTCTCGTCTTAGATCATATGCACTTATGATTGGAACTCTAGCAAGCATCCGCAACTACTAAAGATCATTAAGGTAAAACCCAACCATAGCATTAAAGTATCAAGTCCCTTTATCCCATAATGCAAACAACCTACCTACTGGTCTCAGGCTTCACACCTCGCCACCCACCATAAGCAAATCATGAACATATTGCAAACCCTACAGCGGGTATCCCTCACGCTTGCGCGACACGGAGAGCACCATAGGACAGCACCAATAATAAAACATGCAACTCAAACCAATCATAGCAATTCATCAATCACCGATAGGACAACGTTAATCTACTCAGACATCATAGGATGGCAACACATCATTGGATAATAATATGAAGCATAAAGCACCATGTTCAAGTAGAGGGTACAACGGGTTGCGGGAGAGTGGACCGCTGAATATAGATGGGGGAAGGTGATGGAGATGTTGGTGAAGATGGCGGAGGTGTTGGTGAAGATCGCGGTGATGATGATGGCCTCCTGCGGCGTTCCGGCGCCACCAGAAGCAAGGGGGAGAGAGCTCCCCTTCTTCTTCTTCTTCCTTGACCTCCTCCCTAGATGGGAGAAGGGTTTCCCCTCTGTTCCTTGGCTCCCATGGCATGGGAGGGGCGAGAGCCCCTCCGAGATTGGATCTATCTCTCTGTCTCTCTCTGTTTCGCTTACGGGATTCTCGCCTACGCACCGTTTCTTTTATATCCGGAGATCCGTAACTCCGATTGGATCGAAACCTTTGCCCATATCTTTTTCCAAAAATTAGCTTTCTTGGGGCCAAAGAAGGGCATCAACTGCCTTACGAGGGGCCCAGGAGGGTGGGGGGCGCCCACCTAGAGTGGACATGGGCCCCTGTCCCGTGGCCACCTCTGGCACCGTCTCGTGTTGATTTTACTTCCCAAAAATCACAAATATTCCAAAATAATTCACCGTCCGTTTTTTCCCGTTTGGACTCCGTTTGATATGGGGTTTCAGCGAAACATAAAATATGCAACAGACAGGAACTGGCACTGGGCATTGGATCAATATGTTAGTCCCAAAAATAATATAAAAATTTGCCAAAAGTATATGAAAGTTGAATAATATTGGCATGGAACAATCAAAAATTATAGATACGACGAAGACGTATCAACCATCCGACCAGTATCCGTCATGGCGGTTCTGCCGCACTGGTCCTTGACCCAATCATTGATGGTTTTCACTTTACGCGAGTCCTCATGGATGGTGGCAGCAGCCTGAACCTGCTCTGTCAGGATACAATGCGCAAAATGGGTATCGATCCCTCGAGGATCAACCCCACAAAAACCACCTTTAAAGGTGTCATACCAGGTGTAGACGCCTGCTGTACATGCTCAATCACACTGGAAGTGGTCTTCAGATCCCCGGATAATTTCCGAAGTGAGGAATTGATCTTCGATATCGTCCCCTTCCGCAGTGGCTATCACGCACTACTTGGACGAACCGCATTTGCTCGATTCAATGTGGTGCCGCACTACGCTTACCTCAAGATGCCCGGGCCACACAGCGTTATAACAGTCAATGGAAACACGGAATGCTGCCTTCATACCGAGGAGCACACCACGGCCCTTGCAGCAGAAGTATAGAGCGGCCTTTTCAGGCATAATCGCAATTCAGTGGCCAAGCTCCCGGACACTGCCAAACGAGTCCGAACTACTCTACAGCAGGACAGTCCAGCTTGTCCAGAGTTTGACTAGCAATTTGGCCTCCGTCCCAGTCCCAACAAAGCGGCACCGCTCGTGCCGCGCGTGCATAATTACACACTTAGAATACCATGGGCATGGACAGAGGCACATCTAGACCATGGTCCATAATGCGGCTAAACCGCTCCAGGACCCGCATACCTTCACTTTTTCTTTTTCTTACAGGTTTTTTCTATTTCCAAGACTTTTTCTGATAACCTGATCATCGGACCTATCAAGGGACGGATACACCAAGAAGGCAAGAAGCTTTGACGTACAAGGGAACCCCCAGGTTGTCTCTGCTAACGATCATTATACCTGTTTTTAAAACCCGCACGCAGCTCGCCCTTGGTCGTGGCATGTCAAATAGCCCTATTTGCTTATCGCATTACTTGTACAAATACGCCTTGATGTATTAATCAAATTACAATGGAAAATAATTTGCGGTGTCAGCCTATTACTTGATTTTTCCTTTTCTTTATATATTCTTATCAATTGCGCCCGTACACTCTGGTACACCTTAATTCACGAGGGGCTTCATCATACCCCACAATACGGCAATAAAATCTGAACACTTTTACAGTGCAGTTCGGCACCCCGAACTTATAGCATTATATGCATCGGCTCCGAATCATGTCTTTGGTCAATAGTTGGGTTGCCCGGCTCATGTGCTTACTACCTTATGTTCCGCTATATCGTCTAGGGTAGCATAGGGAGAACTACTGCGATTGTGTCCCCGTTCTTCCGGATGAGCACCTCAGTAGAGAAAGCCGAAAACTAATTGTCATGAGGCTGCGAGATCCGGTCAGCTGTTCGAGAGGTTACAAATCTTTAGCGTTTTTTCCGCATTATGCGATGAATCGATTTTATCCGATCAGGCGTGTATAGCGCCCCCAAGTTCGGACTTCCAAACACCAGGGGATGCACCCAAAATTTTATTGTCAAACTCCTATGGCTAAGTGCGAGTAATAAAGCCGCATAGTCTGATTGTCTGGTTCGTTGCGCTAAACACCTCCTTAAAGGATCAAAACCTTGGATAAAGAGTGCTTAGATTTATCCCGACACCCCCATACTACCTACATGGGGGCAGAAGCCGACGACTGGCCAACTCTCAGATTTAACAAAACGGCCGCACAGGAGGTAAAAATTTAAATAACAGGCATTATATTATATAACGGATCTGTTTCATAATACAGGACAGGATAACATGAATGTATTCATGGGAATATGATATCCTTAGCACATTGCTTCACCACAAGGCGGGACCCCTCCAGGACACTGTCAAAATACAGTTGGGGTGTGCGGTGCTCCTTGCCCACGGGCGGTCCTTTGGTCATCGGCTTTGTGGCGTCCATCTTCGCCCAGTGCATATTGGCGCGGGAAAAGGCCATTCACGCGCCTTCGATACAGACTGACGCTTGATAGCTTCGAGGCGAGGGCAAGCACTAACAAGCCGCTTCACGAGTCCGAAGTAGCTGCTTGGAATGGCTTCGGCAGGCCATAGCCGGATTATCAAACCTTTCATGGCTAGTTAGGCCGCCCTATGCAGCCTGACAAGCTATTTCAGCTGATCGCTAAAGGGCACTGGATGTTCTGGTCCAAGGTATTGCGACAAGAACAGCTTCTCTGTAGAGCTCCCCTCTTCGGCTTGATAGAATTCTGTAGCATCTGACATGCTGTACGGCAGATCCACAAACGCCCCTGGAGAACTCCAAATCCGGGTCAGTAGAAAGAACCTTTCCTTCACATATCTGCTCTGCATGATAAAAGCCTTACCCACCGCGATCTTCTTGGCCGCCTGGATTTCCTGGAGGGCGCCTGGGCTTCGGCTGGGGAATCGTTTGCGCCCTGGCGGGCCTTCACAAGATTGGACTCTTGCTCCTTACGGTTGCGCTCCAAGGACTCGCACTTCTTGACGTCGTCCTGGAGCTCTTGCTGGACCTCACTGAACCGGGCCTCATGCTTTTTGCGTGCGGCCCGCTCCTTGGCCGCTTTGTCCTCGGCCTCGGCCAGCGCTTTCTTGAGGGCCTCTACTTTGATCGTTGTCGGTGTCAAAACCGGCGGATCTCGGGTAGGGGGTTCCGAACTATGCGTCTAAGGCCAATGGTAATAGGAGGCGGGGGACACAATGTTTACCCAGGTTCAGGCCCTCTCGATGGAGGTAATACCCTACTTCCTGCTTAATTGATCTTGATGATATGAGTATTACAAGAGTTGATCTACCACGAGATCATAGAGGCTAAACCCTAGAAGCTAGCCTATGATTATGATTGTTGTTGTCCTACGGACTAAACCCTCCGGTTTATATAGACACCGACTTTGTGTAACCGACTTTGTGTAACCCTAGCCCCCTCTGTAACCGACTTTGTGTAACCGACTTTGTGTAACCCTAGCCCCCTCTGTTGTCTATATAAACCGGAGGGTTTAGTCCATACAACAACAATCATAATCATAGGCTAGGCTTCTAGGGTTTAGCCATTACGATCTCGTGGTAGATCAACGCTTGTAATACTCATATTCATCAAGATCAAATCAAGCAGGAAGTAGGGTATTACCACCATAGAGAGGGCCCGAACCTGGGTAAACATCATGTCCCCTGTCTCCTGTTACCATTAACCTTAGACGCACAGTTCGGGACCCCCTACCCAAGATCCGCCGGTTTTGACACCAACAATGACCATCTCAGGATTTTGTTGTGGATCTTCCATGGACATCATCTGCTCAGGTTGGACCGAAAGCTGCTCTGGGTCTTGCACATGTGGGCCACCAGCCTGAGGCTGCTCAATAACCAAGATTGGGCCCTCAACCACATCATTGTTCGGCCCATCAAACTGATCAGCAGGCTCATGTGGGCCAAAAACATCACCAGAATCATTAGAGCCCATAGATGGATTTAAAACCATCAAGTTTGCTTCCTGAACTGGTGGCTGCACCTGCTGAATGTCATTGAGGTTGTCATCATGTCCCCAGCCCTGAAGATCTTGCTAGTTGGGTGGGTTTGGCTCTTCTGGAGCAGCAGGTTGTGGCACGTCATTCCAGCCGAGAGCAGGGTACGGCGGCAGTACCCAGAAGTTCTCTAGCGGCTGGAGCTCTCCTGGCATTGGGTGCGGGTTGCCATCAAACGGCATGACATCTTCATCAGGTGGAAGTTGCTCAGCTAAATCAGCAGTCAGGATCGAGAAAGAGGCAGTCCAAGAAACAATTGCACCTCCAACGTTTGCATACTGATGAAAAACCACATCTCTTGGTACAAGTTGATTACTAGGGAAGGATGCATAAACCAGAGAGCGCACGAGCCTCTCATCCTGGTGATTCCAATAATGGAACTGACCAAAAGTACCGACAACCTCAGCCAGATTGACCTCATTGCGATAATCCAAAGGAACCCCAACAAACATCAGCCAGCCAGTTATATGCCCTTGCAGAGCTCGGTAACCCTCACCATCATCATGATTAATAAATCTAACAAAAAGTTCATTGCCATGCTGATATAAACTGAGCGGCCATGGAGGATGGGCAACTAGAGCAGCTCGGATAACAGGATCTTGCATCTCATAAAGCCCTACCCCCGGGAACCAAGTTTGTGCAGATCGTATCAGCAGTTCAAGCTGCTTGGTGATGAAGGCGTGAACCTGCTGACAACAAGCGGCGACATCTTCAGGCGGCGGTGGGGGTTCCACAATGCCAACCATGTAAGATTCATGGCGACGGGGTGGAGCTCGAGCCAGCGTGTAGAACGTCCTCGAAACGCAAAAAGGCCCACCGCCGACAATGTCATGGCCTGCCGGAAGGAAGCGACGAGGATCAAGCTCGTACACCGCCATGGGAGGAGGCACTGATGAGCCTGGGTGCAGTGAGCTACTCGGCGGCGATGGCGATGGTGGTTTTGGCGGAGAAGCAGAGGAGGATGGAGATTTTGGTGGCGATTTGTCAAAGTTGGTAGAGAAGGCGGTGGAGCTCGAAGCGTCAAGGCCCCTGTTGATGGCGTGAGGCTCAACACGAGGTGCACCAAATTTGGGAACACATAGTTTAATATTAGGTGGAGACCGTGTGCAGTCCTCTTTAACGTGACCGGACCTGAAGCATTTACGACATCTTATTTTATTAGTGCAACGCACCAAACTATGACCCATGCCAAGGCACTATGAACAATACCAAAACCGGGCAACAATTTCCTCCACAACAAGATCAAGACCTTGCAAGTCACGGACTATCTCTTTAGGTGACTTAGGAGATTGAATATCCTCTTGCAAAACCGAAGATTGAGGCAATTTTGTCTTACTTTGCAAGTTAAGTTCGCTAGCCTCATCTGAAATTTTCAAAGGGTTTTGAGCCAAACCCAAAAGGATGGGCTGAGAGGCAGGGAGCCCAGGCCCAACATGAGCTGCATGGGAGAAAATCAAACCAGTTCGTGTACCCGATCCCGATGACTCCGGGAGAAGATCGCGGGGAGATACTGATCCGAACGTGACATTCGGGGAAAGCAAAGCCCCCAACGGTGAGGTCGCCGGAGGTGACGCCGGTGGTGAAACCAAATCAACATGACTAAAACCAACACGTTCCTGGGGATCAATTGAGTAACCAGCATCTAAAGAAACAATACTGATCTCATCGGCAGTCGCCGGATAACAATAACCCTTGCAAGCATCATAATTCAAAAAAGTAGCAAAGCGTAGGGATTTTTTCGCAACAGCATGGGAAGAGGAACGTAGTGAGGATTTAGCCGGTGCATTTTTTATAGCCTCTAGGCCAAGGCGCGCACGACGCTTAGATGGGCTAACCAGAGTCCATTCTTCCTAACATTCAAGTTGCCAAGCTCGAAATTCCTTTTCCCAATTAGGAGCACCATGACCCCAAAGATGGAGGAAGCATTTGAAATGGGGGCAAACAAACGATCACTAATGCAAGATGAAAATCCCCACTTCCTTGCATGAAACATGAAAGGCAAAGACTTGGTCACATAGACAAGATACTTTGAGAGAAGAACAATATCCACCAATCGCAGATTCCAGCGCTAGAGCCACATTGTCCTCATCTAGACGAAAGTTGTGGCGTGCAAAGGACACCACCATGATGAAATGCCTAGATCGATCTGAGGGATGCGTCATGCGATGGAAGGAGTGCCAGATTGCTTTTGCCATGTCAATCCCAAGGGGAAAATCCAAACCCAGGGAGATGGTCGAGTGGACAACCATGGAGATGAAAACCAGGAGAGAGAGGAGGAGACGCCGAAGAGGATGGCCGGATCAGATGCCAAAACACACGGAGGGAAGTGGCCGATCACCGGCGGTGTGTGGGTATAGGGTTTAGGTGGGGGCGGGGGTGGAAGACGCCATCTTGTGGTCATATCACAAGTAGTATTTCTATTTAATACAAGTGGAGGCTAGCAAAAAGATTGAGAAGCAACTGTGGGAGTCCTGGACTAGCGGGTCCTCGGGCGTCCGGTCTGTTGATGTGGCCCGAACTAATGGGCCGTCAAGATACAAGACAAAAGATTATCTCTTGTGTCCGGTGGGGACTCTCACATGTGTGCATAGGAAGTATAGGTGTCCGGATATATTATTCCTTTCTGTAAAACCGACTTTGTACAACCCTAAGCCCCTCCGGTGTCTAAATAAACCGGAGGGTTAGATCGGAGGCAGGATCACAACATTGCTACGTTAGCTATTCTAGGGTTAGCCGAATCGATCTCTAGGTAGATCAACTCTTGTAACCCCTACACCCTCGAATATAATCAAGCAGGAGTAGGGTTTTACCTCCATTAAGAGGGCCCGAACCTGGGTAAACACTGTGTCCCTTCTCCATAGTTACCATTGATCCTCAGACGTACAACTTGGGCCCCCCTACTCGAGATCTGCCGGTTTTGACACCAACATTGGTACTTTCATTGAGAGCTCCGATGCATCGTCAAAACAAGGATCGATGGCTCACCTCTTCATCAACAATGATGTCGCATCCAGGGAAACCTTTCTCCCTGGACAAGTCTTTGTGTTTGGTTGCTTTGTGCTATGTGCCAACTCGATCGGCCGCCTCGAGCAGGTCGATAATTATGCCCCCGGCCACCAGATCGGGTTTGGCTACCTGAACTACATTGCCGACATCCGAGGATACCTAGTCTTCGACGGGTTTGCTACCTGGGACGCCACTCTGTGTCCCTGCCACGAAGACTCTTCGGATCCCCTGATAGATCCCGTCCAGGGGTCAGTACCCATACCCACCTCGGCCTTAGATCCGAGGCAGGTCTCATCATCCAAAGATGGGAACTTGAACCTCACCGGACTTCTTCCCCTTGTGGAACTCTCGACCAGACCCAGGTGCAATCTTAGACTTGGCTCTGGGCAACCATCCCAAACTGTTGAGGTCTGCACTTAGTGGGTCCAATCAGGCGCCCCATGCCAAACTCATCGCGGCAGATCCACAGTTTCTGGTCCCACTTGTGCTCTTAGACGAAGCATTGGTTTATGCAGTCTCTCGCCATCACAGAGGCTTTACCTTCAAACTGTACCCAGCTCGGACTGGGGGTTGAGAGAGGGGAATTTTATGCCCCACCCACCACCCACTTAATAGCCACTGTCGAGGACTTAACCGACATGTTGGACTATGCGTCCGAAGCTATCGACAGCATGGACGATGATGCTGACGCTGAATCAAGCCAAGTCCCATCCGTCAGGGGGCGTTGGACAGCCACCTCAACCTACGTTGTGTACATGGTGGACATTCCAAAGAACAACGAGGATAACCCGAGCCCAGATGAGGACAAACCTGTCGATAAACCACCAAAGCGTCGACGTCGGCGGCGGCGCTCATGATCGCATCGGGCAAAGGATAGCAGTACTGGCACCGGATATAATGAGACTCCGGACGATGCCGAAGATCCTGAATACCCCCGTCGAGCCCATGTCCGAACAAGACAAAAGGGAAGAGGGACACACTGACAACAAAGATGCGGAGGACATCAACTATATGCCAGAATCCAAAGATGGGGTCAGCCTCGCTGATGAAGACTTCATCGTCCCAGAGTAACCCCTCGACCAAGAACGCTTCAAGAGACAACTCATTGCTACAGCCCGGAGCCTGAAGAAGAAGCAGCAGCAGCTCAAAGCCGAGCAAGATACGCTGAATGAAAGGTGGACTAAGGTCCTGGCCGCTGAGGAATACGGCCATAGACGACCTGTTAAAAGTTACCCTAGGCGCAAGCTGGTCCCACAATTTGACCATGAAGCCCTTGAGCCAATTCCATCGAAGTATAATCAGGCAGACCAACCAGACCAACCATGATGTGGGCGGGATAAAATGGCATATCTAGACGAACACCAACCCGCACCCCCTCCCCGAAGAGGCGGGGAGACGGCAGCCGCGGTATACATGTACTACTTGCAACGCGACCTAGCGAATAAAGCCGGTCAGACCAGATCAATCTACGGATCAAGGGGTCGTGCCCCGGTGCGAGACAATGGCTATGAAGCTCGGTGTAACGACTGTTACTATGTTCGGGATCAGAACCGAACTCAGATGTCAACCAATCTCTGCCGCGATATTGCGCGATACAGAGGAGCCGCACACCCCCTATGCTTCACCGTTGAGGTTATGGAACACCAATTTTCGGAAGGTTTTAAACCTGTAAACATCGAATAGTACGATGGGACAATGGATCCGGCCGTCTGGACTGAAGATTTCCTTCTCCAAATTCATATGGCTCGAGGAGATGATCTCCACGCCATTAAATATCTTCCTCTAAAGTTGAAAGGACCAGCACGGCACTGGCTAACAGACTCCCAGAAAACTCCATTAGAACCTGGGAAGACTTGGAAGATGCTTTTAGGGCTAACCTTCAGGGCACTTATGTCCGGCCACCGGATGCTGACGACTTGAGTCACATTATTCAGCAGCCAGGCGAATCAGCCCGCAAACTTTGGAATCGGTTCTTAACTAAAAAGAACCAGATCGTAGACTATCCGGACGCCGAAGCCTTAGTGGCCTTTAAACACAGCGTCCGCGACGAATGGCTCGCCCGACACCTCGTGCAGGAAAAGTTGAAGACCATGGCAGCCCTAACGACACCCATGACCCGCTTCTGTGCGGGCGAAGACAGCTGGTTGGCTTAGAGTTTGTGCACGGCTATAAATAGCTTAGTGGCTATAAATAGCCCACCCCCTACACCATAAATTGGTGGCTGCTCAGAGTTTGTGCACAGCTTTTGTCGTTTGAGAGCAACCCACCTTGAAGCATTTGAGAGAGAGAAATCCTTGCGAGGACAAAGCCCAAACACCCAGAGCCAAAGGGTGTTAGGCATCATCAAGTCTTTACGTGTGTGACTCAAGACTTATTACACTTGAGGACTGTGAATCCTCCACCGGTTAGGCGTCGCGCTTTGAGCATCCAAGAGTCATTGTGGATTGCCGTGAACGAAGTCTGTGAAGGTTTGGAAGTCTCCTTGAAGACTTACCAGAGTGATTGGGCGAGGACTGGTGTCCTTAGCTCAAGGGGAATAAGGTGAAGACACGGTCTTCTGAGTTAAATCTCAGCCTCCCTAACAAGACGTATAGTTGTCACAGCAACTGGAACTGGTCTAACAAATCATGTGTCTTCAACAAGCGACTGGTTCTATCCCTTCCCAACCTTACTTAAGTTTGTCTTCGTGAAGTCATTGCCTATCTGTGTATCTGTTTGACTTCATTGCTTGACTACTACTATTGATTGGCTTCATACTATCTTCCATCCTGATCCTTACTACCTAGCTACTATTAGTCATGTACTTTCACATCATTGCATACTTGACTATGGCTTGCTTAGGGTAGGTTATCTTCCGTTGCATATTAATTAGGTCATTTCTGTTGTTTGGAAGACTTTCATAAAAATCGCCTATTCACCCCCCCTCTAGTCGATACTAGCACTTTCACATATCAATGTTCCACACCATAGTGGTACAGTAATCCTGTCTTGGAAGTCATGTTGTTAAACAATGGAGAGCCTATGAACTATGAAGAGGCAATGATGAGCCTGGATTCCGATAAATGGCTTGAGACCATGAAATCCGAGATAGGGTCCATGTATGATATCAAAGTATGGACTTTGGGCCTACTCGATGACCGGCAGGCCATTGTGAATAAATGAGTCTTTAAGAAGAAGACATGCGTTGATGGTAATGTCACTATCTATAAAGCGTGACTTGTTGCGAGTTGACTACAATGAGACTTTCTCACCAGTAGCGATACTTAAGTCTATTGGAATTATGTTAGCAATTATCGCATATTTCAATTATGAAATATGGTAGATGGACGTCAGAACAACATTTCTTAACAAGGTTCCTTAAGGAAGATTTGTATATGATACATCTATAAGGGTTTTTCAATCCTAAGGATGCTAACAAAGTATGCAAGCTCCAGCGATCCATCTATGGACTGGTGGAAACATGTCGGTTGGAATATGCGCTTTGATAAGGTGATCAAAGCCTTTTGGTTTTATACAAACTTACGGAGAAGCTTGTATTTACAAGAAAGTGGGTGGGATCTCTATAGCATTTATAATACTATATGTGGAGATATATTATTGACTGGAAATGATACATAATTTATGGAAAGCATAAAGGGTTATTTGAATAAGAATTTTTCAATGAAAGACCTGGGTGGAGTTGCTTACATATTGGGCAATAAGATCTATAGAGATAGATCAAGACGCCTAATAGGACTTTCACGGAGCACATTCCTTCTTAAGATTTTGAAGAAGTTCAAAATGGACCAGTCAACAAAGGGGTTCTTGCCTGTGTTGCAAGGTATGAAGTTAAGTCAGACTCAAACCCGACCACAGCAGAAGAAAAAGAAAGGATGAAAGTCATCCCCTATGCCTCAGACATAGGCTCTATAATGTATGTCATTCTGTGTACCAGACCTGATGTGTGCCTAGCCATAAGTCTGGCAAGGAGGTACCAAAGTAATCCATGAGTGCATCACTGGACAGCAGTCAAAAATATCCATAAGTGCCTCAAGAGGACTAAGAACATGTTTCTCCTTTATGGAGGTAACGAAAAATATCGTCGTAAAGGGCTACGTCGATGCTAGTTTTGACACTGATCTGGATGACTCAAAGTCCCAGACCGGATACCTACACATTTTGAATGGTGGAGCAACCAGTTGGTGCAGTTCCAAGAAGAGCTTTGTAGCGGGATCTACATGTGAAGCGGGGTATATAGCTGCATCGAAAGCAACACAGGGAGGAGTCTGGATGAAGGAGTTCATGTCCGACCTAGGAGTTGTGCCTAGTGCAGTGGGTCTGATGACTCTCCATTGTGACAACACTGGTGCCATTGCCATTGCCAAGGAGCCAGGGTTTCACAAGAAGACCAAACACATCAAGCGCCTCTTCAACTCCATACGTGATTACATTAAGGATGGAGGCATAGATATCTGGAAAGTACATACAGATCTGAATGTAGCAGACCCATTGACTAAACCTCTTCCACGAGCAAAAGATGATCAGCACCAAGACTCCATGGGTGTTAGATACATTACAATGTAAACTGGATTATTGACTCTAGTTTAAGTGGGAGACCGTTGGGAATATGCCCTAGAGGCAATAATAAATTGGTTATTATCATATTTCCCGTTCATGATAAATGTTTATTATTCATGTTAGATTGTATTGACCGAAAACTTAAATACATGTGTGAATACGTAGACAACACCGTATCCCTAATGAGCCTCTACTAGACTAGCTCGTTGATCAACGATGGTTAAGGTTTCCTAGCAATAGACATAGTTGTCATTTGATAACGGGATGACATCATTAGGAGAATGATGTGATGGACGAGGCCCAACCGTAAGCTTAGCAACAGATCATATCGCTTAGTTATTTGCTACAACTTTCTTCATGGCAAGTACCTATTCCTTAGACCATGAGCTCATGTCACTCCCGGACACCGAAGGAATATCTTGTGTGCTCTCAAACGCCACTTCGTAACTGGGTTATCATAAAGGTGCTCTACATGTATCTCCGAAGCTGTCCGTTGGGTTGCATGGATCCAGACTGGGATGTGTCGCTCCATATGACAGAGAGATATCTTTAGGCCCTCTCGGTAATACAACATCACAAGAAGCTTTATGTGACTAATAAGTTTATTCGTGGGATCTTGTATTACGGAACGAGTAAAGAGACTTGTCAGTAATGAGATTGAACTAGGTATGGAGATATCAATGATGGAATCTCGGGCAAGTAACATATCACCGGACAAAAGGAATTGCAAACAGGATTAACTGAATCCTTGCAATTGTGGTTCAACTGATGAAGATCTTCGTGGAATATGTAGGAACCAATATGGTCATCCAAGTTCCGCTATTAGTTATTGACCAAAGAGGTGCCTCGGTCATGTCTACATAGTTCTCAAACCCGCAGGGTCGCACGCTTAACGTCCGTTGATGCTAGAGTAGTATTGGGATATTTGATGTTGGTAACTGAATGTTGTTCGGAGTCCCGGATGAGATCCCGGGCATCAAGAGGAGTTTTAGAATGGTCGAAAGGTAAAGATTTATATATGGAAAGTTGTTTTCACGGTTCCGGAAAAAGTTCGGTTTTTTCGGTATTGTACCTGGAAGCTTCTAGAAGGTTCTAGTCCGAAGGAGTCTGAAAGTCCACCAAGGGTTCCACCACGTCCCTAGGGCCAGCATGGGCTAAGCGGAGGCGCCTTGGCCTTATTGTGCCTGGCGCACAAGCCCTCAAAGGCCCGTGCGGCTAAGGGAAAAGGTGGAAGGAGAGTCCAAGTATGAGAAGGATTGGACTTGGAGTCCAATTTTTTCTCGCTTGGCGCCAGCCCTAGGATGAGAAGGGCTGAACTCCTAGCCCCTCCACACCTATATTGAAAGTGCGTTATATCGACTAGAGGGGGGTGAATAGGCGATTTTTATGAATTCTTCACTGAGGAATTTGCCGGTGAGGAAATTCCTTAGCGAAGAACTACTTGCAGCGGAATAAGTACTCAGAAGTAAGCATAACAGAATACAAGCATGGTCATCATGATGAAATGAAGACAAGCACAGAGTACAGAAAGCGTAATCACAAAATAACACAAGATGAAGATAAGCAGATGAAGAAATTGATCGAGGAAATTGAGAAAGTCTTGATCAAAGTCTTCAAACACAGATATGAACAAACACTCAACACGATGTGAGGAAATGAAAGGGTTGAGGAAATAGAACCGATTAGGTTGGTGAAGACAATGATTTGGTAGACCAGTTCCAAGCGATGTCTCGGTTATGCGTGCAGTTGGAGCGGCTAAGTATTTAAACTCGAGGACACACAGTCCGGACACCCAAATTACCGAAAGCACGCAGCTCAGGACACCCAGTCCTCACCGTATTCTCCTTGAACTAAGGTCACGCAGACCTCGTCCAATCACTTGTGGTAAGTCTTCAGGCGACTTCCAAACCTTCACAGACTTGGTCACTCGGCGATCCACAATTCCTCTTGGATGCTCTAGAGCATGACGCCTAACCGTCTGGAAGAAGCACAGTCTTCAAAGGTAGCAAGCGTCGGATCCACGCAGGATCAATTTCTTCAGTGATGCTCAATCACTTTGGGTTTGTAGGGGTTTGGTTTTGGGTTTTCCTCACTTGATGATTTTCGCTCAAAGTCCTCGGAGGATGGGTTGCTCTCAAATGACAAGTGTCAAGTTCTCTCGGAGCAGCCAACCAGCTAGTGGTTGTAGGGGGCGGCTATTTATAGCCTAGGGAGCAGCCCGACATGATAAGACATAAATGCCCTTCAATGATATGACTATTAGGTGGATAAGATATTTTGGGACAGCTGGCGCGCAGCACAGCAACGATCGAAAATCTGACTCTCAAATTCCTCAGGGCTATCATGTTCCTCCTTTGTGTAGGCAATTCAAGACCTTTGGCGAATTCCTAACTCCTCGATCGAATAAATTCATCGGCGACCGGAAGAACTTCGTCTCATCATCAAGAAAGTCACCAAGTGTATGAGATTTCCAAAGGCTTCACTCGAAGGGATTGGTAGGTGTAGGATTTTGAGTTGAGCATCACATGGAAATTTTTCCTTAGTATTTCCTCGACCCCCTTTAACAGTACGGTGTTTCCTATGACTCAAGAAATAGAAAATGAAACTACGAAAACAAAAGTCTTCACGCTTCATGTTCCACAAATGAATACCAAGTCTTCATGGTCACACCAATTTCTTCACTTTCAAAGTCTTCAGAAAGTCTTCAGAATATCAAAGCCTTCAGTCGAAGAACTTCATTTTTAGGGGTCGACTTTCTTTGTAAATATCAAACTCCTCGTAGACTTATAGACCTGTGTACACTCACAAACGCATTAGTCCCTTAACCTATAAGTCTTCAATACACCAAAATCACTAAGGGGCACTAGATGCACTTACATATATATTGAGGGGAGGGAGCACACCAAAGGCACACCACAACCCCGCAGCCCCCTCTCTACCACCGGACACACTATACGCCCGTGTAGTGCTTAGTGAACCCCTGCCAACTCCACCACCCACGCCATCGTGTTGGTTGTGATCCCATCTACTTCTCCGCCTTCTCTTGCTGGGTCAAGGAGGAGACATCGCTGAGCCGCACGTGTGCTAAAGTCAGAGGAGTCGCTCGTTCGGCACTAGATCGTTTGGATCGTGATTGAGTCGCAAAGAGTACGACTACATCAACCGCGTTAAATACGCTTCCGCTTTGAGTCTATGAGGGCACGTAGACACACTCCTCTCTCGTTGTTATGCACCTCCCAGATTAGATCTTGGGTGTTCGTAGGACTTTTTTGATTTTCATACAACATTCCCCATCAGTTACATGTGGTTTGAAATTAAATAAATATTTGTTTAATTTGAAATGGGTCAAATTAATGTTGCTGACTCGGTTTTAATTAGGTTAAGGGCGTTTTAATAAATCAAATGAGGTTGGATAGTTAATGAAAATTACTTAGTGAATATTTGCAACACCACCAACATTTTTGTTCTACTGTTAGAAGAAATAACAATTTGACTTGCAATTTGAATTTGAACTTGAGTTTGGTTTCTATCAAGGGGCAATTAAGCTTAACAAGGATGGTGACATGGCATCATTGGGGTGAGGTTACTGTAGCATAACTATCGAGGTGTTACAGGCGCGTCGGTGACTCGTTCTGGCGATAATAGGGATTGTTCGGTGGTCTCAAAATCTCGATGTAATTTCTATTATGTTTGCTATAATTTGTACTTTCGGTGAATTTTTATGATAGTTCTGATTTTATGAAAACTAGTTTGATTAGAGGGAACCGTCACGGCCTCCCCCATCACCTTCTCTACTTGCTCTATGACCAGGCCATCGAACCGTGGAGCACTTATTGGTGGCCTGCCCCTTCTCGCGGCAAATCTGGCATGACTCACTCGTCTGGTGCTACACCAACGCCGCTGCACCCGTGCCACCTGATTGCTTCCTAGATTGGTGGCATGACACTGCATCTGCCGCCCCGACTGCCCATAGGAAAGGCATCTCCTCGCTCATCCTCCTTGTGGCCTGGTCCATTTGGAAACACTGAAACTCCTGCATGTTCGGTGGCTGCACGCCGTCCGTCGCTCAGCTCCTACACGTCATCCAAGAAGAAGTGTGCTCCTGGACGAAGGTAGGGGCTAGAGGCCTCACCACGATTGCACCATAGCTGATTTTTGGTTTCTTGGGGCCGAGCAAACCCATGCTCTTTGGTGCTCACGCTAGTGTCTACGCCATCGTTGTGTGTGTAGTTCTCTAGCAACCCCAACCTCACTCACTTGTACTATTACACTTCTACGTACAAAGTGGCTTCCGGATGGAGACGCTTGATGGCTCTGGCAACGCCTCTGGCAACCCGGCAGCTCCGCCGCCACCCCAGCCCCCGTCCCCTTCCTCGAGCGCTGCGCACCCGCCGGTGCTCCTCTCACCTGCCCTGCCGTCGACTCCCCCCGCTGGCCCGTCACGCGTGGTCTGGGCGGACCTCGCCGAGGCCGACGACATCACCGCGGGGCGCCCCGTGTTGTGCCGGGATCGCGTTCCCCCAAAGGCCCCGGCCTGGTTGCCCCGGCTCGACTCTGCCGGTGGCCTTACTCCCAGGGGTGGGAGTTCGGCCGCCCGCAGGGTTGCCCGGCGCTGGCGCCGACCTTCGGGCTCGTCCCTGCCGGTGGGGGTGAAAGGTGCTCCCTTGGGGTCGGGGCTCCCACCCGGAGTCGCCGTGCCGGCGGCTGGGGTGTCGATGGCCGCGCTGACCGCGGCCTCGCTCGCTCCTCCTGGAAGGCCGCTGCTCCGGCATCGTCCTCCCCCGCCCCGGCTGGCCCGTCGCCGGCGCTCTCGTCGGAGCTCTCGGATATGCTCTCCAGCCGCTCCCCTTCCGGCCCTTCATCTCAATGTTCGGCGCCTCCATTTCCCCGTCTCCTGGAGCCCAGCGCGCCCCGTCCTGGCCTCGATGCTCCCGTCCTGCCCCGCTGGCGGCCACGGTGGTGGCGCTCGGGGAAACCCTTGCCCCCCGCTTGGTTGCCCCGGGTCGGTCGTACCGGGCTGCGTTGGTTTTGGGCTGCCCATGGGCCACACCGTTGGGCCCACCGCGGGGTCTTCGGCTGTCGGATCGCCTAGTGGGGTGCGGGTCGTTGGCCGATCTGTGGGCCGGTCCCCTGGGCCGGTTTCGCCCCCCGCAGCCCAGCCTCGCCCCTCGGTGGGTGCTGGCCCGGTCCGGCGCTCCATTTGGCCCCCGTTAGGGATTCCTTGTCAACCCACCACCAACCCCGCACCTCCAGCTTCCCTCCCCAACGCGCCCCTCGCCGCCCATCGCTGCCCTCTTCTTGCCGGTGCCCCCAGCCCCCTCGCGCCCCCCTCCTCCCCCGCCGGCCATGCCCCGGGAATGGGGCGATGACGTGGGCCGCCCCAAACGCCGCGTGGACGACCGTCGCGACCCCCTCGGTCCTCCCCTGATGGTCTCCGGCAGGAGGCCCACCTCAGGCAGCAGCTCTCCTCCCATCCGGCCCGGCGCTCCCCAGATCGTGACTCTCGCTGCTCCCCCCTCGGTCCCCTGGTCTCCGGCTCATGACATCGCCGCTCCCGCTCCCGGTCGCCGTCGTCCCCTCAGGCGGACTTGGGACATGACGGTCACCGGCTGGGGAGGCTCGCTGTCCTCCCGGCGGCGCTCCTCCTCCCCGTCGCGTCGTCGGGATCGGTCCCCTTCCCCTTCCCGTCAGCAGCCCCTCACTACCGATTCCAACGCCACGGCTGCCCGCCGCTACCAGCCCTCGCACACCCAAGCTGTGTTCCCGCCGTCCAACGGTGGCAATGGGAACTGGGGGCATCAGGGCGCAAAGAAGAAGAAGAAGAAGAAGGGCCCTCCTCGCCCCCCGGCCGCCACCACCTTCGCCGCCGCCGCGGCCCCTCCCCCGGGTTCCACCCTCGCCCCTGACGGTCCGCCATGCTTCAATTGCGGCTTGATCGGGCACTTCCAGGTGGCATGCCCCAACCCACCGATGTGCTACCTCTGCAAGGAAGCTGGTCGCCCCATGATTCTTTGTCCGGACCGCCCGGTGGCGGAGGAGATCATGACGTACGGCCACGGCATCGAGGACATGGGCTTCTTTCACATTGAGGTGCCGGAGATCCCACCTCCCTCCCCATCGCTCCTGGCACTTGTGACTGTCGTGGACGAGGGTGTCGCCACCCCTGACCTGATCGAGGCTGAGCTACACCACTTGTGCAGGTGCAAGTGGGATTGGCAGGTGACCTCCACCGTTGCCCACGCCTTCACGGTGACCTTCCCTGACGCCCTGAGCATGGGATTCTGCACCCGCAGCGACAAGATCACCTTGGCCCTGAACGGGATTGTGGTGAACATCTCCGAGCCGAGGTGGGATCCCAAGGCCGTGGCGGTTCTGGACACTGCCTGGCTCCTCATCGCCGGCCTACCAGATGTGGCCCGGTCTGAGCGTGTCATTCGCAGTATGTCCAAGATCCTGGGCAAGGTGGTCGTGGTCGATGAGCTTTCTCTGCGCAAGGAGGAGGAGGTCCGGGTCAAGGTGAAGTGCCTGGACTCCTCCAAGCTCCGCGCCACGATTCGGTTCTTCTTCAACGACGACGGCTATGACCTCACGATCTACCTCGAGCCCTCGAACCACATCAGCCGTCCCCGCCTCTCCGTCGACAGCCGCCAGGGGCGGCCCAGCTGATGCCGACGACTCCCGCCACAGGTAATCCCGCCACTCCAGCCTCGACGACCATGAGGATGAGGACCTCTCGGAGCGCTCCTGCTCCCCGTCCAGCGAGCCCGTCAACCCACCTTCGGGTCGTGGCGGCTCCGGGGCGGGGCGCACCAGGGTGTCTGCCGCTGACCTCATGGTGGCTCTCCGCCTGGCAGCTCCCCAGGTTGCGCCCTCTCCACCTCCTTCGAGTCGGTCAGTGACATCTCCAGCGTGGGTCTGCTCGTCGTGTCACCTTCGTCGCCTCGCTCCCAGTTCGCCGGCTCCACCCTTCGCCCCTCTCCGTCGGGCCCGGACCCCCCTGGTATGACCTCCCCGGTCCCCATGGGTGGCAACGGTGGTGCCCCCCTTGGCGCACCTTCTTCGGTCCTCCCACCCGCGAGGGACGTGTCCGGCGACATCCTGGAGCTCGTCGCCCCGCTTCCCCCGCCAGTGGCCCTCAACGCCCGCCTCACCTCTCCTGCTTCTTCGACCTCGGCGGTGGCCGTGGTCGTGACCACCACAGTCTCCGCGCACCCTCCCCAGACGGTGGCGTACGCCAGGCGGCCCCGCTCATCCTCGACGCCGGTGACTGCATCTCGTCGCAGCGCCCGCCTCGATGCGGCCCGCCCGGCGGACTCCTCGGTTTTGTCCATCGCCGAGCGTACAGAGCTCCGTGTGGCGGCCCGGAACCTCGAGACAGGTGTGGATCCCACCCTCCCCAGCTCTTCCAGTTGTTCCTTTTCCACGCTTGAGGCCGTACCTCTCGGCCACCTCGCCAAGGTGGCCACTGACTCGGCCATCATCTTCAGGGGGGAAGTTGGTCACCCCTTAGAACCGATTGCGGACATTACGGATCGCGAGATCCTAGATGGAAAGCTGGCTGAAACTCGGGCTCGCCTGCTTCGACCTCCCGAGGTATCGACCGCCACTCCCGCGGTCCGGGCTCCTTCGGTGGTCGACGGGGTGATCCGTGGGCGCACTCGTTCCCGCACAGCTGTGCTTCGCGCACAAAGCGCATCTTGTGTCCTCGGGTCAAGTAGCCCCCCGATGGGGGCTTAGATGCGGGCCCTTTTCTGGAACATCTGCGGCTTCGGCCATGATGGCAGCCGCCGCCAACACATCGAGTATGTGCGAGATGAACACATTACATCATTGTCATCCAGAAAACCATGCGCACTGAGTTCTCCCTCCATGAGCTAGATAGCCTTTGTTCCCACCTCTTCGCCTGGCATTGGCTCACTTCTAGTGGGACCACGGGCCATTCTGGCAGCATCCTTTTAGGGGTAAAGGATGCCACCTTTGAGGTGGGTGGCATGGACCGGGGTGAATTCTTCGTTAGTATGGAGATCTTTGAGCGTGCTCTTAACTTCAAATGGGAAGTTGTGATTGTGTATAGACCGGCGGACCACCGCCGCTCCCCGACCATCCTTGGGAAGCTGCATCAAAAGATCTCCAACTCCCTCCTCCCAGTAGTTGTGTACGGAGTCTTCAACCTCATCCGTTCCCCAGATGAGAAGAATAATGATCGGATTAACCTCCCTGGGATGCAGTTGTTTAACGACTGGATCGCGGAGCTCGGTCTCCATGAATTAGAATGGACGGGCGCCCGGTTCACCTGGACAAACCGCCAAGCTGACCTGACGCAATCCGTCTTGGATCGCGTCCTAATTTCCTCGGAATGGGAATTATGCTGCCCCCTGGTGTCGCTTCGGGCGATTACCCGGATTGGGTCTGACCACGTCCCTCTCCTCCTCTCCACCGCGGACGAGCGTCCCCCCACCCCACTGCGGTTTCGGTTTGATCTCTTCTGGCTTAATCTGGCGGGCTTCTGGGACGCAGTTATTGCTCGATGGATATCCGCTCGCTCTTCCCCTCATTGCTCCATGTCCGCTGTTGACTCGTGGCACTTCTGTGCCAAGCTAGCCCGCCAATTCATGAAGGGCTAGGGCGCTAACCTTGGTCGGGACCTCCGCGAGTGCAAAAGGGCCCTCCTGCTGGCTATCCATGACTTAAGTAGATATGGGTATGTCTACTTAATGAAACACAAGTCTAAAACCTTTGAAACGTTCAAGGAATTTCAGAGTGATGTTGAAAATCAACGTGATAGGAAAATAAAGTTCTTACGATCAGATCGTGGAGGGGAATATTTGAGTCACGAATTTGGCACACACTTAAGGAAATGTGGAATCGTTTCACAACTCACGCCGCCTGGAACACCTCAACGTAATGGTGTGTCAGAATGTTGTAATCACACTCTATTGGATATGGTGCGATCTATGATGTCTCTTACCGATCTACCGCTATCATTTTGGGGTTATGCTTTAGAGATTGCCGCATTCACTTTAAATAGGGCTCCATCGAAATCCATTGAGATGACACCGTCTGAATTATGGTTTGGGAAGAAACCTAAGCTGTCGTTTCTAAAAGTTTCGGGATGCGATGCTTATGTCAAGAAACTTCAACATGACAAGCTCGAACCCAAGTCGGAAAAATGCGTCTTCATAGGATACCCTAAGGAAACCATTGTGTATACCTTCTACCTTAGATCCGAAGGCCAGATCTTTGTTGCCAAGAATGTGTCCTTTCTGGAGAAAGAGTTTCTCTCGAAAGAAGTAAGTGGGAGAAAGTAGAACTTGATGAAGTACTGCCTCTTGAAGAAGAAAGTAGCGCAGCTCAGGAAGATGTTTCTGTGGTGCCTGCACCGACTAGAGAGGAAGTTAATGATGACGATCAAGGTACTTCAGATCAAGTTGATACTGAACTTCGTAGGTCCACGAGGACATGTTCCACACCAGAATGGTATGGCAACCCTGTCCTGGAAATCATGTTGTTAGACAACAGTGAACCTTCGAACTATGAAGAAGCAATGGCGGGCCTAGATTTCAACAAATGGCATGAATCCATGCAATCCGAGATAGGATCCATGTATGAGAACAAAGTATGGACTTTGACAGACTTGCCCGATGATCGGCGAGCGATAGAAAATAAATGGATCTTTAAGAAGAAGACGGACTCGGATGGTAATGATACCATATACAAGGCTCGGCTTGTCGCTAAGGGTTATCGACAATTTCAAGGGGTTGACTACGATGAGACCTTCTCACCCGTAGCGAAGCTGGAGTCTGTCCGAATCATGTTAGCAATTGCCGCATTCTATGATTATGAGATATGGCAAATGGACGTCAAAACGCCATTCCTTAACGGCTTCCTTAAGGAAGAATTGTATATGATGCAGCCAGAAGGTTTTGTCGATCCTAAGAATGCTAACAAGGTATGCAAGCTCCAGCGCTCCATCTATGGGCTGGTGCAAGCATCTTGGAGTTGGAACATTCGTTTTGATGAAATGATCAAAGCGTTTGGTTTTATACAGACTTATGGAGAAGCCTACGTTTACAAGAAAGTGAGTGGGAGCTCTGTAGCATTTCTCATATTATATGTGGATGACATATTGGTGATGGGAAATGATATAGAACTCTTGGAAAGCATAAAGGCCTACTTGAATAAGTGTTTTTCAATGAAAGACCTTGGAGAAGTTGCTTACATATTAGGCATCAAGATCTATAAAGATAGATCGAGATGCCTCATAGGTCTTTCACAAAGCACATACCTTGATAAGATATTGAAGAAGTTCAATATGGATCAGTCCAAGAAGTGGTTCTTGCTTGTATTGCAAGGTGTGAAATTGAGCTCGGCTCAAAGCCCAACCACGGCAGAAGATAGACAAAATATGAGTGTCATCCCCTATGCCTCAGCCATAGGGTCTATTATGTATGCCATGCTGTGTACCAGACTTGATGTAAACCTTGTCGTAAGTTTGGTAGGAAGGTACCAAAGTAATCCCGGCATGGAACACTGGACAACGGTCAAGAATATCCTGAAGTACCTGAAGAGGACTAAGGATATGTTTCTCGTTTATGGAGGTGATGAAGAGCTCGTCGTAAAGGCTTACGTTGATGCTAGCTTCAACACAGATCTGGATGACTCCAAGTCACAAACCGGATACGTGTATATTTTGAATGGTGGCGCAGTAAGCTGGTCCAGTTGCAAGCAAAGCGTCATGGCGGGATCTACATGTGAACTGGAGTACATGGCAGCCTCGGAGGCAGCACATGAAGCAATCTGGATGAAGGAGTTCATTACCGACCTAGGAGTTATTCCCAATGTGTCGGGACCGATGATTCTCTTCTGTGACAGCACTGGAGCTATTGCCCTTGCCAAGGAGCCCAGGTTTCACAAGAAGACCAGACACATCAAGCGTAACTTCAACTCCATTCGTGAAAATGTTCAAGACGGAGACGTAGATATTTGTAAAGTGCATACGGATCTGAATGTCGCAGATCCGTTGACTAAACCTCTTCCACGAGCAAAACATGATCAACACCAGAACTCTATGGCTGGTCGATTCATCACAATGTAACTAGAAATATGCCCTAGAGGCAATAATAAAATGGTTATTATTATATTTCCTTGTTCATGATAATTGTCTATCGTTCATGCTATAATTGTATTGACCGGAAACCATAATACATGTGTGAATAAATAGACCACAACATGTCCCTAGTGAGCCTCTAGTTGACTAGCTCGTTGATCAAGAGATGGTCATGGTTTCTTAACTATGAACATTGGATGTCATCGATAATGGGATCACATCATTAGGAGAATGATATGATGGACAAGACCCAATCCTAAGCATAGCACAAGATCGTGTAGTTCGTTTGCTAAAGCTTTTCTAATGTCAAGTATCATTTCCTTAGACCATGAGATCGTGCAACTCCCGGATACCGTAGGAATGCTTTGGGTGTACCAAACGTTGCAACATAACTGGGTGGCTATAAAGGTGCACTACAGGTATCTCCGAAAGTGTCTGTTGGGTTGGCAAGAATCGAGACTGGGATTTGTCACTCCGTATGACGGAGAGGTATCTCCGGGCCCACTCGGTAATGCATCATCATAATGAGCTCAATGTGACTAAGTAGTTGGTCGCGGGATCATGCATTACGAAATGAGTAAAGTGACTTGCCGGTAACGAGATTTAACAAGGTATTGGGATACCGACGATCGAATCTCGGGCAAGTAACGTACCAATAGACGAAGGGAATGGTATACGGGATTGCTTGAATCCTCGACATGATGGTTCATCCAATGAGATCATCGTCGAACATGTGGGATCCAACATGGGTATCCAGATCCCGTTGTTGGTTATTGGCCAGAGAGTTGTCTCGGTCATGTCTGCATGATTCCCGAACCCGTAGGGTCTACACACTTAAGGTTCGATGATGCTAAGGTTATAAGGAAGATTTGTATGTGATTACCAAATGTTGTTCAGAGTCCCGGATGAGATCCCGGACATCACGAGGAGTTCTGGAATGGTCCGGAAGTGAAGATTTATATATGGGAAGTCATCATACGGTCACCAGAAATATTCGGGGGCATACCGGTATTGTACCGGGACCACTGAAGGGGTTCCGGGGGTCCACCGGGATGGTCCATGAAAGGATCGAGAAGAGGTGTCTAGAGGGGGATGATTAGACACTAAGTGATAAAGGTGTAGTTTTTAATTTCCTTAAGTTCAAGTGGAGTTTTGGAACAAGTTTAACAATCACATTACATATCAAGCAAGCATGCAAAGAGTATATGAGCAGCGGAAAGTAAAGCATGCAAGTTGCAAGAATGTAAAGGGATGGGATTGGAGGATTCAAACGCAATTGGAGACACGGATTTTTTTGTCGTGGTTCCGATAGGTGGTGCTATCGTACATCCACGTTGATGGAGACTTCAACCCACGAAGGGTAACGGTTGCGCGAGTCCATGGAGGGCTCCACACATGAAGGGTCCACGAAGAAGCAACCTTCTCTATCCCACCATGGCCGTCGCCCATGAAGGACTTGCCTCACTAGCGGTAGATCTTCACGAAGTAAGCGATCTCCTTGCCCTTACAAACTCCTTGGTTCAACTCCACAATCTTTTCGGAGGCTCCCAAGTGACACCTAGCCAATCTAGGAGACACCACTCTCCAAGAAGTAACAAATGGTGTGTTGATGATGAACTCCTTGCTCTTGTGCTTCAAATGATAGTCTCCCCAACACTCAACTCTCTCTCACAGGATTTGGATTTGGTGGAAAGAAGATTTGAGTGGAAAGCAACTTCGGGAAGGCTAGAGAACAAGATTCATATGGTAGGAATGGAATATCTTGGTCTCAACACATGAGTAGGTGGTTCTCTTTCAGAAAATGTATGCTGGAAGTGTAGGTTCGTTCTGATGGCTCTCTCCACGAATGAAGAGTGGGTGGAGGGGTATATATAGCCTCCACACAAAATCTAATCGTTACACACAACTTACCAATCTCGGTGGGACTGAATCGTCAAACTCGATTGGACCGATTTAGCAAATAATGTGACCGTTAGGGTTTTCAGTGGGACTGACATGCAACTCGGTAGGACCGATATGGTTAGGGTTAGGGCATAACGTAATCCAGGTGAGACCGATTAAACAAACTTGGTGGGACCGATTTTGGTAATAAGCTAACCAGAGAGTTGGTCAGGCAAACTCGGTAGGACCGATTCGCTCATCTCGGTTAGACTGAAATGTTACGAAGAGGAACAGAGAGTTTGCATTGTAATCTCGGTAGGACCGATTACACAAACTCGGTGGGACCGATTTTGGTAATGGACATACACAGAGAGATTACAATCCCATCTCGGTGAGACCGAGATCCCTATCGGTGAAACCGATTTGCCTAGGGTTTGTGGCAGTGGCTAAGACATATGAACTCGGTGGCGCCGGATAGAAAGAATCGGTGGGGCCGAGTTAGACTTTTCGGTTTAGAACATATGTGGATGTGAGAAAGTAGTTGAGGGCTTTGGAGCATATCACTAAGCACTTGAGCAAGTAAGCCATTAAGCAACACCTCATCCCTCCTTGATAGTATTGGCTTTTCCTATAGACTCAATGTGATCTTGGATCACTAAAATATAAAATGTAGAGTCTTGTGCTTGGAGCTTGAGCCAATCCTTTGTCATTAGCATCTTGAAGGGGTTCCACATCCTCTAGTCCATGCCACTCCATTGTTGAACTTGTCTGAAACATACTAGGTAGAAGTGTTAGTCCAACAAGAGATATGTTGACATTAATTACCAAAATCACCCAGCGAGCACTTGTGCTTTCAATCTCCCCCTTTTTGGTAATTGATGACAGCATACATCAAAGCTTTAGATAGAGATACAGAGAATAGCAAGTAAAGCTTTGGAAAGACATGTAACATGCATAGGCTCCCCCTACATGTATGCAATCATGTGAATATGGAATATAGAAGCATGTGAGAGCATAACCATGACAGAGTAGGCAATGTGTTACATGTATCTTGGCTATGTGCATCAGAGCAAATGATGTGAATGTGGGAAATGTCCCTTCATGCTCATGAGTCCTTGCAGATAGTATGTACATCAGCAAGAATTTCTCATACACATGACTGTGATGCATATACTTACCTTGTGGTCTTGAGTTGGCTTAGGATCGAATGAACCTATGAAAATAAGGTTAGATAACACAGATGCACCTACTAGCCAGAGCAAACAGAAGGAAACCACAAGAGTACCAAGACTGGGATGACATGTAGAGTGTGTTCTAAGTACCACACTGGATATAGACATGTCCCCAAAGGTAAAGATGTGCAATGAATTTAAGAACTTCCTTCCCTTAGATGTCTTGCTCCCCCTGAATCTAGCATGGGATACTGGGAGAAGATAGGGAACAGAAAATCAGAGCAAAATCAAAGCTCAAAGAAGCAAATGAACAGAGCTAATGCAAATAAGCACATATTAGCATGTCTTTCCCCTCTTAAAGACATGTGACTTCTCTCCTCTCGAACACCAAGCATCTGGGGTCCTTGATGATTACTCTTTCCATGAGTATTCTCTCCCCCTAGAGATATGATTAAGCTTTGATGTGATCTCTCTCCCCCCCCCTTTGACATCAGTTTCCAAGAAGGGTCTTCCGGAATGTGTTGTGAATGGGTTTGGTCCTTGAGACACAGCACAAAGCACTAAGGTAAATGTGATGCATGTAGAGGACAAGATTCATTGAATGGAGCGAGATCAAAAGTAATGCAGGAATAAATGGCAAAATGTCTTTCCTGTAGTGAAATCGGTGGCACCGAGTGGTATGCTTTGGTTGCACCAAAATAATTCGGTTAGACCGAAAACAAGAGACCGGTGTGATCGAGTTCATCACAGAGAAAACATTTGTCACCTCAACTCACTAGACAAGTAAGATCTCACAAGGATTTGCAAGGAATTAACTGAAAGATTTGCAATGAATTTGATGCAGGGAAGGCAGAACAAATAGAAAAGAAAAGAAATCTAGATGAAGTTTTTTTTTGAAAGGGGAAACATATATGCATGAGACAAATGCAAGAGCACAGAAAGGAACACAAGAAAACTTCATCTAGAGATGGTCGGCGACAAAGACACCTATGTTAGAGTATATTGACTTAGGAGTCAAGTGAGATCACTTGATCATAGGTCATACTCATCATTTAAGCTCAAAATGGGGTTACCATTTTTCGTTTAAGCATCTTGATGTATTCACATCTTGTCGAGTTGCTTTGACTCATGACTTGGAGTAAAGCTTCAGTAAGATGGAATAACATACCTTGGGTGGTGGCGTTGATCGTGATCATGTAGTTGAACTTATGTGGGTTGCTCAATGTTGATGTAGCTCATCAAGAGTTGGGAGCACCACTTTGGAATTTGAGTTCATCTACCTACACGGGTTAGTTTTTGCAAGGAAGAGCACTTGTGTGTCCAAAATGACAATCATGAAGGTCAATAAGAAGTTAGTCAAAGGATATGTTTGAGTGGTTTAGTGCTTCCTTGTCTTCAACCACCATTGTGTAGAGACTTGGTGATGTAGAGATTGCTCAAGATGTGAGTGAGTTGCAATATCATAGATTTAGATTCATCCAAGTACCTACATGTGTTGGATAACATGCAAGGTGCAAATATGTCCAAGACATAAGATTATCATCATAAGAGAAATATCAAGGATTAGTCATATTCTCATGCCTTGCATGTATCAAATGGAGTTCCTACTCCAAGGTTGAGGCATCAATGATGTTCAATTCACCTCTTAACCTGCAAAACACTTTCTCATCAAGTGGTTTAGTGAATATATCCGCTAATTGCTTTTCGGTGCGAACATGCTTAAGATTAATGTCCCCTTTGGCAACATGATCTCGAATGAAATGATGACGAACTTCAATATGCTTAGTTCGAGAGTGTTGCACGGGATTGTGAGCAATATTGGTAGCACTTTCATTGTCACAAAGTAATGGAACATGTTTCACATATATCCCATAATCTTTAAGAGTTTGAGTCATCCAAAGTAATTGAGCACAACATGAACCAGCGGCAATATATTCCGCTTCAGCGGTGGATAAGGATACCGAGTTTTGTTTCTTGGAAGATCAAGACACAAGAGATCTCAAAAGAAATTGAAAAGTACCCGAAGTGGACTTTCTATCAACCTTGTCACCGGCATAGTCCAAGTCGGAGTAGCCAACAAGATCGAAAGAGGCCCTCTTTGGATACCAAATGCCAAAGTTTGGTGTATGGATTAAATATCTCACTATCCTTTTCACGGCCTTAAGATGACATTCTTTAGGAGCAGCGTGTTATCGTGCGCACATGCACACACTTAGCATAATATCGGGACGTGAAGCACATACATATAACGATGAACCAATCATAGAGCGATAAACCTTTTGATCGACCGGTTCACCATCTTTGGTCAAATCAAGATGTCCACTAGTAGGCATGGGTGTAGTCATACCTTTGCATTCTTGCATATTGAACTTCTTGAATAAGTCCTTGGTGTACTTCGTTTGAGAGACAAAGGTACCTTCCTTAGTTTGCTTGATTTGCAAACCAAGAAAGAATTTGAGTTCACTCATCATAGACATCTGAAACTTCTCCGACATTAGCTTTCCAAACTTTTCACTAAAATGAGGGTTAGTTGATCCAAATATAATATCATCGACATAAATTTGGCATACAAGTAGTTCTCCATTGACCCTTTTAGTAAAAAGAGTAGAATCTATTTTTCCAATTTCAAAGCCTTTTTCAATAAGGAACTTGGTCAAGCATTTATACCATGCTCTAGGAGCTTGATTAAGACCATAAAGAGCTTTGTGAAGTTTGTAAACATGATCAGGTTTCTTAGGATTAACAAAGCCGGGAGGTTGTTTAACATAAACTTCCTCCTCTATTTCACCATTTAGAAAGGCACTTTTAATGTCCATTTGGTAGAAGGTGATATCATGGTGATTAGCATAGGCAAGTAAGATGCGAATGGACTCAAGTCTAGCAACGGGAGCATAAGTCTCACCATAGTCCATACCTTCAACTTGTGTGTAGCCTTGGGCGACGAGATGTGCTTTGTTGCGAACTACTTGTCCATCTTCATCTTGCTTGTTGCGAAACACCCATTTGGTACCGATGATGTTGTGGTTGTTGTCGGGCTTCTCAACCAATGCCCAAACTTGATTTCTCTCGAAGTTGTGTAGCTCATCATGCATGGCGTTTATCAAATTCGGATCTTCCAATGCTTCTTCAACCTTAATAGGTTCAATGCTAGAGATGAATGAATAGTGTTCACAAAAGTTAGCGAAACGAGTTTTAGAGTGAGTGATTCTCCCGGTTTGGATATCATTGTAGATTTGCTCGACGGGGTGGTCTTTAGCAATTCTTGCTCGAACTCGTGAAAGCTTTTGCTTGGGTCTTGGTTGAACATCTTCTTCATCTTGTTCTTCTTCTTGGCCTTCTTCATTGTTGACATTGTCGTTCTCTTGTCGTGGTGGATAAGGAGGTTATTGACGTTCATCTTGGTGCACTTCCTCGTTTTCTTCATCTTGGTGTGTCCCACTTGTGGATGCTTCCATATCAACTCTTGGTTCACCTTGTCGTGAGGTAGAAGCTTCCACTTGGACGGACGAGGTACTCTCCTTCACCTCCGTTGGACAAATCTTGCCAATAGACAAGTCTTGGATTGCTTCCGAGGGATCTTTGTCTGCTACATCAATTGGCAATTGCTCTACTTGCGAGCCGTTAGATTCATCAAACTTCACATCTACCGTTTCTTCAACCATTCGGGTGAAATTGTTGTAGACACAGTATGTGTGAGAGTTTGAGCCATAACCAAGTAGGAAACCTTCATGAGACTTAGGAGCAAATTTAGAACGACGATGCTTATCAAGAATGTAGCACTTTGAGCCGAATACTCGAAAGTATCCAACTTGGGGTTTGTTACCGGTGAGAAGCTCGTATGCCGTCTTGTCGAGTAGCTTGTGAAGATATAAGCAATTTGTTGCATGACAAGCTGTCTCAACCGCTTCCGCCCAAAAGTGCTTCGGCGTCTTGTACTCATCAAGCATCATTCTCGCCATTTCGATGAGCGTCCGGTTCTTCCTCTCAACAATTCCATTTTGTTGAGGTGTGTATGTAGCCGAGAACTCGTGTGAAATACCTTCTTCGTCAAGAAAGGTATCCACATTTGCGTTCTTGAACTCCGTTCCGTTGTCGCTGCGAACCTTCTTGATCTTCACTTCAAATTGATTTTGGGCCTTCCTAGCGAAGTTTTTGAAGATCTTTTGAACCTGCGATCTATCATCGAGAAAGAACACCCACGTAAATCTTGAAAAATCATCAACTATAACTAGACCAAAAGAATTTCCACCGAGACTTTTGTAGGCGTTGGGACCAAAAAGATCCATGTGAAGTAGCTCGAGTGGCCTCCTTGTGGTCATGATGTTCTTCACGGGATGCCTTCCTCCAACCTGTTTACCTGCCTGACAAGCGCTGCAAAGTCTATCCTTATCAAATATGACATCATTAACGCCAATGATATGATTTCCTTTAATAAGCTTGTCAAGGTTTCGCATGCCAACATGACCTAATCCTCTATGCCATAACCAACCTTTAGAAGATTTAGCAATAAAGCAAGTTCTAGGTTGAGCCTTTTTAGTGAAATCAACAATGTATAGATCACCTCTCCGTACACCGGTAAGACCATTTTATGATTATCTCTACGAAACAATTGGCAATCTACTTTAGTAAATAGGACATTGAAACCGAAATCAGCAAGTCTAGATACTGAATGTAAGTTGTAGCCAAGAGATTCAACGAGCATGACATTTTGTATGGAGCTATCATGTGATATGGCCACCTTACCGAGGCCAACCACCTTACCTTTTGAGTTATCACCAAAAGTGACATACTTTCGAGGACCATCATTTTCAGCAAGCTCACGAAACATATCTTTATCTCCGGTCATGTGATCGGTACATCCACAATCAAGAACCCATTCCTTTCCTCCTGTCATATATCTCGAAGATTTGCCATAAGACCAAAGTGTCTCATTGCATCATCAAGATCAGAGTCACTATCATCATCCTCATCATAGTATCGATGTTCAACATCATCATGTGGTGGATCAAATCCTAGACAGGATGATTCGTTAGAGTGAGTTTGACAATGATCTTCTTTATGAATTTTGATAGCTTCGGAAATAATATCACTAATAATTCCAACATCTCCTTTGGCACGCATAAGATTTGTAAGCTCAAATAGACAATCACCAAACATAGGATCATTGGAATTCATCTTACTCAAGGCAATAGACTTATGGAGAATTTCATCTAGATTTTTCAAGGAATAATTTGGAAAATGTTCCTCAAGAAATTTCCATATGGTGTAGGCACACTTAAGAGTAGGCAAACATCCAATCAAGTTTCTAGGCAAGCCCCTAATGATAAGTTCAACAGTTCTAAGATTGCAAATCATGTCAATTGACTCATAAAGGGTAGGATGCATAGGATCAACATGAGGTGCACAAGGGATAGAAATGTACTTTTTCAAATGATATTGATTGAAAATCACAAGCATCTCATTTTTTCACTCATGAAAGTACTCTCCATTAAGTATAGGCACTCTATGTCTAAGACTCCCAATTGTAGACTCATCCATCTTCCTCCAATGGTGTTTGAACCAAAGCAATGGAGACCAAAGCTCTGATACCAATTGAAAGGATCGAGAAGAGGTATCTAGAGGGGGGTGATTAGACACTAAGTGAGAAAAGGTGCAGTTTTTAATATCTTTAAGTTTAAGTGGAGTTTTGGCACAAGTTTAACAATCACAATACATATCAAGCAAGCATGCAAAGAGTATATGATCAGCGGAAAGTAAAGCATCCAACTTGCAAGAATGTAAAGGGATGGGATTGGAGGATTCAAACGCAATTGGAGACACAGATGTTTTTGTCGTGGTTCCGATAGGTGGTGCTATCGTACATCCACGTTGATGGAGACTTCAACCCACGAAGGGTAACGGTTGCGCGAGTCCACGGAGGGATCCACCCACGAAGGGTCCACGAAGAAGCAACCTTGTCTATCCCACCATGGTCGTCGCCCACGAAGGACTTGCCTCACTAGCGGTGGATCTTCACAAAGTAGGCGATCTCCTTGCCCTTACAAACTCCTTGGTTCAACTCCACAATCTTTTCGGAGGCTCCCAAGTGACACCTAGCCAATCTAGGAGACACCACTCTCCAAGAAGTTAAAAATGGTGTGTTGATGATGAACTCCTTGCTCTTATGCTTCAAATGATAGTCTCCCCAACACTCAACTCTCTCTCACGGGATTTGGATTTGGTGGAAAGGAGATTTGAGTGGAAAGCAACTTGGGAAGGCTAGAGATCAAGATTCATATGGTAGGAATGGAATATCTTGGTCTCAACACATGAGTAGGTGGTTCTCTTTCAGAAAATGTACGCTACAAGTGTAGGTTCGTTCTGATGGCTCTCTCCATGAATGAAGAGTGGGTGGAGGGGTATATATAGCCTCCAAACAAAATCTAACCGTTACACAAAACTTACCAATCTCGGTGGGACCGAATCATCAAACTCGGTCGGACCGATTTAGCAAATAATGTGACCGTTAGGGTTTTCGGTGAGACTAACATGCAACTCGGTAGGACCGATATGGTTAGGGTTAGGGCATAGCATAATCTCGGTGAGACCGATTACACAAACTCAGTGGGACCGATTTTGGTAATAAGCTAACTAGAGAGTTGGTCAGGCAAACTCGATAGGACCGATTCGCTCATCTCGGTTAGACCGAAATGTTATGAAGAGGAACAAAGAGTTTGAATTGTAATCTCAGTAGGACCGATTACACAAACTTGGTGGGACCGATTTTGGTAATGGACATACACAGAGAGATTACAATCCCATCTCGGTGAGACCGAGATCCCTATCGGTGAAACCGATTTGCCTAGGGTTTGTGGCAGTGGCTAAGACATCTGAACTCGGTGGCGCCGGATAGAAAGAATCGGTGGGGCCGAGTTAGACTTTTCGGTTTAGGACATATGTGGATGTGAGAAAGTAGTTGAGGGCTTTGGAGCATATCACTAAGCACTTGACCAAGTAAGCCATTAAGCAACACCTCATCCCTCCTTGATAGTATTGGCTTTTCCTATAGACTCAATGTGATCTTGGATCACTAAAATAGAAAATGTAGAGTCTTGTGCTTGGAGCTTGAGCCAATCCTTTGTCCTTAGCATCTTGAAGGGGTTCCACATCCTCTAGTCCATGCCACTCCATTGTTGAACTTGTCTGAAACATACTAGGTAGAAGTGTTAGTCCAACAAGAGATATGTTGACATTAATTACCAAAATCACCCAGGGAGCACTTGTGCTTTTAGTCCACCTGCCCCGGAGGGCCTTATGGGTTGTAGGTGGAAGGGAATCAACCCCTAGTGGGCTGGGCGCCATCCCCCCCCCTTAGGGCCCATGTGCCTAGGGTTGGGGGGACACTAAAGGGGGCGCCCCCCTTGCTTGGGGGGCAAGCCCCCTCCCCCTTGGCCGTCGCCCTCCCTCTAGATCTCATCTAGAGGGGCCGGCCCCCTTCCCCCTTCTCCCTATAAATAGAGGGGTGGAGGGAGGGGTGCAGCCCCTCCCCTCCCCAACTCCTCTCCTCCTCCGCGTGAGCTCAGCGAAGCCCTGCCGGAGAATTGCCACTCCATCACCACCACGCCGTCGTGCTGCTGTTGGAGTCTTCTTCCTCAACCTCTCCCTCGACCTTGCTGGATCAAGGCGCGGGAGACGTCACCGGGCTGCACGTGTGTTGAACGCGGAGGCACCGTTGTTCGGTGCTTAGATCGGATTCGGCCGCGATCTGAATCACTACGTGTACGACTCCTCCAACCGCGTTCTTGCAACGCTTCCGTCTCGCGATCTTCAAGGGTATGAAGATGCACTCCCCTCTCTCTCGTTGCTAGTTACTCCATAGATTGATCTTGGTGATGCGTAGAAAATTTTTAATTTCTGCAACAATCCCCAACAGTGGTATCGGAGCTAGGTCTATGCATAGTTTCTATGCACGAGTAGAACACAAGTTTGTTGTGGGCGTTGATTTTGTCAATTTACTTGCCACTACTAGTCTTATCTTGTTTCGGCGGCATCGTGGGATGAAGTGGCCCGGACCGACCTTACACGTACGCTTACGTGAGACAAGTTCCACCGACTAACATGCACTAGTTGCATAAGGTGGCTAGCAGGTGTCTGTCTCTCCCACTTTAGTCGGATCGGATTCGATGAAAAGGGTCCTTATGAAGGGTAAATAGCTATTGGCATATCACGTTGTGGTTTTTGTGTAGGAAAGAAACATTCTTGCTAGAAACCTATAGCATCCACGTAAAAACTTGCAACAACAATTAGAGGACGTCTAACTTGTTTTTGCAGCATGTGCCGTGTGATGTGATATGGCCAAAAGGATGTGATGAATGATATATATGTGATGTATGAGATTGCTCATGTTCTTGTAATAGGAATCACGACTTGCATGTCGATGAGTATGACAACCAGCAGGAGCCATAGGAGTTGTCTTAATTTATTGTATGACATGCGTGTCATTAAATAACGCCATGTAATTACTTTACTTTATTGCTAAACCGTTAGCCATAGTAGTAGAAGTAATAGTTGGCGAGATGACTTCATGAAGACACGATGAAGGAGATCATGGTGTCGTGCCGGTGACGATGATGATCATGGCGCCCCGAAGATGGAGATCAAAAGGAGCAAAATGATATAGGCCATATCATGTCACTATTTGATTGCATGTGATGTTTATCATGTTTTACTTCTTATTTGCTTAGAACGACGGTAGCATAAATAAGATGATCCCTCATAAAATTTCAAGAAAGTGTTCCCCCTAACTGTGCACCGTTGCAAAGGTTCGTTGTTTCGAAGCACCACGTGATGATCGGGTGTGATAGATTCTAACGTTCGAATACAATGGGTGTAAGCCAGATTTACACAAGTAAAACACTTAGGTTGACTTGATGAGCCTAGCATTATAGACATGGCCTCTGAATACAAGAGATTGAAAGTTCGAACATGAGTCGTATAGAAGATATGATCAACATGAAGATGTTCACCGACGATGACTAGTCCGTCTCACGTGATGATCGGACATGGCCTAGTTGACTCGGATCTTGTATCACTTAGATGACTAGAGGGATGTCTATCTGAGTGGGAGTTCATTAAATAATTTGATTAGATGAACTTAATTATCATGAACTTAGTCTAAAAATCTTTACAATATGTCTTGTAGATCAAATAGCCCATGCTAATGTTGCCCTCAACTTCAACGCGTTCCTAGAGAAAACCAAGTTGAGAGACGATGGTAGAAACTACATGGACTAGGTCCGAAACTTGAGGATCATCCTCATAGCTGCCAAGAAAGCATATGTCCTTGAAGCACCGCTAGGTGAAGCACCTGTCCCAGCAAACCAAGACGTTATGAACGCCTGGCAGTCGCTTGTTGATGATTACTCCCGGGTTCAGTGTGGCATGCTTTACAGCTTAGAACCGGGGCTCCAAAAGTGTTTCGAGCAGCACGGAGCATATGAGATGTTCCAAGAGCTGAAAATGGTTTTCCAAGCTCATGCCCAGGTCGAGAGATATGAAGTCTCCGACAAGTTCTACAGTTGTAAGATGGAGGAGAATAGTTCCGTCAGTGAACACATACTCAAAATGTCTGGGTTGCACAACCGCTTGTCTCGGCTGGGAGTTAATCTCCCGGATGACGTGGTCGTTGACAGAATCCTTCAGTCGCTTTCACCTAGCTACAAGAGCTTTGTGATGAACTTCAATATACAGGGGATGTAGAAAACCATTCCTGAGGTATATTCGATGCTGATATCAGCGGAGGTGGAAATCAAAAAGGAACATCAAGTGTTGATGGTGAATAAGACCACTAAGTTCAAGAAAGGCAAGGGTAAAAAGGGCTTCAAGAAAGACGGCAAGGGAGTTGCCGCGCCCGGTAAGCATGCTGCCGGGAAGAAGCCAAAGAATGGACCCAAACCTGAGGCTGAGTGTTTTTTATTGCAAGGGAAATGGTCACTCGAAGCGGAACTGCCCCAAGTACTTAGCGGACAAGAAGGCCGGCAACACCAAAGGTATATGTGATATACATGTTATTGATGTGTACCTTACCAGTACTCGTAGTAGCTCCTGGGTATTTGATACCGGTGCGGTTGCTCATATTTGTAACTCAAAACAGGAGCTGCGGAATAAGCGGAGACTGGCAAAGCACGAGGTGACGATGCGCGTCGGAAATGGTTCCAAGGTCGATGTGATCGCCGTCGGCACGCTACCTCTACATTTACCTATGGGATTAGTTTTAAACCTCAATAATTGTTATTTAGTGCCAGCTTTGAGCATGAACATTGTATCTCTCGCTCGCTTAATGCGAGATGGCTACTCATTTAAATCTGAGAATAATGGTTGTTTTATTTATATGAGAGATATGTTTTATGGTCATGCCCCGCTGGTCAATGGTTTACTTTTATTGAATCTCGAACGTGATGTTACACATATTCATAGTGTGAATGCCAAGAAATGTAAGGTTGATAATGAAAGTCCCACATACTTGTGGCACTGCCACCTTGGTCACATTGGTGTCAAATGCATGAAGAAACTCCATGCAGATAGACTTTTGTAGTCTCTTGATTATGAATCATTTGACACGTGTGAACCATGCCTCATGGGCAAAATTACCAAGACTTCGTTCTACGGAACAATGGAGCGAGCAACCAACTTATTGGAAATCATACAAACTGATGTGTGTGGTCCAAAGAGCGTTGAGGCTCGCGGTGGCTATCGTTATGTTCTCACCCTCACTGATGACTTAAGTAGATATGGGTATGTCTACTTAATGAAACACAAGTCTGAGACCTTTGAAAAGTTCAAGGAATTTCAGAGTGAGGCTGAAAATTAACGTGACAGGAAAATAAAGTTCTTACGATCAGATCGTGGAGGGGAATATTTGAGTCACGAATTTGGCACACACTTAAGGAAATGTGGAATCGTTTCACAACTCACGCCGCCTGGAACACCTCAACGTAATGGTGTGTCCGAATGTCGTAATCACACTCTATTGGATATGGTGCGATCTATGATGTCTCTTACCGATCTACTGCTATCATTTTGGGGTTATGCTTTAGAGACTGCCGCATTCACTTTAAATAGGGCTCTGTCGAAATCCGTTGAGACGACACCGTATGAATTATGGTTTGGGAAGAAACCTAAGCTATCATTTCTAAAAGTTTGGGGATGCGATGCGTATGTCAAGAAACTTCAACATGAAAAGCTCGAACCCAAGTCGGAAAAATGCGTCTTCATAGGATACCCTAAGGAAACCATTGGTATACCTTCTACCTCAGATCCGAAGGCAAGATCTTTGTTGCCAAGAACGGGTCCTTTCTGGAGAAAGAGTTTCTCTCGAAAGAAGTAAGTGGGAGGAAAGTAGAACTTGATGAAGTACTGCCTCTTGAAGCAGAAAGTAGCGCATCTTAGGAAGATGTTTCTGTGGTGCCTGCACCGACTAGAGAGGAAGTTAATGATGATGATCAAGGTACTTCGGATCAAGTTGATACTGAACTTCGTAGGTCCACAAGGACACGTTGCACACCAGAATGGTATGGCAACCCTGTCCTGGAAATCATGTTGTTAGACAACGGTGAACCTTCGAAATATGAACAAGCGATGGCGGGCCTAGATTCCAACAAATGGCTTGAAGCCATGCAATCCGAGATAGGATCCATGTATGAAAACAAAGTACGGACTTTGACAGACTTGCCCGATGATGGGCGAGCGATAGAAAATAAATGGATCTTTAAGAAGAGGACGGACGCGGATGGTAATGTTACCATATACAAGGCTCGGCTTGTCGCTAAGGGTTATCGACAAGTTCAAGGGGTTGACTACGATGAGACCTTCTCACCCGTAGCGAAGCTGAAGTCCATCCGAATCATGTTAGCAATTGCCGCATTCTATGATTATGAGATATGGCAAATGGACGTCAAAACGGCATTCCTTAACGGCTTCCTCAAGGAAGAATTGTATATGATGCAGCCAGAAGGTTTTGTTGATCCTAAGAATGATAACAAGGTATGCAAGCTCCAGCGCTCCATCTATGGGCTGGTGCAAGCATCTTGGAGTTGGAACATTCGTTTTGATGAAATGATCAAAGCGTTTGGGTTTATGCAGACTTATGGAGAAGCCTGCGTTTACAAGAAAGTGAGTGGGAGCTCTGTAGCATTTCTCATATTATATGTGGATGACATACTGTTGATGGGAAATGATATAGAACTCTTGGAAAGCATAAAGGCCTACTTGAATAAGTGTTTTCAATGAAGGACCTTGGAGAAGCTTCTTACATATTAGGCATCAAGATCTATGGAGATAGATCGACACACCTCATAGGTCTTTCACAAAGCACATACCTTGATAAGATATTGAAGAAGTTCAATATGGATCAGTCCAAGAAATGGTTCTTGCCTGTATTTCAAGGTGTGAAATTGAGCTCGGCTCAAAGCCCGACCACGGCAGAAGATAGAGAAAAGATGAGTGTCATCCCCTATGCCTCAGCCATAGGGTCTATTATGTATGCCATGATGTGTACCAGACCTAATGTAAACCTTGCCGTAAGTTTGGTAGGAAGGTACCAAAGTAATCCTGGCATGGAACACTGGACAACGGTCAAGAATATCCTGAAGTACCTGAAGAGGACTAAGGATATGTTTCCCGTTTATGGAGGTGACGAAGAGCTCGTCGTAAAGGGTTACGTCGATGCTAGCTTCAACACAGATCTGGATGACTCCAAGTCACAAACCGGATACGTGTATATTTTGAATGGTGGCGCAGTAAGCTAGTGCAATTGCAAGCAAAGCGTCGTGGCAGGATCTACATGTGAACCGGAGTACATGGAAGCCTCGGAGGCAGCACATGAAGCAATCTGGATGAAGGATTTCATTACCGACCTAGGAGATATTCCCAATGCGTCGGGCCTGATGACTCTCTTCTGGGACAACACTGGAGCTATTGCCCTTGCCAAGGAGCCTAGGTTTCACAAGAAGACCAGACACATCAAGCGTCGCTTCAACTCCATTCGTGAAAATGTTCAAGATGGAGACACAGATATTTGTAAAGTGCATACGGATCTGAATGTCGCAGATCCGTTGACTAAACCTCTTCCACGAGCAAAACATGATCAACACCAGAACTCTATGGGTGTTCGATTCATCACAATGTGACTAGATTATTGAATCTAGTGCAAGTGGGAGACTGTTGGAAATATGCCCTATAGGCAATAATAAAATGGTTATTATTATATTTCCTTGTTCATGATAATTGTCTATCATTCATGCTATAATTGTATTGACCGGAAACCATAATACATGTGTGAATACATAGACCACAACATGTCCCTAGTGAGCCTCTAGTTGACTAGCTCGTTGATCAACAGATGGTCATGGTTTCTTGATTATGGACATTGGACGTCACTGATAACGGGATCACATCATTAGGAGAATGATGTGATGGACAGGACCCAATCCTAAGCATAGCAGAAGATTGTGTAGTTCGTTTGCTAATGCTTTTCTAATGTCAACTATCATTTCCTTAGACCATGAGATCGTGCAACTCCTGGATACCGTAGGAATGCTTTGGGTGTACCAAACGTCACAACGTAACTGGGTGGCTATAAAGGTGCACTACAGGTATCTCCGAAAGTGTCATTGGGTTGTACGAATCGAGATCGATTTGTCACTCCGTGTATGACGGAGAGGTATCTCTGGGCCCACTCGGTAATGCATCATCATAATGAGCTCAATGTGACTAAGTAGTTGGTCAAGGGATCATGCATTACGAAACGAGTAAACTGAATTGCCGGTAACGAGATTGAACGAGGTATTGGGATACCGACGATCGAATCTCGGGCAAGTAACGTACTGATTGACAAAGGGAATTGTATACGGGATTGCTTGAATCCTCGACTGTCACGCCCAATATGCGACCCTATCCAAAAGGAACTCGAAGGTCCCACCAAGGATAGACCCGCATATTGAAACGCTTTTGCAAGGTGGATATCATTACATCAACATTACATAATAGATGGGGATACATACAAGAGGCATACAATGCCACATGAATACAACAATACAACATACAAGAACAACATCCGACTACGGATGAGTCATAAACAGAAACTCAAACAATATCCACCCTGCTAGCCCAAGCTGCCGACCTGGAACATATTCCCTGATCGAAGAAGCAGAAGAAGAAACTCCAAAACAAACAACATCGCTCTCGCGTCATGATCATCGCAAACCTGTACCTGCAACTGTTGTTGTAGTAATCTGTGAGCCACGAGGACTCAGCAATCCCATTACCATGGGTATCAAGACTAGCAAAGCTTAATGGGAAAGGAAGGGGTAAAGTGGTGAGGTTGCAGCAGCAACTAAGCAAGATATGGTGGCTAACCAACGCAAATAAGAGCGAGAAGAGAAGCAAAGGAACGGTCGTGAAGCTAGCAATGATCAAGAGGTGATCCTGAACACCTATTTACGTCAATCATAACACAGAAACCGTGTTCACTTCCCGGACTCCGCCGAGAAGAGACCATCACGGCTACACACGCGGTTGATGCGTTTTAATTCGGATCTGGTGTCAAGTTATCTACAACCGGACATTAACAAATTCCCATCTGCCACATAACCGCAGCACGGCTCTCGAAAGTTTATACCTGCAGGGTGTCCCAACTTAGCCCATGACAAGCTCTCGCGATCAACGAAGGAATAGACCTTCTCCCAGAAGACCCGATCGGTCTCGGAATCCCGGTTTACAAGACATTTCAACAATGGTAAAACAAGACCAGCAAAACCACCCGATCGCCGACAATCCCGATAGGAGCTGCACATATCTCGTTCTCGTGGCAACACCGGATGAGACAAAGCTACGAGTAAAACCAGACTTGAGTTTCCCGAGGTGGCCCAAGAAGTGGCTCGGTTCGACCAACACTTAGACAAGCACGGCCCGGGGCTAAAATAAAGATGACCCTCGGGTTGGCTGACCCAAGGGAAGGGTATAGGTGGTGGTGAGGCAAATGGTAAAACCAAGGTTGGGCCTTGCTGGACAAGTTTTATTCAAAGCGAACTGTCATGGGGGTCCCATAAATTACCCGACCGCGTTAGGAACGCAAAAATCCGGGAACATAACACCGGTATGATGGAAACTAGGGCGGCAAGAGTGGAACAAAACACCAGGCATAAGGCCGAGCCTTCCACCCTTTACCAAATATATAGATGCATTAATAATATAAGAGATATTGTGATATCCCAACATAAACCCTGCCCACCATGGAGAAATCTTCAACTTCACCTGCAACTAGCAACTCTATAAGAGGGGCTGAGCAAAGCGGTAACATAGCCAAACAACGGTTTGCATAGGAAAGGTGTCAAAGGTTAGAGGTTCATGGCAATATGGGATGGCTTGATAAACAGGTGATAGGTAGCGCAGCATAGTGATAGAACGAAGCAACTAGCATAGCAATGATAGTAGTGAGATCCAAGGTAGCGGTCATCTTGCCTGAAATCCCGCTAGGAAGAAGAACGAGTCCATGAAGAAGATGAAGCCACGAAGACGAACCAAGCGTAGACGAACGAATCCTCACGATCGCAACGAAACGGGAACTATCGAGAAGAAGCACACAGCATAGTAAACACACCACACATGAACAAGACATGATGCACAACAATCATGATGCATGACCAAGCTACATGAAGCTACTCATGGCAAGAGATGATGCAAACAAGAACAACACATCAAGGCAAGTTTAAATGAGGCCGGAAACAACATACAACAACTCCGGTAAGTCCTCGTATGCAAATTTCAAAATTGGTCCAGAACTGAATAAACATTATGTTCAAGTTGTTAAACAGCAAGTTAAGATGCACCAAGAGAATCTACACGAAATTCTAGTCAAGTTACGTATAAGGTTCATTAGATTCGGAGCTACGGCCTAGAAGATATGAGCAAAACAAGTTAAACATGGCATTGATGCAAAATGCATACAAACATCAAGCAAACACCTCAAAACAAGGATGCAACATGATAATATGAAACTACATACAAAATCAAGCAAGTTTCATATAAAGCACACTCAAAACGGAGCAACGGTGCAACACATACACTCTATACAAGTCCTAGCAACAATCTGTCCATAACAGCAACTAGGCATATTGCAAGCATCAAAACAACATGCTACAGCACCCCAACATAATAACAAAAGGCATGGGCATGAAGTACTGGTTAAGCACAACAAAACATGAACACTGAGCTATCTCCGAAAAATACTAGAACATGCTCCAAAACACATGGTAAGATTGCAAATAATAACAGCTTAGACTTTAGCGTAAATAACATCAGTTGCAATGTTTAGAGCTATCAAACAACATGTTACAGGAACTTATCATGGCAACAAAGGCATGGCATGAATCTACTAAAAGCATAGATCAAAAGTCCCTTACTGACCATGAGCCAAAAAGGCATAGAAAATATGATGGCACCCATGTAAACATGGCAAGTTATATGACAGATTTATACATGGCAGGAACAACAATAAGTAGGCATGTTGGTGAGCTTGAACCACTCACCACAGAGCAATACATGGCATGGAAAGGCAACCAACAGTAATAAGGCATGTTTATGAAGCTATACATCGCAAGAGCAAGGTCATAGGGTGCATGGAACACTAGCAAAACACATGGGAACAAGTGAACTTAATGTTAACAGGCTAACAGCAACATTATGAAGCAACTTTGGAGCAAGATATGAACAATCTACAGCAAGCTATAAATGCAAACAGGGGCATGAATGGATAGAGAATGACATGTAGATCAAAAACATATTTATAGAACATCTCCAGATTATGCATAGAATGATTAATAGCAACATGTTTATATAGCATCACGAAATAACAGATTCAAATAGCAAAAAAGAACAAAGAAGTACACTACTTAACAAGCTCGATTCACTCACCACAAGTCATTGCATGACAAGATAAGCATAGCATCATCAAGAAGACATGTTTGTGAAACAAACCAAGTCAAGAACAAGTCCATAGCATGCAAGGATCAACTATAGCAACCTTGGCCAAATTGAATAACAAGTAAACAATCTGCCAGGAAACATTTTGAAGCAAAAGTAGAGCATCAAAATGACATGCTAGACTACTCCATAATTGCAAACAAGGGCATGAATGGATAGACAATAACCATATGTTCAAAACACCCTTATCAAGTATCTCAAAATATGCATGGATCTCTCAGAGCATCAAGTTTACATGGCATCAAAATAACAAAGACAACAGGACTAAAATCAGCAATATCACGAAGCCTAGTTTGCATGCTTGTGCTAGTCACCACATTGATCACAAAAATACATGGCATACACCCCTGGAAAGATGGCATGGCATAGATCAAAACACATGAAGACGTTAACCTCATAGGATGCACACATCAATCATGGCAAAAATGACAAATGAGCAAGTTATAATAGTTTCAGCAGATTAACATCAACATGCACTCTTCCAACAACATTTCGGGCATCATGATGAGCTCAAATGAAAACGATGCAATGGAATGAAATGAAGTACTCGTTGAGACGAACAATTTGACATATTATACGCATGAAACGGAGCTACGGATGCAGAGATACAGCAGGTCAAACATGGCATGATTATGCAAGAAATCTGGGACTTAGGCAATTTCGGGGGCAAAGTCAACCTGCGGGCACGGATTACGATGCACGTCGGGATCTCGCCGGAGATGGACGTGGTGGTGGCCGGAGTGGTCGGGGACGAGGTTCTCCGGGCCGGATCCCGGCAGGGGCGGCGCGATGAGGCGGAGGCGACCTCGCGGAGCTCGAAGCAAGGCTGCGCTGGGCGGCGGCGAGCGGCCGGCCGCGCCGGCCGGGCCGGCGAGGAGGCGGCCGGCGGGCGGGCGACGCGGGTGGTGGCGGCGCGGGCGGGAGGCGCCGGAGGTGCGGGCTGGGCGGCTGGCGCGGCGACGGCCCAGCCGCGCGGCGGGCGGCGGCCAGGCGTGAAGGGCGGAGGGCGCGGCGCGCGGCCAGGGCGGGCGGCGGCGGCAAGACGGGCCCTGGCCTGCAGCGGGCCGGGCGGCGGGTCGGTGTGGGAGGCAATGTGGCAGGCTGGGATTCGCCGGGCGCGCGGCGGCGGACGTGTCCGGCGGCGGAGGAGGAGCGGGCTAGGGTTTGGGGATCCGAAAAATTCGGGGGAGGCCACATATTTATAGGTAGAGGGAGCTAGGAGAGTCCAAATGAGGTGCGGTTTTTGGCCACGCGATCGTGATCGAACGACCGAGAGCATGGAGGGGAGTTCGGTGGGTTTTGGGCCACTTTGGAAGGGGTGTTGGGGTGCAAACAAAAGAGGGCTTTTACGGTTACCCGGTTAACCGTTGGAGTATCAAACGACCTCCAAATGGCACGAAACTTGACAGGCGGTCTACCGGTGCTATACCAAGGCCGCTTGGCAAACCTTGGGCCATTCCGAGAAAGTTTAATACCCGCACACGAAAAGAGAGAAGAGGGAGACGCCGGAGGACATAGGAGCGCCGGATTGCAAAACGGACAACGGGGAAAATGCTCGGAGACATGAGACGAACACGTATGCCAAATGAGATGCACATGATGGCATGATAAAATGCAGATGATGACATGGCAAAGTGCAAAACGCAAGCAAATGACATGGCAACGACGGCGAATAACTGGCGGACACCTGGCGCATCGAATCCGTGGCGTTACAACACTCCTCCACTAACAAGAGATCTCGTCCCGAGATCTTAGGACCGAGACGGAAGGGAAAAGGGATGAGTTGAAACAAGAATTCAAGAGAGGAAGCAAAGAATCGAGAACACTCGAGAAGAAGAGAGGAACAACGAGAATGACGAGAATCGAAAACTCACGGAATCAGATAGACTATGAAATCACTCGTTCTAACCGGAGTGGTTAGAATGAGAAAAGAAACGAATAAGACTGAAATGATTTAGGCAGCACTCCGGCTAAAAATGGAAAGAATAGAACAAGAACTAGAGAGGATGGAAAGACACCTAACAAGAGGAACAACACAAAGCCTCCGGAAGAATTGAAAGAATGAGCACCTCGGGAAGCAATAAGAAAAAGATACTTGAGCTCTTTCAACAAAATCTTGATGAACGCTTGAAGAATGAACTAAATCATGAGGAACCACCTTGAAGAACTCCGGTAACAAAAGGATGGTGGGATAGAATGAAGGATGAAAGAATAAGATGAGCCTTGCGATGATTTAGATGGAGGTTCCGACGAGATGGTCGAGGGAATTTGAACTCCGGAAAAAGAAAAGATGAAAACGCTTGGAACTATAATTTATTCATCAAGAACAAACTCCGAAGGAAGGGATTACTCACTTGGATGAAATAAGAATAAGATTTATTGTATGCTTTTCCTTCATCAAATTAAATCGATGACAAGCAATGGTTTTTGCATACTACTTATTCTTCTTGAAAAGGATTACGGGGAAATATAGCACAAAACTTGAGAAAGTCTTCATGAACCACCGGTAGGATAGAAAAGAACGAATGGATTAATATGATAAACAAGGAAAAGAATCTTAAAGAACCACCGTTAGAGTTCAGAAATGACTGACGAAAGAAAATGAATCACCGGGAAGAATTAGAAGAACAATATGCTAGAGGGAATTTAGATGCAAAAGAACAAAGAGATCATGAGCTAATTAAAGAACACTTGAACGAAGCACCGGGATAAATAGAGAATGATAACTGGAATGATGGCCTCCGGATGATCGAGAGAGAAAGCAACTCCTGAATGCTCCGGATGGATGAAAAGAATATCTGACAAATGAAATAATTCGAGAGGATAACATGAAGCTAGAACCGCGAATCTTCGAGAGAACAGACAAGATTTAGAGGAAAGACTCTTCTTCAATCTTCAAATGATGACGAGAAGCACCACCAAAATTACTGAGATATTCCGGGAGAATGAAAAGCAAAGATGTTGAGCCGACGATGAAATGATTCCAAATCGATCTTGGAAAAGGCATGTGACTGATGAAATCCATTCTTACGTCACACTTGAAAAGAATTGAGAATAACTCCGGGGGAATTAGAAGAGTCAGGTAAGATCCTGGGAAAAGACCTGTGGGTTAGGGCCCACTGAAGAGAAAAACACCGTTGGAAAAGATTGTTGAACAGATAGATGATGCACCGGAACAATTGAAATATTTGAATGAGGTGACAACCTCGAATTAATTCAAACACAGAAAAATCTCCTGAGATATCTTGAACTCCGGAATGATTTACTGGCGAGAGGCGAACGAGCAGGGAAAAACTCTTGAGCCGAGGAAAAGAATACGATCAACACCGAAAAACTTGAATTGAATTCACCGGAAAGATAAAGAGATGAAGAATGTCCACCGAGATGAGAATTCACCGGTTGAAAAGATTGAGGGAAGACTGAAAAGGCTCCGAGCGAATGAAATGGATAGTCGAGAGAGACTCAGACTCCGGGAAGAAAAAGGGTGGGAGTGCGGGAAAACAAAGACAACTGGAAGGGGAAAACAAAGAATATCTTGAAGAGAAAACACCGATTGAAATCATTGAAGAAAGAAAGCAATGACTTCGCACGAGTAGGATGGATACTCGATTACGGACTCCAGATTCGAGAAGAAGAAGGGAGGGCGGGTGGGAAAAACAAGGACAACTTTAGACAGGGAAACAACGACGATGTCGGAGGAAGAACTGAGGATTGAACTTGGCAAAGATGAAGAGGCTCGAGTCAACTTGACGAGAAATGCACCGGATAAAAGAGGATGGACAATGAACGAAAAACTAACCGCGTGACCCTAAAGAAAAATTTGAAGGGGAAGAGGAGTAGATCAAAACACCTACGTCAAGATTCCTTACCAGAGCGACGAAGGGGCTGAGGAGTAAAAAGAATTCCTACTCTCCGATATAACTAGACTCCGAAATCAGTTTTTTTCTAGACTCGACAACGGCCAAACTACACGATCAATCAAGAGGGCTCCTAGGGTCGGTCGAGGCTCTGATACCAACTTGTCACGCCCAATATGCGACCCTATCCAAAAGGAACTCAAAGGTCCCACCAAGGATAGACCTGCATATTGAAACGTTTTTGCATGGTGGATATCATTACATCAACATTACATAATAGATGGGGATACATACAAGAGGCATACAATGCCACATGAATACAACAATACAACATACAAGAACAACATCCGACTACGGATGAGTCATAAACAGAAACTCAAACAATATCCACCCTGCTAGCCCAGGCTGCCGACCTGGAACCTATTCCCTGATCGAAGAAGTAGAAGAAGAAACTCCAAAACAAACAACATCGCTCTCGCAAACCTGTACCTGCAACTGTTGTTGTAGTAATCTGTGAGCCACGAGGACTCAGCAATCCCATTACCATGGGTATCAAGACTAGCAAAGCTTAATGGGAAAGGAAGGGGTAAAGTGGTGAGGTTGCAGCAGCGACTAAGCAAGATATGGTGGCTAACCAACGCAAATAAGAGCGAGAAGAGAAGCAAAGGAACGGTCGTGAAGCTAGCAATGATCAAGAGGTGATCCTGAACACCTACTTACGTCAATCATAACACGAAACCGTGTTCACTTCCGGACTCCGAGAAGAGACCATCACGGCTACACATGCGGTTGATGCATTTTAATTTGGATCTGTGTCAAGTTATCTACAACCGACATTAACAAATTCCCATCTGCCACATAACCGCGGGCACGGCTCTCGAAAGTTTATACCTGCAGGGTGTCCCAACTTAGCCCATGACAAGCTCTCGCGATCATCGAAGAATAGACCTTCTCCGGAAGACCCGATCGGTCTCGGAATCCCGGTTTACAAGACATTTCAACAATGGTAAAACAAGACCAGCAAACCGCCCGATGCGCCGACAATCCCGATAGGAGCTGCACATATCTCGCTTCTCGAGCAACACCGGATGAGACAAAGCTCGAGTAAAACCAGACTTCGAAGTTTCCCGAGGTGGCCCAAGAAGCGGCTCGGTTCGGACCAACACTTAGACAAGCACCGCCCGGGGCTAAAATAAAGATGACCCTCGGGTTGGCCACCCAAGGAAGGGTATAGGTGGTGGTGAGGCAAATGGTAAAACCAAGGTTGGGCCTTGCTTTGGACAAGTTTTATTCAAAGCGAACCGTCAGGGGGTCCCATAAATCACCCGATCGTTAGGAACGCAAAAATCCGGAACATAACACCGTATGACGGAAACTAGGGCGGCAAGAGTGGAACAAAACACTGCATAAGGCCGAGCCTTCCACCCTTTACCAAATATATAGATGCATTAATAATATAAGAGATATTGTGATATCCCAACATAAACCCTGTCCACCATGGAGAAATCTTCAACTTCACCTGCAGCTAGCAACGCTATAAGAGGGCCTGAGCAAAGCGGTAACATAGCCAAACAACGGTTTGCATAGGAAAGGTGTCAAAGGTTAGAGGTTCATGGCAATATGGGATGGCTTGATAAACAGGTGATAGGTAGCGCAGCATAGTGATAGAACGAAGCAACTAGCATAGCAATGATAGTAGTGAGATCCAGGGTAGCGGTCATCTTGCCTGAAATCCCGCTAGGAAGAAGAACAAGTCCATGAAGAAGATGAAGCCACGAAGACGAACCAAGCGTAGACGAACGAATCCTCACGATCGCAATGAAACGGGAACTATCGAGAAGAAGCACACAGCATAGTAAACACACCACACATGAACAAGACATGATGCACAACAATCATGATGCATGACCAAGCTACATGAAGCTACTCATGGCAAGTGATGATGCAAACAAGAACAACACATCAAGGCAAGTTTAAATGAGGCCGGAAACAACATACAACAACTCCGGTAAGTCCTCATATGCAAATTTGGAAATTGGTCCAGAACTGAATAAACATTATGTTCAAGTTGTTAAACAGCAAGTTAAGATGCACCAAGAGAATCTACACGAAATTCTAGTCAAGTTACGTATAAGGTTCATTAGATTCGGAGCTACGGCCTAGAAGATATGAGCAAAACAAGTTAAACATGGCATTGATGCAAAATGCATACAAACATCAAGCAAACACCTCAAAACAAGGATGCAACATGATAATATGAAACTACATGCAAAATCAAGCAAGTTTCATATAAAGCACACTCAAAACGGAGCAACGGTGCAACACATACACTCTATACAAGTCCTAGCAACAATCTGTCCATAACAGCAACTAGGCATATTGCAAGCATCAAAACAACATGCTACAGCACCCCAACATAATAACAAAAGGCATGGGCATGAAGTACTGGTTAAGCACAACAAAACATGAACACTGAGCTATCTCCAGAAAATACTAGAACATGCTCCAAAACACATGGTAAGATTGCAAATAATAACAGTTTCAGACTTTAGCAGAAATAACATCAGGTTGCAATGTTTAGAGCTATCAAACAACATGTTACAGGAACTTATCATGGCAACAAAGGCATGGCATGAATCTACTAAAAGCATAGATCAAAAGTCCCATACTGACCATGAGCCAAAAAGGCATAGAAAATATGATGGCACCCATGTAAACATGGCAAGTTATATGACAGATTTATACATGGCAAGAACAACAATAAGTAGGCATGTTGGTGAGCTTGAACCACTCACCAGAGAGCAATACATGGCATGGAAAGGCAATCAACAGTAATAAGGCATGTTTATGAAGCTATACATCGCAAGAGCAAGGTCATAGGGTGCATGGAACACTAGCAAAACACATGGGAACAAGTGAACTTAATGTTAACAAGCTGACAGCAACATTATGAAGCAACTTTGTAGCAAGATATGAATAATCTACAGCAAGCTATAAATGCGAACAGGGGCATGAATGGATAGAGGATGACATGTAGATCAAAACATATTTATAGAACATCTCCAGATTATGCATAGAATGATTAATAGCAACATGTTTATATAGCATCACGAAATAACAGATTCAGCCTAGCAAAACAGCAACAGCAAGTACACTACTTAACAAGCTCGATTCACTCACCACAAGTCATTGCATGACAAGATAAGCATAGCATCATCAAGAAGACATGTTTGTGAAACAACCAAGTCAAGAACAAGTCCATAGCATGCAAGGATCAACTATAGCAACCTTGGCCAAATTGAATAACAAGTAAACAATCTGCCAGGAAACATTTTGAAGCAAAAGTAGAGCACCAAAATGACATGCTAGAGTACTACATAATTGTAAACAAGGGCATGAATGGATAGACAATAACCATATGTTCAAAACACCCTTACTGAAGTATCTCAAAATATGCATGGATCTCTCTGTAGCATCAAGTTTACATGGCATCAAAATAACAGTAGAACAGGGACTAAAATCAGCAATATCACGAAGCCTAGTTTGCATGCTTGTGCTAGTCACCACATTGATCACAAAAATACATGGCATACACCCCTGGAAAGATGGCGTGGCATAGATCAAAACACATGAAGACATTAACCTCATAGGATGCACACATCAATCATGGCAAAATGACAAATGAGCAAGTTATAACAGTTTCAGCAGATTAACATCAACATGCACTCTTCCAACAGCATTTCGGGCATCAAGATGAGCTAAAATGAAAATGATGCAATGGTATGAAATGAAGTACTCGTTGAGGCGAACAATTTGACATATTATACGCACGAAACGGAGCTACGGATGCAGAGATACAGCAGGTCAAACATGGCATGATTATGCAAGAAATCTGGGACTTAGGCAATTTCGGGGGCAAAGTCAACCTGCGGGCACGGATTACGATGCACGTCGGGATCTCGCCGGAGATGGACGTGGTGGTGGCCGGAGTGGTCGGGGACGAGGTTCTCCGGGCCGGATCGGACCGGATCCCGGCAGGGGCGGCGCGGTGGAGGCGGAGGCGACCTCGCCGGAGCTTCGGCAGAGGCTGTCGGCGCTGGGCGGCGCGAAAGCCGGCGGCGGCGAGGCCGGGCCGGGCGAGGAGGCGGCCGGTGCTTGGGCGGGCGACGACGGGCGGCGGCGGCGCCGTGAGGAGGCGCCGGAGGTGCGGGTGGCGGGGCGCGCGGCGACGCCCGCCGCGGCGGCGGAGGCGGCCGGCGGCAAGACGACGGCGAGGGCGCGGCGGCGGCGCAGCTGGCGGCCAGGGCGGCGGCGGCGCCAGGGCCCTGCTGGCTTACAGCTGGCCGGGCGGGGGTCCGCGCGGGAGGCGACGTGGCAGGCCGATTCGCTGGAGGCTGGCGGCGGACGTGTCCGGCTCACCCGGACGTGTCCGGCGGCGGAGGAGGAGCGGGCTAGGGTTTGGGGATCCGAAAAATTCGGGGGAGGCCACATTTTTATAGGTAGAGGGAGCTAGGAGAGTTCAAATGAGGTGCGGTTTTCAGCCACGCGATCGTGATCGAACGACCGAGAGCATAATCAAGATCGAACGAAAGAGAGAAGAGGGAGACGCCGGAGGACATAGGAGCGCCGGATTGCAAAACGGACAACGGGGAAAATGCTCGGATACATGAGACGAACACGTATGCCAAATGAGATGCACATGATGGCATGATAAAATGCAGATGATGACATGGCAAAGTGCAACACGCAAGCAAATGACATGGCAACGACGGCGAATAACTGGCGGACACCTAGCGCATCGAATCCGGGGCGTTACATCGACATCGTGGTTCATCCGATGAGATCATCGTGGAACAAGTGGGATCCAACATGGGTATCCAGATCCCGGTGTTGGTGATTGTCCAGAGAGCTGTCTCGGTCATGTCTACATGATTCCCGAACCCGTAGGGTCTACACACTTAAGGTTCGATAACGTTAGGGTTATAAGGAAGATTTGTATGTGATTACAGAATGTTGTTCGAAGTCCCGGATGTGATCCCGGACGTCACAAGGAGTTCTGGAATGGTCCGGAGGTGAAGATTTATATATGGGAAGTCATCATACGGTCACCGAAAAAATTCGGGGGTATACCGGTATTGTACCGGGACCAACGGAGGGGTTCCGGGGGTCCACCGGGAGGGTCCACCTGCCCCGGAGGGCCTTATGGGCTGTAGGTAGAAGTGAACCAGCCCCTAGTGGGTTGGGCACCATCCCCCCTTAGGGCCCATGCGCCTAGGGTTGGGGGGGGGGCCTAAAGGGGGCGCCCCCTTGCTTGGGGGCAAGCCCCCTCCCCCTTGGCCGCCGCCCCCCTCTAGATCTCATCTAGAGGGGCCGGCCCCCTTCCCCCTTCTCCCTATAAATAGAGGGTGGAGGGAGGGGTGCAACACCGCATCCAAGGCGCAGCCCCCTCCCCAACACCTCTCCTCCTCCATGTGAGCTTGGCGAAGCCCTGCCGGAGAACTGCCACTCCATCACCACCACGCCGTCGTGCTGCTATTGGAGCCTTCTTCCTCAACCTCTCTCTCCTCCTTGCTGTATCAAGGCGCGGGAGATGTCACCTGGCTGCACGTGTGTTGAACGCGGAGGCACCGTTGTTTGGTGCTTAGATCGGATTCGGCGGTGATCTGAATCGCTACGTGTATGACTCCTCCAACCGTGTTCTTGCAACGCTTCCGTCTCGCAATCTTCAAGGGTATGAAGATGCACTCCCCTCTCTCTCGTTGCTAGTTACTCCATAGATTGGTCTTGGTAATGCATAGAAAAATTTTAATTTCTGCAACGATACCCAACATCTTCCTATGGCAATGGATCTGCGGCCGCCTCCCGTCCGGCGTGAAGGTCATCAAGCGTAATGGACCTGGAGATGGGATGTGTCCCCTGTGCGGCACGGTGGAGGATGCTAACCACATCTTTCTTCTCGTGCGCCATGGCCCAGTTTCTTTGGTCAATTTCCGCGAGACGGTTGCGGGCCAGTGGTGCAACTCCAACTTCCCTAACCTGCTTGCGGAGATCCACGCCTCCCCCCCTCGCTACCGCCATATTAGATGGCTTTGCATTGGGGTCCTTGCCTGGACGCTTTGGACCGTCCGCAATAAGCTTGTCATCCAGAAGGTGCCTCTTCGACGCGCTACAGACGCTATCTTTAAAATGTGTGGATACTTGCAGCTTTGGCGGCCGCTTAGCCGCCCTCAGGATCGGGACTTCATCAACACCCTCCTCGCCGACCTTCGATCGCTGGCCTTCTGCTTGGCGCCCCCGCTCCCACCGCCGCCCCCGGAGCCCGACTAGTTGCTCCGTTGCACCCCGCGTGTGCGTGCTTTTCTGTTTTTTCAGGGCTTGTTGAGTTGTGCCCTCAGCATTAACCCTTTTGGCTACCATTTGTACTTTTTTATTTACTTTTTTAGAAAAGGAGGATGACCCCCGGCCTCTGCATATGGGCGATGTATGCGGCCACTTTATTAATTATTCTCACAAGACCTTACAAAGTCATACAACAGTAAGACTAAAGCCACCGTCTAGGCAACATCTGCCGCTACTCCTATCCAGTTGATGTAGGGATGCTGATAGTCTGGGCCTAATAACAAACAGACCTCGCAGCCAAACCTAACATCTATGACCTGAGGTCCCAACCAGGACGCTTGCCGGGTATGGGGCACCCACCAGTCCGGCGCACTCTTCAACCCGGATGCCTACCGGGTATGAGGCCACCGCAACCACCTGCCACCAACCCATCTTCAAAGTTGTACTGTTGCATCTACCGCGCCAGGTCTCTATGCCATCGACGCCACCACGATGCCAGACAGCGTCGTCGCCCTGCGCGAGTCCATCCTCGCACATTGGACGCCGAATCTGCATTGCGCCACGCCGTCGAGATCCGTTGCCATCAATGTGTAGGATGAAGCACCGCTCCACCTAAGATGCGGTCCACTGGTCCCTCAAGCCCGTGCACACCTCCAAGAACGACGCCCCCAAGGGGGAACGACATAAGAACGCCGCCGTCTTCCGATCAACTGATCTAGGGTTTCCCCCGAAGGTATCAGACAGTGACCTTGAAAGTCTCCTCGGCGATGCCTTCAAGAAGGGAATGTCGCAAAATAGCGCCGCCACCGCCGGCTTTGGCGAAGTCGAAAGCAAGTTTTCACCCGGATCGCTCAAGGACCTCCATCAAGCATCTCGCACGGATCGCCGCCATCTCTCGCCGGGATCGGACGATGGATCCAGCGCTGCCGCCGACCGCCACGGCAGCCATCATGGTGCCTAAGGCCCTAAGCGGCGCCGTCGAGCCCACTATGCCCGCCAGACGCCCAGATCGCCACCATGGACGAGGCTCGCGATCCGGCCGCCGCCATAGGCGCCTCGCCGCGGGAGAACGCGCGCGCCGCGTCGCTGCTGCCACACTTTTCGCCGTCGGGCGCCACGCTTCCTTGGCGCCGGTGCACCGCCGATCCATGAACCATCGCCGCGACAAGAGATCGCCACCACCGCTGAGGCCCCGCCCGCCGCCGCCACATCGCGTGCAACGCCGGCTTTGGTCTCGGCGGCGGCAGAGAGGAGGAAGAGAGAGCTGAGGTTTAGGGCGGCGCGTAGATCCCTCTCTCACAAGCCAGGGGCTGGCGACGGGGTTTCGTGGACTCGACCTTTGCCTGCTACCATTTGTACTAGACCTTTGTGTCTGTGTGTGTATGCGAACCTTTGTTGGATGTTTGGTTTGGGCAGTTGCTTTATAATATAATAAAGCAGGGCAAAAGCCTTTTTCGGTAATGATAGACAAGCTTTGCGTATTCGTGCAAAAAAAAATGAAGGGGATAATTTTGTGGCCCGTAATTTGACATCACACAACAATTAGGTGAAACATCATCCAGCACAATAGTGTCTCGTATTATGACTTAATCAATATGAAAGGCGACGCATGAAGTCCTTTTCGTCGTGTTGACATTTCTTATATGCAATGAGCGTGGAACTTCAGCGGAGTGACATATATAAAGATGTGCATTCCAGTACACGGAGATCCTCGGGCGAGAAATACCTCTCAAGACAAAGATGTCTATGCTGGTAGTTAAAAGGAAAAGGAACGGGTCACGGTAGCACCTGCTGGCTGCTGCTGCGCCTCTCTAGTCTGCACGATATGAACTTTTCGGTCCCTGGCCATATTTTCGACATGTGTTCCTCGCATATCCGGTGAGCCATCATCCATTCCACTCATTCAAGAGGAAGTCGCAGTACAGCGCGACATGTCTGGATCTGAACGGCACCTAGGGCATAGGCTACAAGTTTTTCTCCGTTTGGTCTCTCTCCATGTATCCTTGTCTAGGTGTGAGCACATTTTTGTTTCGAAACCTATGTGTGAGTACATTAAATAGCGTACAAGCCTTTTTTCCTCGGGTGCGCGCGGCCGTGGGCGATACCTTGCAACATGCGCACGTTGACAAGTAGCGAACACATGACTGCGTTGACAAGCACCATGGCGTAGGAAGTTGCCAAGCAGGAGAGAGTAGTAGATGCAGGGGTGTTGGGGGGAGAAGCAGAGCAGAAACCGAGACTCGAGGGGCCAATCGGCAGCCTGCAGAAGCGAGCCTGCAACTGCATGATTAGTTGAGACGGGCACTGAAAGGTCCAAAACATACTGATAGCAGCAGATCTCCAGATGGATCAGCAGGGGGTCGGAATAAACAAATTCGTGGCCTCCATGGCTCCATCGGGCCGATCCCACGCAGCTGATGATGGCATGTCGATCAGCCAGTATTGTGTGCCTGCCTGTCACCAATTGGCTCCGTTCACGCGCCCATCCGCGGATCAGCGGCCCCTAACTGAATAATGCCGGCTCGTGACTGCTGCCCGGCTGGCTGGCTGGCTGAATAATTGGCACAGAGGATAGGATTCCATCTGTCTCGCCATTAGAGGGGAGGTGACTTCCTGCCTGCGCTTCCAGGAAACTTCGCTTTCATTTCCTCCCCTCCCTCTCCGTGCCTCTCTCTTTCTCGCGGCCCTCGATTACGTACTAGAGGTACACGGGGAGCACCTGCAAGCGTCGGCCTCCTCGCCTATTTTTGAATATTCAGTTTGCTCCTCCGCCCCTCCAAAAGTCAATCGCTAACCTATCGCCCTGTACGGACAACGACGCTTCCTCAGCTCACCCCAAGATAATTGTCAACAAACTGCTTATAGTCAGTGTGGTTTAGTCTTAAGGGACCCAAGGAGATTTTTTTTGAGTTGTTGATTGTTTTTGAGATAGCTAATAACCACTTATTCCAAGCGGTGATCCCAAGGAGGAGGGAGAGAAAATTTCAAGTACCCAACGCAACTCGCAGTTTCTCAGTGCAACCAAAAGGCCATTCTAAACCACTTTAGTGGCTCTAGGGGAAGCTCACTTTCTGGCCCACGAGCCATTCTAAACCAGAGCCTGGCTTGAAAAGAGAAAAAAAATACCAGCCCAAATTATTGCTACGGAAAAAATTCCTCTTTTTTAAAAGATAATATGGACGCAGATCCTTACACATTCGCCTGCCACATGCACTTCTTAGCCGAGAAATACATAAGGCCTGAAGTAAATTCAAAAAAAAAGTGAACACTCGTGTCAAGTCTAAGACTTAAACCCGAGTGGCATGATTCCACCACAAAAAGACAAACATCTAGGCTAGGTTTAATTCAACGATAAAACCAAACCAAACCAGATTCGGGCTTCATTCCGAGTGGTATGATTCCACCACAAAAATACCAAACCATCTAAACTAGGCTTAATTCAAGACAAACCAAACCAAACCAGATTCAGGCTTGAATCCGAGTGGTCTGATTCCACCATAAAAATACCAAACCATCTAAGCTAGGCTTAATTCAAGATAAAACCAAACCAACCAGATCCGGGCTTGAACCCAAGTGGTCTGATTCCGCCAAATAAACCATCTAAGCTAGGCTTAATTCGTCGTTGCATCCCTAGCGCCGTCCCTCTCTCCGCCGGGCTGCCCAACCCTGCCAACCTCTGCACCTCGCCCGTCCTCTCGCTAGATCTGTAGCTCGCGCATCCAGCGTCCAGGGCCTCCTTCGGCGGTAGGCATTGCTCTCCTTCCTGCGATGGCGGTTCACGCCTGTGACTTGACTTCCTCTTCTAAAGTCTACCCCGACGGCTTCGTGCTCAGACTAAGTCCAATGTGAAATCCTTCCTCGGCTTTCCAATGCTGGCAGCGGCGACACCTGCGGCTGTTCTCCCCTTCCTCGAGGTGCTGTCATGGCCTTCATATGTGCCCTCTTCAAACATCAGGGGAAATCCAAGGTCTGGTTATTTTGGACCGGACGACGACGACATCTCGATATCCTCCCCCTTCGTGAAGGCGATGTCTTGTTCGCCAGCAGCATCCCTAACGATGGAATTGAAGATGTTGCTCATCTTGGTCTGGTTTGGATTGCTTCTCGGGGCTAGGCGAGTTTTGTTGTGTTGTTTCCTCTATTTGGGTTGGGCATCCCAAGTCTCTATGCTCCAGATGGCAAGTCCACACATTCTTGTGTTTGTATCATGTGTTGTACCATCCTTGTACTCACTCTTTCTTCTTCTATCAATGACAAGATACACAAGCTTTGCGTATTCGCGAAAAAGGGGCATACAAGAAAAACCTATAAGATTCCATTCCTATGATGATTTTGCTTTCAAAGAGGGCCTAAAGCCGTCGAAGGATACCATGGTTATTTTGGTGTCATAGTTTTAGGGTTGCTTCATATGATAGGAATGTTATACAAATCCACTTGATGCTATAATATGAGTTAATAAAAGCACCCTTTATCAGAAGAAAAAAATCATAGAATTATGACAACTACAGGAGGTGAGATGGCATTTGATATGTCTCCGGCGTATCTATAATTTTTTATTGTTCCATGCTATTGTATTATCCATCTTGGATGTTTTATGTGCATTAATATGCTATTTTTATCATTATTTGGGACTAACCTATTAACCTAGTGTCCAGTTCCAGTTGCTGTTTTTACCTTATTTTTGTCTTTTACAGAAAATCAATACCAAACGGAACAAAATTTTTTGAGGATTTTTCTTGGACCCGAAGACAACCATGAAGCTTCAGGAGGAGGCCAGAGGAGCCACGAGAGGGCCACAAGCCCTAGAGCCCCCCCTGGATTGTGGGCCCCTCGGGACTCCCCCTAACCCTAACTCTAGCTCTATAAATACCCAAATATTCCATCTACACCAGGGGCACACCAAAAATATTTTCCTGCCGCCGCAAGCTTCTGTTCTTGTGAGATCCCATCTTGGGCCTTTTCCGGTACTCTGCCGGAGGGGAATTCGATCACGGAGGCCCTCTACACCAACCTTCTTCCCTTCCGATGATGTGTGAGTAGTTTACCACGGACCTACAGGTCCATAGCTAATAGCTAGATGGCTTCTTCTCTCTATTTGATTTTCAATACAATGTTCTCCTCGATGTTCTTGGAGTTCTATTCGATATAATCTTCTTTTGCGGTGCGTTTGTTGAGAACTGATGAATCATGGATTTATGATCAGATTATCTATGAATATTATTTTAGTCTTCTCTAAACTCTTTATGCATGATTAACATAGCTTTGTGTTGGGGAAGGTAGTAATTTCAAAAATATCCTATGCACACGCAAGATCATGGTGATGCATAGCAACGAGCGGGGAGAGTGAGTCCACGTACCCTTGTAGACCGAAAGCGGAAGCATTAGCACAACGAGTCGTACGTCTTCACGATCCAACCGATCCAAGTACCGAACGTACGGCACCTCCGAGTTCAGCACACGTTCAGCTCGATGACATCCCGCGAACTTCGATCCAGCACAGCTTCACGGGAGAGTTCCGTTAGCACGACGGCGTGATGACGATGATGATGTTGCTACCGACGCAGGGCTTCGACTAAGCACCGCTACAATATGACCGAGATGGAATATGGTGGAGGGGGGCACCGCACACGGCTGGGAGAGATCAACAGATCAACTTGTATGTTCAGAGGTGCCCCCCTGCCGCCGTATATAAAGGAGGAGAGGAGGGGAGGATCCGGCCCTCTCTATAGCGCGCCCTGGGGAATCCTACTCCCACCGGAAGTAGGATTCCCCCCTTCCATGTAGTAGGAGTAGGGAAAAGAGAAGAGAAGGAAGGAGGGGGCGCAGCCCCTCCCCCTAGTCCAAGTCAGACTAGGCATTGTGTGGGGGGCGAGCGGCCTGCCTCTCTCTCTTTCCCTTAAAGCCCAATAAGGCCCATATATTCCCCAACGAATTCTCGTAACTCTCCGGTACTCCGATAAATACCTGAATCACTCGGAACCTTTCCGATGTCCGAATATAGTCGTCCAATATATCGATCTTTACGTCTCGACCATTTCAAAACTCCTCGTCAAGTCCCCGATCTCATCCGGGACTCTGAACTAACTTCGGTACATCAAAACACATAACTCATAATATAAATCGTCACCGAACGTTAAGCGTGCGGACCCTACGGGTTCGAGAACTATGTAGACATGACCGAGACACGTCTCCGGCCAATAACCAATAGCGGAACCTGGATGCTCATATTGGCTCCCACATATTCTTCGAAGATCTTTATCGGTCAAACCGCATAACAACATACGTTGTTCCCTTTGTCATCGGTATGTTACTTGCACGAGATTTGATCATCGGTATCTCAATACCTAGTTCAATCTCGTTACCGGCAAGTCTCTTTACTCGTTCTGTAATGCATCATCCCGTAACTAACTCATTAGTCACATTGCTTGCAAGGCTTATAGTGATGTGCATTACCAAGAGGGCCCAGAGATACCTCTCCGACAATCGGAGTGACAAATCCTAATCTCGAAGTACGCCAACTCAACAAGTACCTTTGGAGACACCTGTAGAGCACCTTTATAATCACCCAGTTACGTTGTGACATTTGATAGCACACAAAGTGTTCCTCCGGTAAACGGGAGTTGCATAATCTCATAGTCATAGGAACATGTATAAGTCATGAAGAAAGCAATAGCAACATACTAAACGATCAAGTGCTAAGCTAACGGAATGGGTCAAATCAATCACATCATTCTCTAATGATGTGATCCCGTTAATCAAATGACAACTCATGTCTATGGCTAGGAAACTTAACCATTTTTGATTCAACGAGCTAGTCAAGTAGAGGCATACTAGTGACACTACGTTTGTCTATGTATTCATACATGTATTGTGTTTCCGGTTAATACAATTCTAGCATGAATAATAAACATTTATCATGAAATAAGGAAATAAATAATAACTTTATTATTCCCTCTAGGGCATATTTCTTCAGTCTCCCACTTGCACTAGAGTCAATAATCTAGTTCACTTCGCCATGTGATTTAACACCAATATTCACATCTGTCTGTGGTTAACACCCACAGTTCACATCGTTATGTGACCAACACCCGAAGGGTTTACTAGAGTCAATAATCTAGTTCGCATTGCTATGTGATTAACACCCAAAGAGTACTAAGGTGTGATCATGTTTTGCTTGTGAGAGAAGTTCAGTCAACGGGTCTGTCACATTCACAGCCGTATGTATTTTGCAAATATTTTATGTCTACAATGCTCTGCACGGAGCTACTTTAGCTAATTGCTCCCACTTTCAATAGATTGAGACTTAGAGTCATCTGGATCAGTGTAAAAGCTTGCGTTGATGTAACTCTTTACGACGAACTCTTTTATCACCTCCATAATCGAGAAACATCTCCTTAGTCCTCGCTAAGGATATTCTTGACCGTTGTCCAGTGATCTACTCCTAGATCAAAATTGTACTCCCTTGCCAAACTCAGAGCAAGGTATACAATAGGTCTGGTACACAACATATCATACTTTATAGAACCTATGACTGAGGCATAGGGAATGAATTTCATTCTCTTTCTATTTTCTGCCGTGGTCGGGGTTTGAGTCTTACTCAATTTCACACCTTTGCAACACAGGCAAGAACTCTTTCTTTGACTGTTCCATTTTGAACTACTTCAAAATCTTGTCAAGGTATGTACTCATTGAAAATCTTATCAAGCGTCTTGATCTATCTCAATAGATCTTGATGCTCAATATGTAAGTAGCTTTACTGAGATCTTTCTTTTGAAGAACTCTTTCAAACACTCCTTTATGCTTTCCAGAAAATTCTACATTATTTCTGATCAGCAATATGTCATTCACATATACTTATCAGAAAGGCTGTAGTGCTCCCACTCACTTTCCTGTAAATACAGGCTTCACCGCAAGTCTGTATAAAACTATATGCTTTGATCAACTCATCAAAGTGTATATTCCAACTCCGAGATGCTTGCACCAGTCCATAGATGGATCACTAGAGCTTGCACACTTTGTTAGCACCTTTCGGATTGACAAAACCTTCTGGTTGCATCATATACAACTCTCCTTTAAGAAATCCATTAAGGAATGTAGTTTTGACATCCATTTACCAAATTTCATAAAATGCGGCAATTGCTAACATGATTTGGATAGACTTTTAATCATCGATACGAGTGAGAAAATCTCATTGTATTCAACACCTTGAACTTGTCAAAAATCTTTTTCGACAATTCGAGCTTTGTAGATAGTAACACAACTATCAGCGTCCTTCTTCCTCTTGAAGATCCATTTATTTTCTATGGCTTGTCGATCATCGGGAAAGTCAACCAAAGTCCATACTTTGTTCTCATACATGGATCCTATCTCAGATTTCATAGCTTTAAGCCATTTCGCGGAATCTGGGCTCATCATCGCTTGCTCATAGTTCATAGGTTCGTCATGGTCAAGTAATATGACCTCCAGAACAGGATTACCGTACCTCTCTGGTGCGGATCTTACTCTGGTTGACCTACAAGGTTCGGTAGTAACTTGATCCGAAGTTTCATGATCATCATCATTAACTTCCTCACTAATCGGTGCAGGCATCACTGGAACTGGTTTCTGTGATGAGCTACTTTCCAATTCGGGAGAAGGTACAATTACCTTATCAAGCTCTACTTTCCTCCCACTCGCTTCTTTCGAGAGAAACTCCTTCTCTAGAAAGGATCCATCTTAGCAACGAATATCTTGCCTTCGGATCTATGATAGAAGGTGTACCCAACAGTTTCCTTTGGGTATTCTATGAAAACGCACTTCTCAGATTTGGGTTCGAGCTTATCAGGTTGAAACTTTTTCACATAAGCATCGCAGCCACAAACTTCAAGAAACGACAACTTTGGTTTCTTGCCAAACCACAGTTCATAAGGCATCGTCTCAACGGATTTTGATGGTGCCCTATTTACAGTGAATGCAGCTGTCTCTAATGCATAACCCCAAAATAATAGTGGTAAATTGGTAAGATACATCATAGATCGCACCATATCCAATAAAATGCGGTTACGACGTTCGAACACACCATTATGCTGTGGTTTTCCATGTGGTGTGAGCTGTGAAACTATTCCACATTGTTTTTAAATGAAGGCCAAACTCGTAACTCAAATATTTTCCTCTACGATCAGATTGTAGAAACTTTATTTTCTTGTTACGATGATTCTCCACTTCACTCTGAAATTCTTTGAACTTTTCAAATGTTTCAGACTTGTGCTTCTAAGTAGATATACTCATATCTGCTTAAATCATCTGTGAAGGTCAGAAAATAATGATACCCGCCACGAGCATCAACACTCATTGGACCGCATACATCGGTATGTACTATTTCCAACAAGCCAGTAGCTCGTTCTATTGTTCCGGAGAACGGAGTTTTAGTCATCTTGCCCAAAAGGCACGGTTCACAAGCATCAAATGATTCATAACCAAGTGATTCCAAAAGACCATCTTTATGGAGTTTCTTCATCAGCTTTACACCGATATGACCCAAACGGCAGTGCCACAAATAACTTGCACTATCATTATCAACTTTCCATCTTTTGGCATCAATATTATGAATTTGTGTATCACTACGATCGAGATCCAACAAAGTATTTTCATTGGGTGTATGACCATCGAAGGTTTTATTCATGTAAATAGAACAACAATTATTCTCTGACTTTAAATGAATAACCGTATTGCAATAAACATGATCAAATCATATTCATGCTCAACACAAACGCCAAATAACATTTATTTAGATTTAACACTAATCCCAAAAGTATAGGGAGTGTGCGATGATGATCATATCAATCTTGGAATCACTTCCAACACACATCATTACTTCACCCTCAACTAGTCTTGTTTATTCTGTAACTCCTGTTTCGAGTTACTAATTTTTAGCAACCGAACAAGTATCAAATACCCAGGGGCGACTATAAACACTAGTAAGGTACACATCAATAACCTGTATATCAAATATACCCTTGTTCACTTTGCCATCCTTCTTATCCACCAAATATTCAGGGCATTTCCGCTTCCAGTGACCATTTCCTTTGCAGTAGAATCACTCAGTTTCAGGCTTTGGTCCAGCTTTGGGCTTCTTAGCGGGAGTGACAACTTGCTTGCCATTCTACATGAAGTTCCCTTTCTTTCCCTTTGCCCTTTTCTTGAAACTAGTGGTCTTTGTTAATCATCAACACTTGATGCTCTTTCTTGATTTCTACCTTCATTGATTTCATCATTATGAAAAGCTCGGGAAATGTTTTCGTCATCCCTTGCATACTATAGTTCATCATGAAGTTCCAGTAACTTTGGTGATGGTGACTAGATAACTCTGTCAATCACTATCTTATCTGGAAGATTAACTCCCACTTGATTCAAGCGATTGTAGTATCTAGACAATCTGAGCACATGCTCACTAGTTGAGCAATTCTCCTCCATCTTATAGCTATAGAACTTGTTGGAGATTTCATATCTCTCAACTCGGGTATTTGCTTGAAATATTAACTTCAACTCCTGGAACATCTCATATGGTCCATGACGTTCAAAATGTCTTTGAAGTCCCGATTCTAAGCCATTAAGTATGGTGCACTAAACTATCAAGTAGTCATCATATTGAGCCCAAAGCAAGTTGCTCCTGAAACTATCAATGTATCGTCACATGGTCGTCTCGCCAACTATTGCTCTTGAAACTATTGCTATCGCATAGCGATAAAGTAAAGCAATTATTTGGCGCTTGCATCTTATGCAATAAAGAGACAACCATAAGGCTTCTGCCAGTTGCCGATAACTTCAACAAAACATGATCATTCATACAACAACTTATATCTCATCATGTCTTGACCATATCACATCACAACATGCCCTGCAAAAACAAGTTAGACGTCCTCTACTTTATTGTTGCAAGTTTTACATGGCTACTACGGGCTTATCAAGAACCGTTCTTACCTACGCATCAAAACCACAACGATATTTCGTCAAGTTAGTACTGTTTTAACCTTCAATAAGGACCGGGCGTAGCCACACTCGATTCAACTAAAGTTGGAGAAACTGACACCCGCTAGCCACCTGTGTGTGAAGCATGTCGGTAGAACCAGTCTCGCGTAAGCGTACGCGTAATGTCGGTCCGGGCCGCTTCATCCAACAATACCACCGAATCAAAGTATGACATGCTGGTAAGCAGTATGACTAGTGTCGCCCACAACTCACTTGTGTTCTACTCGTGCATATAGCATCTACACATAAACCTGGCTCGGATACCACTGTTGGGGAACATAGTAATTTCAAAAAAAAATCCTACACACACGCAAGATCATGGTGATGCATAGCAACGAGCGGGAAGAGTGAGTCCATGTACCCTCGTAGACTGAAAGTGGAAGCGTTAGCACAACGCAGTTGATGTAGTCGTACGTCTTCACGATCCGACTGATCCAAGTACCGAACGTACGACACCTCCGAGTTCAGCACACGTTCAGCTCGATGACGTCGCGCAAACTCCTATCTTGTAGAGCTTCACGGGAGAGTTCCATCAGCACGCGACGTCGTGATGATGGTGATGATGTTGCTACCAATGCTGGGCTTCGCCTAAGCACTGCTACGATATGACCGAGGTTGAATATGGTGGAGGGGGCACCGCACACGGCTGGGAGAGATCAACAGATGAACTTGTGTGTTCAGAGGTGCCCCCTGCCCCCGTATATAAAGGACGAGAGGAGGGGAGGGGCCGGCCCTCACTATGGCGCGCCCTGGGCAGTCCTACTCCCACCGGGAGTAGGATTTCCCCCCTTCCATGTAGTAGGAGTAGGAGCCAAGGAAAGGGAAAAGAGAAGAGAAGGAAGGACGGGGCGCAGCCCCTCCCCTAGTCCAAGTCAGACTAGGCATTGGGGGGCGCGTGGCCTGCCTCTCTTTCTTTCCCTTAAAGCCCAATAAGGCCCATATACTCCCCGGTGAATTCCCGCAACTCTCCAGTACTCCGACAAATACCCGAATCACTCGGAACCTTTCCGATGTCCGAATATAGTCGTGCAATATATCGATCTTTACGTCTCAACCATTTCGAGACTCCTCGTCATGTCCCCGATCTCGTCCGGGACTCTAAACTACCTTCGGTACATCAAAACACATAACTCATAATATAAATCGTCACCGAACATTAAGCGTGCGGACCCTACGGGTTCGAGAACTATGTAGACATGACCGAGACACGTCTCCGGCCAATAACCAATAGCGGAACCTGGATGCTCATATTGGCTCCTACATATTCTATGAAGATCTTTATCGGTCAAACCGCATAACAACATACGTTGTTCCCTTTGTCATCGGTATGTTACTTGCCCGAGATTCGATCATCGGTGTCTCAATACCTAGTTCAATCTCGTTACTGGCAAGTCTATTTACTCGTTTCGTAATGCATCATCCCGCAAATAACTCATTAATCACATTTCTTGCAAGGCTTATAGTGATGTGCATTACCGAGAGGGGCCCAGAGATACCTCTCCGACAATCGGAGTGACAAATCCTAATATCGAAATACGTTAACTCAACAAGTACCTTCGGAGACACTTGTAGAGCACCTTTATAATCACACAGTTACGTTATGACGTTTGGTAGCACAAAAAGTGTTCCTCCGGTAAACGGGAGTTGCATAATCTCATAGTCATAGGAACATGTATAAGTCATGAAGAAAGCAATAGCAACATACTAAACGATCAAGTGCTAAGCTAATGGAATGGGTCAAGTCAATCACATCATTCTCTAATGATGTGATCCCGTTAATCAAATGAAAACTCATGTCTATGGATAGAAAACTTAACCATCTTTGATTCTACGAGCTAGTCAAGTAGAGGCATACTAGTGACACTAGGTTTGTCTATGTATTCACACATGTATTATGTTTCCGGTTAATATAATTCTAGCATGAATAATAAACATTTATCATGAAATAAGGAAATAAATAATAACTTTATTATTGCCTCTAGGGCATATTTCCTTCACTTTGTATTTCTCTCTGATCTATTGATTTGGTTTGGCCAACTAGATTGATCTTTCTTGCAATGGGAGAGGTGCTTTGTGATGGGTTCAATCTTGCGGTGTCCTGACCTAGTGACTATAGGGATAGTGAGGCACGTATTTGTATTGTTGCCATTAAGGATAAAAGAATGGGGTTTTTACCATATTGTTTGAATCTTTCCCTCTACATCATGTCATCTTGCTTAAGGTGTTACTTCGTTCTTGTCAACTTAATACACTAGATGCATGCTGGATAGCGATCGATGTGTGGAGTAATAGTAGTAGATGCAGGCAGTAGTCGGTGTACTTGTCACGGATGTGATGCCTATATTCATGATCATTGCCTTAGATATCGTCATAACTATGCGCTTTTTTATCAATTTCTCAACAGTAGTTTGTTTACCCACCGTATGCTTTCTTCAAGAGAGAAGCCTCTAGTGAAACCTATGGCCCCGGTTCTATTTCTATCATATTATTTTCAGATCTATAAAACAAAAAACCCAAAAATATCTTGCTGCAATTTATTCATCCTTACTTTATTTTACACTTTTACTTATCTTTTATACCTATCTCTATCAGATCTCACTCTTGCTAGTGACCGTGAAGGGATTGACAACCCCTTTTTCACGTTGTGTGCAAGGGTTTGTTAGTTTGTGCAGGTGCATCTATTGGGGACTTGTGTGTTTCTCCTACCGGACTGATACCTTGGTTCGTAACTAAGGGAAATACTTATCTCTAATTTGATGCATCACCCTTTCCTCTTCAATAAAAAAATCAACGCAAGCTCAAGAAGTAGCAGCATGTAGCTCAAAACATATGAATATGAACAGGGAAACATAAGTCATTCATTTTATTGGATGATTTTTTATATCGAGTCTGATCTAATGTTTCTGTTCGTTTGATATGTGGAGGATATGAATCAATCAAGTATAGGAATACGATTATATTCCTATAAACAATGAGATCATGAACCATAGGGCACCAAAGAAGACTTTCCTATCATGTAGAATTCCAACGGAATAAAACATATTTTTGCCCTTTGGGGATTTATGGAGAAGAAAGGGGCTGACCCTCGTCGCCTAACCCTAGGTGGTACATGCGGCGATCCAGTCCACGCCGCCTTCGGCCCTCTCCCTCTACTCCCACCCCCTCGCCGTCAACGGAGGCAAATATCGAACAAACCATATGTGGTGGTGGTGGCTCAATGGTGGCTTCTCCTATGCGCTAGCTCGTGCGACCTCTGCCTGTTGGCAGCGGGTGCCCGATGGGCGACTAATGCAGCGGGGTGGATGGCTCCCAGGCGGGCGGCGACAAAGGCTCCCTGGCTCATGGAGACATGCTCCTCCTAGCAGGGGATACCTCCTCCACTAGGAGTGGTGGTCGGCTGCTAGCTGTTGATGGCAGGTGCAGATCGATGACGCAACCTCCTCCTATGGTGGTGGTTGCATGCTATGACTGTCGGTGCCGGTGACGATAGATCTGGACTTCCCTGATCTGGCTTCCGATGGTTGACAGAGGCTCGGTGCCGGGGGCGTGGTCGGTGGTGGCACCGAAGATGTGACAACAAGGACGACAACTTGAAGAGGTGTAATGGTGCATTGGTGATGGTGTTGCTACAACATAACATGCCTTGGCGCCTTTGGCACTGTTAGACTCTACCACGCCGTCTTTGGAATACATGCACACAAGAAGTTGTCGACTACATTTGGTTCTCCGCGATGTGCATTAGCTTTTGTTCGTGGGTATGGCCTAGCTAGCGTTAAAATGTCCACGTTAGTTAAGCACGTGAGCTGTTGTCTCTGGGCAGTATGGCATGAAACGATTTGGATTTCAATTTCCCGTGACCATGCCATGTGGGTGTGCCCCTACGGGCATCATTGTCTTCTTAGGCAAGTGGTGGCGGTAATACACAACAACTGCAGTTTGGTCGTTCTCTCCTTAGTATAGGCGGTGAATACCTTAGATATGACCTTCTATGGTTGCATCTGGCAATGGCGATGTTTCCACATAGTGTTCTTGTTGAAAGCATTGCATTGGATATTCCTTGGTCATGCTCTCTGGGTTGAAAATCTAATATCTGACCTCTAGTGGTTCGATCCAACGTTGATGGTGCTTATGTGTCGCTCCCTTCCCGAAGGCATTATTTTTTGGAGAATCTTTCTCGTAGTTCCTCCGCTGTCAACAAAAATTAATGTTGTTGTTGCTTGCATGTTGTGTGTCTTTGTCGCATCGGCTCTCTCTTTTAATCTTTTTTATTGTCTGTGTCCTTAATGTTTGGACTAGTTTTGATGTGTCATTACACTGGTAAATTAATATAATCTTCATATTAATATATTTGTGGAATCCCTACAAAATCACATATAAACCAAATGAGGCCTTTGCTAGGACGCGAAGTTTTTGCACCCGAGCTCAAATGAGCTCGGGTTAACAGTTAAATCAAAAAATGTTCAAAAAATCTGATTTTTTTTAAGGCAAGCTTTGGCAAATGTTCTAAGAGCATGCAAAGTTTCATCATGAAATCACATTTTTAGAACTCATGGCAAAAAAAAAAAAACAAATTTGATACTCTGAAAATGCTACTTTGGAAAGCATTTTGAAGCACTGATTTTTTTTTTGGCCACGACTTGCACAGATGTGATTTCGTGATGAAATTTTGCAAGCTCTTAGAACATTTGTAAAAGTTTTTCATATAAAACTTTTCATTTTAAAAAAATTGAGTTACAGTTCATCTCGAGCTCATTTGAGCTCCGGCGTATAAAGGGATTCTCGCCTTTGCTAAACACACGTCACCTTGGAGTCAAGCTCCTTGTAGGACCGGCTTCTTCCAAAACTAGTTTCTAGTATAGTACTCCCTCCGTTCGGAATTACTTGTCTCGGAAATGGATGTATCTAGAACTAAAATACATCTAGATACATCCATTTTCGCGACAAGTAATTCCGAACAGAGGGAGTATAACCCTAAGAGTGGTTGATCTAAAAATAATGAAGAGTGGAGACAGGGCTCCACCTCCACCAGGGGAGTGAGGAGCTAGCCCTTCCAGAATCACAGAGGCCAGGCAGTGGCTTAGTTTCTAGAGCATCAATCTCGACCACAAGCCTGCATGATTGTTTGCCCCGCCAAGAGCCCAGGCGATATTTTATGGAGGTGTACTTTGTGCAGCGTGGACTTTGTTGCTTCGAAGCATGCACGGACACGCACGAGGCGATCGGGAATGAGTGTTGCTTACTACTACTACTACTACTCTCAACTACGAGTAGCATCGAGACAGTTGATTAGCACTAGTACTGTTTTTAGTATATTCAGAAACAGATCACAGGTACGTACTTGTATGCCATTCCATCCACAAGAAAGCCATTTCCAGTTTGCATTGACGTGTAACAAACAATACAGAGGGGTCGCTCTCCCGGGGGCCTCCTTTTGGCCCTTTGCCGCGATCGATCGATCCATTGATTATTCGACCTAGCTGCCAGCCTGCTTTCAGGCGGGCAGCCTATCTTACATCCCAATCAGGGCCTGTCAGTCTGCTGTCTTCTCCTCCTCCTATACTAGTATAGGTGTTGCCAAAAAAATAAAAATCTGAAGGAAAAAAGGATAAAAAATGGTTGGTTTTACAGTTCGGCGCCACTTCTTTGTGGCGCCGGATCTCCCTAGCTGAGAATGCCTACGTCTGTGTGTGTTTTGAAGAGTGGGATTTTTCTTGGTCTTGTCTCGCCCGGCCGTCCTGGTCCTGGCTGAAGAATCTGTACAAAGGACTTTGACGGCCCGTGCTCGGCTTTGCTCCGATCGATCGGCCTCCGCCAGCCCGCTCCCGCTCCCGCCGCGGCGCCCACGGCTACAAGTGTCCCCTCCGACGGCGACCCCCACGGACACGGATGGAAACGATTCAGCTCGCATCGCATGTGCCACGCCGTTGCCTCTATCGTGCTGTTGATTTTCCTTTGGGAACGAGGAGGAGGTGATGGACGGATGGATGGCTCAGGCTTTGTTCTTGTCCTTGCGGGTGAAGGTCATGGGGAGGCCGTTGATGGGGAGGGCGAAGGGGCCGAACTGGACGCCGCTCTCGGACTTGGAGGTGGACCATTTGTACTTGGTGGCGAGGTGGTGGCAGAGGACGAGCATCTCCAGCTTGGCCAGCTCGTTGCCGGGGCACGAGTGGGTCCCGTTCCCGAACGGCATGAACGTGTTGGGCTTGGGGGCCACCTGCAGTCACCAACCAAAACGTATAATCAGATAATGATCAATCGAATCGAAGCAGACTCGTCAAACAGAGGGAGGGCTGTGATGATGCTGACCTCGAATCGCGAAGGATCGAACTTTTCGGGGGAGGGGAAGTGGTCGGGGTTGTGGTGGATGTTCCGGAACAGGGGAAGCACTTTCCAGCCCTTGGGGATCAGGTACCCTGCACGCACAGAGGAGAGCGAGTCGAGGTGAGTTGCGAGTTCGAGTTGGTCTATTTCGTTCGTTCGGTTAGGAGCACGTCCTTTCCGAGCCAGTTCATGCGCAGGCAGGCAGGCAGGCAGCGCACTGCTGTACTCCGAGAGGGACAGCACAGTACAGCGCTGCGCTGCGCTGCCGCAAACGACCAAAGCGCGCGCGCGCGAAGTTGATTGATGTCTCTGCTCACCTTGGTACTCCACGTCCTCCACGGCCTCCCTGAAGGTGAAGGAGAGGATGGACGCCACCCGCATCGTCTCCTGGATCACCCGGCCCGTCATCCGCATCCGCCGCGTGTCGGCCCACGACAGCGCCTCGCCGGACAACGCCTTCTCCCTCGCGATCTCAGCGTGCTCTTCCTGTTATTTGTTCAGGCGACATGCAGGGGTCAGTCACTGCTTTTCGACCCACTACGAAGCGGGTCGGCTGGTTCATGAGATGACGGCGACTTACGGTGACGGCTTTGAGGACGGCGGGGTTGTCGCCGAGGAACTTGACCATCCACGTGAGCACGCTGGCGGTGGTGTCGCGCGCGGCGAAGATGACGCCGATGGCGTTGTCGGCGATCTGGTCGTCGGTGAGCGCCTCGCGGCCGTCCATGAAGGAGCCCAGGAGGTCGCTCCCGCGCTCACGCTCGCGCCGGGCCGAGATGATGTGGGCCACAATGGCGCCCAGCCGCTTCCGGGCCTTCATGGCCTTGTGGAACAGCGTGCCCGGCAGGTTCACCGGCATCGAGTTGTACCCCTTCTCCAGCGTCAGGTAGCACTGCTTCAGCTCCTCGATGTACTGCATCTCCTCCTCACCGAAGATGGACAGCAATGCCACATTCAGAGCGTACTGCGCCACGACACCAACAGAAGGATCAGTCTCAAGCTCCAATCATTTAGCACTAGAGCAGAGCAGAGGAAAGCAGAGCAAGTGGCAGGGAATGGAAGAGGAAGAAGCACTCACAGTCTTCATCTCTTGGAAGGTGTTGACTTGAAGGTCTTCCCAGGAGCCGAGGGAGCGGAGGGCGATAGCCTCGATGGCGGGGACGGAGCCACGGATGGCCTCGGGAGAGAAGGCGCGGGAGACGAGACGGCGGAGGTGAGCGTGGTAGTCCCCCTGCTGGAAGAAGATGGCCTGGGGACCCAGCATCCGCTCCTTGCTGGCCGGGAAGGTAGGCTTGAAGAGGTGCGCCTGAGTGACGAGCACGAACTTGGCGGCCTCCGGGCTGGACACCATGACGCAGGGGCACCCGAGGATATGCGTCTTGAAGATGGGCCCGTACTTGTTCCGCTTCCTGGCGAAGAAGACGTTGGGGTTCTTGGAGGAGTAGAGCTGCGTGGTCTCGCCCACGTACGGCCACCCCATCGACCCCGGCGGCAGCGGCAGGCTGCTGCTGCTGCCCTTCTTGCCGCCGCCGCCCGACGACGACCGCCCGCCGGCGCCCTTCCTGGCGCGCATGGCGCACGCGAGGACGAGCGGCACGAGCAAGCAGAGGAAGAGGATGAAAGCAGCCATGCCAACGAAAGGCTCTCTTCGCTTCTGTTAGCTGCAAAGGATGAGCCCGGAGGAGTCCGAGGAGGAAGACGAGGAGAGGAGAGGAGATGGGTGGTGGTGGTGCCTGGGTGTGGAGGGAAATGCAAGGGGCGTGGCAGGTATTTATAGATTGGCGGTGAGGGAAATGCAAATGCGAGCGTCGTTGGTCTCCGGCCCTGGGCTAAAAATCTAACTAGGCGCTGCCACTGCTGCGTGTGAGGCTCACATCGAATTATTATTGCACAGTTTAATCCGGCAAGAGCTGGACCGAGCGAGCGACTAATCTAATCAATCAATTAACCGATCCACGGAGCAGGAAGGAGCAGTCCCGTCCGGCTTTCCAGCGCGCGAGACGGGGATCGAAGCCCCAACAGCTCACCCCTCTCCCTTTCGCCCCAACATGTACGCTCTCTATGCTGCTTCCCTCCCCTCTCCTATAATCCTGCTGTGTTTTGGCCGCACGCTTGCTTGATTAGTTGGTTATTGTATATAGTACTCTTCTCTCATAATATCCCAGCCCCGTACTCCTGGCCTGCCCACCGCGTCGTCACGTAGACGTCGCAGCAGCTCGGCTGGCCTCAAGATATTTCTATTGGCCTGCATATCTACTGATTGGGCCGCTTCTTTTTATGCTTTCTAATGTGAGTCATTCTCTACGCGATCGTTTGGGTAAATACTAAACACTGACCGGTTAAAGCAGCCAGGAATGCATGCGGAAAACGCTTTGGTTTGTTCCACGGTCGGAATGACAGGTGTTGAACTCATCTCTTGGTCCGTCGTCAGGGAAATGGTCGCGAGCATGCAGCTCCCCGTCTTTAGTTTTTGTTTTCCGATTGACGAGGTAAAATGTCATTTTTATTTTATTTTTCGAACTTCCTTTTGGAATTGATGTTCAAGCAAAATAATGGTCCGCTACTGGTAGTACGTAGTAGGTTAGCATCCCAATCGGAAATTCAAAGAGCATGTGCGGTCAGATGAGTTGACCTTTGCACGGGACAGCTGTGAGGGCGCAGTTCGATCCACCCGATTTTGTGCAGCATTGTGCGACCATTTTTCTTCTTCCTTTTTCTTTATTCTTGACTTCATCCCCGTGTCAATCTCTCTGATTCGGAATAATACTGTGGGAATCCATGCCGGGGAGTAGTATAATGTAGTAGTCTAATGTGGAAATTGCTACTATAGCAAATATCTCTCTCACTTTCTTTCCTTGCCACGTGGTAGTAGAAGGTACCCCTCTTCTTCCTGGCGTACTCTTTTTTCCTGTTCTCCTCACGACTCATGGGAGCGATTCAAGGGACAAGTGTCGGGTCACCATTCTTTGTGTCATTCTTAATCCTAGTACATACCTTCTTTTTCTACGATTAATGGTTAAATGATTGTATTGTCAAAAGGACGATATATCAAAACATTGATAGGCGTCTATGGAAAACTCTCACCATTCAAAATCTTATGTCAGACATATCTAGCATTTCCTCCTCTACCCTTGGCGGATAGGGCAAACTCTCCCCTCCATGTTTCATCCGCGAGCCCATGGATTCGCCTACTCTTTGCCGTGGCTAGTGGCGGCGAGGGGAATTTCATTGCCTCCGCTCAGGCAAGTAGTTTGAGATTTCAAAAATGGACCACCACATACGGATGTATATAGACATATTTTAGAGTGTAGATTCACCTATTTTGCTCCGTATGTAGTCAATTATTGAAATCTCTAGAGTATTTAGGAATGGAGGGAGTAGTTTTTTATCCTCGCAGGTGCTGTGCTTGGGTGGTGATGGCGCTTCCTCTTTTCGTTTGTCTTCTGGGCTCTGATCTTCCTCGAGTTCATCCATCTAGACATAATCAACGCTCGGCTTAGAATTCTTGTCTTGTGGTGAGATTTGGTGTAGGTGTTTCAGATATATTCAAGAGTTCAAGGGCGACGATTGCGGCACCAAGGCGTTGGTCCTTATGGGCATGTGCACGAAGACTTCCAGCTATCATCGGTAAGATAAAGCCGGCTCCGATAGAGGAGCGGCAACAACAACGCGTCGGTGGCTTGTTCTGGCGGCGGTAGTGGTCGAAGAAATCTCGACGTAATTTTTATTATGTTTGTGGTGTTTTGTACTTCTGGTAAACTTTTATCATAGAATTGGATCCTTTTCACACAAAAAAAAGTATATTAGAAAAGAATAATAATGTAAATACACATGACTTGTGAACAGCCAGCAGTATAAACGTATACTCAACTTATTTTTCTTAAGTCATTGCTGAGGCCATGCCCATGCACGGCCTTCTAGATGTTGCACGCCCCATGCTCCATGGAGATGGCGTACGAGTAAGTTGCTTAGTTCTCCTGTCGAAGGAAGTTTTTTCTAAGGCACAAAGGAAGCTGTTTAGTTCAATTATGACGGCATTATTATCTGCTCGCCCGCCCAAGCTACCTACGGGCTACATGCTTCACGTCAGAGAGCAAATGAAACTTGGCCTTTTGGAGCATGCTGCCGCGAAATATGGCATATTAAAATGGGTCGTTTGATTTGATAAGATATTTGCTGCAGAGAAAGGGCGATTACATGGGTTCTTTACGCATTAGACTAGTCACAATGGGTAGTAACATAGAGTAGTAACATCGACATGTTACTAGTCTATGTTACTACCTCTATAGTGGGTAGTAACATATGTGTGATAACATGCAACCCTTCATTTATTAGGCTATAGACACATCTTGCCTTGATATGTGTGATGTTACTACTACTAGTAGTAACTAGCTATGTTACCACTTTCCTTTCTTTCTTCATTTATTGCTTGCCACATCATCTATTTTATCTAGATATGTGTGATGTTACTATCTATGTTACTCCCATTGTGGGTAGTCTTATGCATGTTGTTCTCCCATCACGCGCATGCATATGCAATCCATCTTTATAGCTAAAATAGTTTATCTGGCAAGAATGTGTGGCGTGGTTAGTGAGGCCCCATGGTCGTAGGAGCCGCCCAAATCTGGTAGAAGCACCAAAAATCGGTACAGTACGAGTGCTCGATTCGGATAGATTCTTGGGGGGCCCAAAGGGGTCGTGGTAGTATCCCAGTTGCATATGCCATGCCAGGCATGCCTATTAGGATATGCACGACGGGAGACGGATCTGGAAGCCTGATACTTGTAGCGTGATGGGCAGAACCACAAGAGACCGATGCTTGCGTAGGAACGTACTAGGACGGTAGGAGGGCGGCACACCGCCGGCCGGGGGCACGCGTACGTTGCGGATGGTGGCACGTACTCGTACGTAGACCACATGCATGCATCGTCTCGGTCGGTGCGCGAGCTAGCTACGCGAATTAAGCGTCAAAGGCTTAGCCAGAACCCAGAGCGGCCTTCCGTCGTGCGCATTTTGCGTCGTGCCGCCCTGCAAACCAAATGACCAATCAACCGCGGCTCGGGACCGGCTCGACGTTCATTGTCCGCATGCCACCGGCCGGCCCCATGCATGGAGAGTTGATCATGAGTGGCTCCTCGCCCCGGCCTACGGTCGCGGGACACCTGTGTGCTGCGTTTGTCTCTCGTGAAACGGGCAGGCTAGCGCGCGTCGGTGTTTGCCTTGGATCGTGCTTGAGGTCCGTCCGTACACCTGACTGAGTTTGAATGGACGCGGGCCGCAACGGCACACCTGCCGCTCGCTCATTTCCGGTGTCGCCGGCTGGCTCGTCTGCGTGGGCCGTGGAGGCAGACACCAATCACCATGTTGCTGCTAGCTAGGGATGGGTGAAAATATCAGCGCCCACCCACGAGCTGAGCGCCCAGAGAAGGGGTCGTCGTTGCGGCGCCGCGGGCCACGTTACAGCGGCCGCAGGACATACGTGTCTCGAATGATTGCACGCCGGCCGGGACCGGGAGGCGCAGTTGCTCACGTACCCCTACGTGTACGTGCGTGTCTATCCCACCGATCTCCGACTTGATGACCGGCGGCCGGGCGATCGCGCGCATGTGCACGCTATACATGCTAGCGTGGACAGGGCTCGGCTACAGGTGCATGCACGCCGTCGCAGGGCATTCGGCGGCCGGTACGTACGCCCACGCTCTCCCCGCGCGCCTGGGGCTCTTCGTTGCTGGTTCGGGTAGCTCCTCCTCGGTCGATGGGATCTGGGTGTTGAAATGTCCGCGCACCGGACTCGCAGCCCGGCGGCCGTTGCGACGTCGCGCGTGTCCAGCGGGACGGCAATCAATTGACGATAGTCCGATCAATCAAGGCGGCCGGCACGCGTGGCAGCGCCACCCGGCCAGGTTTTACCCTGCGGCTGCCGGCGGAGGGAAGCGCACGGCACTGCATGTGCCGGTGCATAACGTCCGACCATGAGCGGATCGACGACTCTGCGCGCCTGTATGCCCGACGTGGCGGCAGCGCGCCCGCTGTGGCCAACCACGCGCGAGCCCGTGAGTGGAATTAAGAGCGGATCCATCAGCAATGAGCGCATGCATATGCATGCAAAAGATCTCCAGATGGCCACGTCCATAGATCGCTCAACCTGCTGCTGTGGCCGGAGACGCAAGAAATATCGATCGCATAAATTAGGAAAAGAAATTGATAGCCACTACCTACTTTTCACGGTTCGCACTGGTTTGTATTTATTCTCGGTTTTGCAGCGCCTCTGAGATCCCAGAGATTAGAATATACAGGAACAAAGAAAAGGGACTAAATGTGGTGCGGTGTTAATTCTTAGGATATCGCAAAAAATACGTTTGGATGGTTCACATCAAAGAAATGCATCAACTGGGTGGTCGTAGAGTGAATAGAGAGTGATTGCATGGTACCACTTCTCAAAAGAAAATAATATGAGGGAGAACCAATTCATCATCTCATGGTCAGATGAGCTGTTCTTGTGCCATGAGTCCACCAAAAGATCAAACCTTAGTTGTGCGTGTGCACGTGTGCTCGATATTGATAGAAAAATAATAATACGAGGTATCCTCATGTTGGTTTTCTTAGAAAATTTGGTGCACGTACATGAATTAAACGTCATCGGTCCTATGATGCAAAATGTTCTTATAGGGAACATCTTCTGATCGAGTCCCTCAAAAAATCATATAAAATCCTTCAATTAAAATAAACAATGGTGAAATGTACATGGATAACTGTGTTTGTTTTTGTTGTCATATCTTTGTTCTATTGTGACAGTGTTGTGTCAAATTTATACATGTCGTATACTAGTAGAAGGAACACACTTTACATAATTGCGTGATCAAGCGGGCAATCATAAAAAAAAGGGGTTCAAATTCACATGTGCTCGATAACTTTATAGTGTACTTTGACTTTTACTCCCTCCATTTTTATATACAAGGCCACAAACTCTGATTACAGGTACCAATGTAAAATTTAATGCCTGCTTTACAAGTCAATTTTCTTTCTTGTTTACTGGGATCATTAATAATCCGCATGCATGCAAAGAAACTGAGTGGAGGAAGTAGCTGACTGTCAGTATGAGTGCATGCATGCAAGTATTAAACGGGTTGTTAGTACGAGAAAATATCATTAATTTTGCCTCGTTTATTGTTGGTGGCCTTGTATAGATGCAAAATGTATATTCCATAGTGGCCTTGTATATACTCCCTCCGTCCGGGTTTATTAGGCCTCTTAGTATCACAAGCATGTCCCTTTTTATAAGGACTCGCTTTGAAAAGATGCATGCATGCAACCATTTCATTGGTTGCATTGAAAGTCATTGTTGTTGGTGCCATGGCTAGACAATTAATACACTTCGTGCGTGCTTTTTCATTGGCTGCATGCATGTGAGAGAGTGCATTGGGAGTGGAATGAAAGAATTAATGTGAGCAAATTACTATGTGTCTTGGTCTAAGAGAAGTTGTCTTTAGGCCTAATAAACCCGGACGGAGGGAGTAAAATGGAGGGAGTACATATATTTGGAGAAAAGATAACCATACAAAAGTCTAACGATAATTTCAAATGTGTGGCTTTCGACTGGGTAGGAGCAAGGAGCATGTTCAGTAAACAAAATGATATCTTTTATCCCGGTTTTGTTATTCATATGGATTGCCGAAGTACATAAGTATAATGTAATGCACAGTCTAAAAAACTAGCTAATTGATCATGCATTGCAACGGGGGTATACATATTCTAGATTTTAGTATGGTTTGGTTTGATTTGAGAATGGGTAGGGGAAGACAAGGACATTTTTTATTTCGTTGAGGTTTTGTTAAGACTTGATTTGATTTGGGTATGGATAGGGGGAAAACAAGATAATTTTTGATTTAGTTTAGATTTTATTTAATTTTATTGAGTTAAAGCAGGACATGATTTTTGTTAGATTTGATTAAGTTAATGGAGAATCTAGTTTCCTATTCCAAACCAGGGAGAGGGGGGAGGGGGCAAAACTACCAAATTTGACGGAATACAAACACCAACTTAATATTTCATGTGAGAACAAAGATAGTACATAGTTCGCTAGTACATCAATAAGGAAGTCAGGGGGCTCCATGTTCCAAATAGTAGAACGAGAGACCTCTGATTTAGTAGCTAATATATCATCCATCATATTGGCTTCCATAGGGCAATCATTAAAGATAGGGAAGTGCATTCTTCATATATAGCCGCAGCTGGTCCCAGCAAGCTGACACCATTTTGCATAACTTCAATTACCTCCATGCAATCAGCTTCAGTATGAAGGTTGCTGCATCCCATATCACTCGCGAGAACCAGCTAGTCCCCGAGTCAATTCTTTTAGAATCACATAAAAATGCACACAATTTCTTGTATTCTATTCGATACACAAGTGATATGAGCTTCAAAAACATTTCAATTTCCCAAATTTGTATTTACCTATTGACGGTATCAATAGGTCAATTGTTGCATGTTTAGTCTTTTGGTAACATGGCATGAGTTCACAAATTTGCAGTGCATCACACAGAAGTTTCATGTTCCAAGAGGCAAACAAACACTGTAGTATAACTTTATTGTTTATTACAACTAGATAACTTAGTTTATTTACCACATGCTACAAGAGATGATATGTATGTGGGAAGTTATAGAACACATAGAGTATTGTTTGTTTTTACTTGAGCAAGTAACACAACATGACATAGCAGAATCAGGTGATTTATAGAGTTGATCAAATGGTTGGAGACACCCGGGTTTGCTTCTTTTCAATCCCTAGATCGCGAGCATCAAATGAATAATATTCAAACTTAATTTTACACATTATAGTGGTACATATATACCATGTACAATGATTGAATTTGTACATAAAAACAATGCATGCAATCCGATCAAATATGAGTGTACAATATGTTATGTCGCAAAAAATATTAGTAGTTTATTTTCTTCACGAACACTAGTGGTATCTTTAAATGGTCTTTAAATTCATTAATACTAAAGTGCAAACCATATGCTTCTAATTCGAAACTGAAGGAAACGATAGGTGCGAATAAAATCCTCTACACATGATGAACATTTTCATATTCCCTTTCCTCTACACATGATGAATTTTAGTTATTCCTTTTTATATTCCGCCATTGCATTTTGCAGAAATCTTTGAAATATGGTGGCAGGTAAGTATATGATTTGAAAAAGAAAGTGGGAGGTAGCAATGGTTGTAAATAAGAACTTGTCAATCATATGCATGTATTGCCTACATCTATAATGATATTATTATAAGTTATGGGTACTATGTTGCAAATAATCAATATTTGAGTTTTTTAAGCCCTTCTTTGAGGCCTTTGTTTTTTCTATTTTGTAGAAAAGCCCACGGTCCAGCTCTTATTCAATGTTAAAAGAGTTTAGTTCAGCAAGCTTAAAATCCAAGGAGTGACTTTTTTTTTCTCATCTTCTGTAATTGTGTTACTTGTACGGTTTTCGGCCCAGTTTTCCTCATAAACGGGGTCAACTTGTTTAGGTTTTCGATTCGGTTTTCCTTATAAACTAGATCAGCCAAAGCTTAAGGGGTGACTCTTGGCTTTGGCAGCTTTTTTGAGCAATATATTCAGGTGGGGAACCTCTCTCTCCCCCGACCATTCAAAAAAAAATCCAAGGAGTTCCTGGCTACAAACAAGCATAGATAGAAAAAAGCAAATAAGCATACTCATTCAAGAGGGACAAACTTCCGAAACCACCAACACGGGAACAACTAACTAACCCCACGATAGAGTTCCACCGGGTGAGCAGGGACACATTCCCACCATCGTGTAGTGCTCATGGGAAGCAAGCAAGCATCCTTCTTTGGAGGAAAGGTACGACAATATGGTTTTTTCATGGGTTTTTCCTTTTCATTATTTTTTGTTTTCAAGTGTGTTGCCTATGTCATGTATGTGTTCCATGTGTGAAGAACAGGTTGCATCACGCTTAATTACAAGTTGCACCCAGGAGTGCATGTTGCACTACGCACGAAGCACATGTTGTGTCACATGTGAAGTACATGATCCGAGCGGGGATGTTGCACTGCGCACAAAGCACATGTTGCGTCACACATGAAGTACATGTTCCGATGGGGGAGTACATGTTGCACTATGCACGAAGCACAAGTTGCGGAAAGTACACGTTGCACTATGCGAGGTACATGTTGCACCCGAGAGTACGGATTACATTGCAGCGGGAGTACATGTTATGCTAGAGAGTACATGTTGTACTATATGGGAATCACAGATTGCACACAATGGGAATAGACTAACCGAGGCGAGTACAAATGTGTTATAGAGAAATCCAAGAACATTGCTATGGGGAGCACAATAGTTTGTCATATTTCGCGGTACAAATTACATCGAAAAAGTTAGTTAAAATACATGAACATGGGATTTTGTTGGTCTTGAAACGACTAGCACAATGGTAAAAATGGGTTCGTAATTTGGACATTCGATTCGATACATATTTCTTGCTGAATATGGCATCTTATAAAAAAAGTATGTAGCAACCCTCCCATCCCCTTCCGTTGGAAAGTCCACGAAACACAATGAGGGTGGTTTGGAATAACCATTGCAAATGGTATCCTTAATTAGTGATTTCGCGAAACATGGACTCTCCAACATGAAAATAAAACAAACAAAAAAGCTACTCGGTTTGTTTGCTGCTTCACGTCCTCCATCTTGGCGATGGGCTGATCATCTTTCTCCTACAATGAACCACTTATCCACATTTAAGATCTAGATGTGCATTTTTACAGTTACATGACCTAGAAGACACACCTTAAATACCAAGACCCCATGTGTATTTTCCCCGGTCCTGGATTCTGGTAGTGATCAGATCATCTTCCCCCTTTTCACTGAGCTCTCTAGAGCTCCCCATTCCTCTGCATCATGAAAAATTGCGCCAAGTCGAGCAAGAAACAGGACAGGGAAGCAGAAATGATGGGCGTTTTCTAGTGCATCAAGAAAGAACACTCCGCAGGCCCATTGCATCGTGAAAATGGACAAAACTGACCCTTCTTCAAGAGTTCAACACAAAATGGCCTCATTCTAAAAATATTTCACACAGTGGCCCTTTTGCATGACGCCCGGGCCTAGGGCGTCATGCTAGATAGCATGACGCACCGGGATAGGGTGGCATGCTATTTAGCATGGCACCTAGCCCGGGGCGCCATATGCTACATGTCACAATCATGACGCCTTAGACCGGGGCGTCATGCTCTTTAGCATGGCGCCCCGGCCCCGGGCGTAATGCAAAAGAGGGCCATTTTGTGAAATATTCTTAGATTGAGGCCATTTTGTGTTGAATTTTTGAAAAAAGGCCAGTTTTGTTTATTTTCAGCATTGCGTCTCTGAAGCTGCTTCCGTGGAAGAACTCTATCCCGAGTCACTTGACATGAGAAGACCCAGTGTTTTAGGCTGGTCGTAATGGTAGTATCATAGCTAGTATCATGCATGCCAACTAGGCAATTTTGATGAGGTGGCATAGCATTAAATGAAGAAAGAGAGGGTGTAGTATCATATCATGATCACCGTATCATATTAAATCTATCTTCTTTTGTGTAAATGCGTAGCGATAAATAAATCTGACAACACGATCTTAATATACGATCTTACGTTAGGGAGGTAGTATCATACACTAGTATCATATGCATGATACTAGTATATGATACTCCCCATTACAACCAGCCTTAGGCGGGGTCTGCCAGCGGTTCAGTGTTGCATGGCGACCGCAATGTCGGCACTAGATTCCGAATGCGGATCGTAGGCTCCCGCGCTTTAGCCCGGTCCGCGACCGGATCTTCAAAGTTCGAACAGGTCTTCTGAACGCCATGGAAAGGTACCTGCTGATGGGGAAGAGCGGGCATGCGTGCAAGTGGCCGTGTGTCAGCTAGTGCCGTTGCATTTGACTGCACGAGACGACGATCGAAGGGTCTCGCCTGGATTCGTAGAACCTTCGATCGCCGTACCAGTGAGCTTTGTTTGGGGAAACGCACAGGGGCCTCTTGTATCCATGCACGTCCACGTCTCATCCCGCCTGTCCACGCTGGCAGCTTTTCTTCCAGTTTGGATAAGAAAAACACGGACTGCGTATCGCCAACATATAATCGATTCAAAACCGTGTGTTTTCCACCGAACCTTGAGCCAAGCGCACAGAAACTTCCAAATTGCCAGCCAGCCAGCCTATGTGAAATACTGGCAGCTTGGAGCGGCGGTCAGTTAGCATTAATTAAGGGCATGTATAGCCTTTAAACATTGCCCGTACAGTACAGTTAAGCTGTCTGTACGTACACGTAGGGCCATGTGTTAGTGTTAGTGTTAGCTAGCTGGAGTGGACTACTTACGCACACGCGACGAGACAAGCATCTCCTGCAACTGCAAGCTAATCAGGCCCGTCGTGTCCTGACCTTGCATCATAGTACCCCGGACTTGGTACGGACTTGCATTGCACGAGGCACGGCCACTCATGAGTGGACCTCCGACCACTGTCTGTCCTGTACAGTACGCGTACCCGCTGGTTCATTAGCTGGTTACACGTCAGAAGGGATGGATCTAGAGCCGGTCGGGCCTACGCTGGTACGCCCGGCCAGCCGCATGCACGCTAATTGTGAGGCTGCTGGAGCTGGTCCCTCTCGGCGCCCCGCCGTTTCCCCGTGCTCGCTAGCGGGCAGACACCAGCTTGGGATCAGAATCCCGGCTCTGCCACACGTATCTCACGGCCCATCACACGCATGCGTGCATGATTCGGATGTATAGTACTGGCAGAATTAAGCATATGGATCTACCGAGATCCGCTGCCATGTGACACGCACCTGGCCAGGGCAATCAGTGAATGATATTATTCCTGATCTGACGCCCCTGCATGCAGTGCAGTGCAGGCTACGGACGGGCCATCTTCGTCCTCGGCCACCGATTAGCTGCCGTACGAGCGGCGGCAGCGGCAGAACGAATGGAGCCGTGGATGCCGGCGGATAGCGCTCCTGGGCGGAGGACGTACGCGTGAGGCCAAATGCGTAGATGCACCGGCGATTCCGTCGTCCCCCCGGCCATCAGGCGCCTGGACGCAGAGTTTTCTTTCACGACCGCACGCACAGTCCGTGCCGACTACGTGCGGCGAAAGCTGCCTGGTTGTTCTGGTGCATGCATGCACGCCCGAGTCAGCGTCGGCGTCAAGGCTGCTTCGGTTGACTCGGCTATCAGCGGACAAGGCAGCCGACTACAAGAGCATCGGAATATATAGCGCTCAGGCAGCATTATATTACTGCTTCGAATATCGTGTTTGTTAAGCCACAACATAATCAACATAGCTAAGGCCGACTATGAAAGCACTACTCCGGAGTAGTATACTTGCTGCCGTCCACTTCACCCTCAACTACAGAGCTGAGAGCGCCCATGTACTTTTGCCGTAAAAAGAGGACCACGGCCGCGAAAAGAAGAAAGCATTTCGTACCACACTCAATCCTCGTCCATCAATTTCCAGTTGCCGCAAAGCCCTTCTCATCTCGTCACCACAAAAACGACGCCACGCAGGCACATAGGCTGGGTTAAGAATCTATCAGTCCAGCAACACTACACAGTTGTGTACGGTGCGCTGGTAGTTGGTTTTCCATACCACTGCACATATTTTTCCCGACGGTTCACGCATGCCATGCGCTCTCGTTGCCTTCCCGGTCCGCGCACAGGCACGGCTTAACGAGCCGGAGCGCGACGGCTGACTTTTGCACGTCGCGTCGCGCCGGTGTGCTGCGCCGGGCCACCACCGAGGCGAGCAGACACAGAGAGGGAAGAAAAGAACCGAACGGATGAAGGGGACGAGAGGCCAACACTGCTGCTCGACCGCGACCCGCACACGAACGAGCACGAGCAGGAGCAGGGCGAATCATTGATGGATCCATCCGATTTTATGCGATCAGCGCGCCCACGAAACAACGGAGTCGGAAACAGCTCTGGTTTTGGGGGGTTTTCTCCGGTTTGGGCTGCCGCGCGCGTTGCCCGCTGGGTTTGGCGGCTGTAATCCGGGTCGGCCGCCCCGGCAATACCGCCGATGACATGATCCAAACGTACGTACACATGCCCGTGGCCGTCGCTTTCGCGTGAGTCCGGTCCGGTCCCGTTCGCCCTTTCCCGCGTCTTTTCCCCGGTTGCCTTTGCGGGCGTTGCTCCCCTGTCACCCGGGTGGACTCTCCTCGCCGTGCACTGAACCTCCCCTCCCCTGTTATCACAGTTGTATTCTTTTGTCCGCCTGCTCATCCGTTGGAACGACCAGTTGCTCTCCACCCCACTGACCCTTAGCCAAGCTAGCCGCATCATCCATCCATCGATCCGTCCATCGCTACTGGAGTACCATGATTTATGTCCGGCTTCCGTCCAGCTTCCAAGTGCTTCCTCCTTTCCCCTGGTAGTACCTTGGGTGCTCCCACACCTGGTATTTTATACTCCATGATGATATCCTAAAGGCGAAAAGGGCCGGTGATTGGCCGGGATGGCCTTGCGCCGTACCGCTCGTTCCTGGCAATATATCTGGTCCGATTGGGATACAGCTGCCAGCCGGTCTGTCTACGACGGAATAGTATATGTATGTGCTCCGGCCTGGCCTGGCCTCCCATGACTGACAGGTCATCCTTGTTCTCATCTCCTTTTCTCCCCTTTCGTGTCCCACGCCCACGCACTCTGCCCACTTAAGTAATCGGGTCTTTCATTATTTTAGCTGACGCGAAAGTGCTGCGGTCTGTGCTATGCCAGTTGTGAGTGTGGACTTCCGGGGAATGCCCATATGCACGCATGCATGGCGCCAATGCACTTTTCGCGCGCTCATTTTTAATCCAGGATCCTCATCAGCGCGAGATTAAATTTGAGTTTCAGTGAAACCGTCCTTCTAAAAGTTGAGATGCCTCCATGGCTCCATCAGAAGCCACTACAGCACGTATAATGGTGGCTTCGTGAGACGTCGTGGTCGTACATGCATGCATGCATATCCATGCACTCGCTCGAGCGAGGTGCTGCGTCCATGAAGCAAAGATCTAAGCTAATGTGTCACTCAGCCACTCATTTCTACTGTGCTTTTTGATCGATCCAGGACAATTTGGTGGCGCTGCACTTTTACTTCCACCCGAAGAAACTTGCATGCATGGAGTGCGCGCGCCAAGAAACGTAGCTGCAGCAGCTGGCCTCCCACTCACTATTCCAAGGATATTTACCAGATGACGAAAAGGCCTCCTGTGATTTGAGAATTGAGATCACCGTCATCGCGAACTACGGCCTCGGCCGATCCACTCGCGGCCGCCAGGTGTGGGCGGCTTGATCCGCTTTACAGCGCGCGCGCTTTTGCTGTGTCCGCCCCACAGTCGCCGATTCGCCATATCAAAACGATACGGATACGCCCGCCCAAAGGGCGTTACAGCCAGCCAGATCATCCGAAAAGAGGGTGGTAGACTGTGTGTTGGCCTTTGAGCTTTAGTCGAGGACAACGTGTCTTGCAACTCAGCAGAAAAGTTCATGGAGAGATCTTTGCATGGGGCTCGTGGGGTATCTCGGTGGATTTGGAAAAATCCGCACTGTCGTGATGGGATGCCACGCGTTTGCTTATTAGACAGGTGGATCATCTGAAGAATCGACGATAACTATGTCAAAATTCCAACTCAAACAAAATGTCAAAATTATACTTTATTCGTGTGTGAAGAATCAACTATAACTATATCAGAATTAGTTTTTCTTTTTAGGGGTACGATATCAAAATTAGTACAGGAAGAGTGAAAAAGAGACCACAATGGGCCTTCCTCGAAAAACAAACAAAAGAAATCATAACGGGCATGATGATCTCACGTTGAAAGCCCGTGGGCTCTAGCCCGCGTCTGCTAAACAGTGAAGCATGGCATGACTAGCACTTTGGGGAACTTGGTCCCCCCTCTCTCCCTCTCAAAAAAAAAGTCCGCTAGAAAAACTTGAGATTACCCCTTGCTGTGGATTCCAGAGGTCACTTTTGGTGCCCTGGGAGCACGCCAAATGGTGCCGCCGTCACATGTCACGTGTTGGACGCTTCTTATGGGTTTTCCTTTTTTTATTTCTCTGTATGCGTTTTCGGATTTTAGACTGGGGGGTTCGCCAGATTTTCCCTAGGTTTTGGAGGGGAAATTTTTGCTGAAAAAATAGTGCTTTCACAAGAAGCACATATTTGTTTCTTGCGGAGGCACAAATTTGCTTCAACAAGAAGCACTGTTGTGCTTCTCGAAAAAATAAAAATAATTATAATTTCATGAGAAGCACAGATTTGCTTCTCGTGGGGGCGTAGATTTGCTTCGTGAGAAACACAGTTGTGCTTCTAAGACAAGGAAAGCAATCTATGCTTCCCGAAGAAGTAGTGGCATAGCCAGAAAATTTAGATTAGGAGAGCCAAGTGCTGTTAAAACTTATTGGGAGCACCAACCATTGAAAAAATATTTTTAGCAACAAATAATCACAAATTTACATAGTTTGTTAGCAAATATGCTGTCAACCCCTGATGTTAGGGGGGGGGGGGCTGATCCCCTTGTCTCTGCCACCAGATTTGCTTCCGCGCGATGCACAGATGTGCTTCCCGGGAAAAAAATGTGCTTCTCGAAAAGGAAAATAAATTTATGCTTCCACGAAATGCACATATTTATTTCTTCATGTAGGCATAGATTTGCTTTAGTGAGAAGCACACTAAAAAAAGACTTATGCCAGATAATTGCTTTGACGAGGCGTTCTTCCTTGTTCGCTACACGTGCTTCCACGAGAAGCGCATATTTGTTTTTCCAAGAAGCACAACTATGTTTCTCATAAAGAGAAAAAAAAAGGTATAAAAAATTGTGCTTCTGGTTCTAGATTGTTTCTTCAGGTTTTTGTGAAAAAAAGTATCACCAAAACTTAGTAACATGGATCTACTTTAAAAGATTTCGACGTGAAAAATCCAACAGTAAAAAGGTTCAGATTTGGACGCACGGTTCAATAGATAAAATATTTTGAATAAATGAATATATGAAAAAAAAACGACAACTGGCGTACTTGCAGTGCGCCACTTGTTAACGCCCGAAAAGGTGGGAGTGATTTCTGCAAGGGAAACCCTTAACTAATGATTTCGCGATAAGAAGCACAAATGATAGGGTGGGCACGACTATGCCTCACTTTATGCGAGACATTGGCTTGCCTCGCGTAGAGGGCTAGCCAGTAGCCATCTGGATTCATCATGCTGTCATGATGTATTTTTTTTATATTTTGAAAATTACTAACTACATAATGTAAAAAGTTCATATGATTATTATAGTGCTTACAACGCGTTTCAAAAATGTTATTGCGGTGTAAAAATGTTCATTCAACATTTAGAAAATGATTGTACCATTAAAAAATGTATGTGACATTCCCAAAAAACAAAAAATGTACGTGACTTTCTCTAAATATTATAAAATGTGGGTGTAATTCACAAAAATGTTTTGTACTGTTCAAAAATATGTATGTTACATTTTAAAAATGTTCATGCATTTCACAAATATGTTTGTGACATTTTATAAAATGTTTATCAATTTGAAAAATGTTGCATATATTAAAAAATGTTTTGATGTTTATTTTCAAAAAATCTTTACCATGGATTTGAAAAATGTGCAAAACCATGTATATGAAAAAAATGTTAATATGTGTTTCAAAATTTTTGGCGTGCATAAAAAAAATTAGATGTATACGTAAAATATACAATGTGTATGGAAAAAGGTAGACATAAAAAATACGTTTAAAATAATATTAATCATGCATTTGAAAAATGTTAAACATGTATAAACCTTTTGTAACTACATTCTCACATGTCTTTCTTGATTTATGACTTTTATGCGACCTGAAAACGAATGAGATCAAAAAGATAGACCACCGCTGCAAAAAAAAAGATCATCTGCAAAGCATAGATGGTTGAGTGTGAGCTTCAACCAGCCTTGTGAAAAAACTAGATTGAAGCGATTGTTGCGAGAAATTGACCTTAAACGAAGCACATCATCTATTGGATGAGGTTTGCCTAAAAGCAGCAAACTTTTGAAGAGTGCGTAATAGCTTACTAAGATACCCTTCAGTCCCTTCACGACCTCTGTCTTTTTTATAAGATACCCTTCAAATCAAAAAGAAAATAATAATAGCAAAGTGCTTCCTGCTATATGAATTAGATGCTCTTAATATAGGGTGCTAGCTTCCCCCATGATGAAAACTAAAGAAAGAAACAAAGAAGATGAATAAGTAAATAATATAATATAATAAAACCGTGAGATCAAAAAAGAAATGTGAGAATGCAGCGCCAAGCTAGAGGCGAGACCTACTTACATCTCACAATGGGCAAGAAATAGCTCCTGTGCAAATGATATGTGTCGCTCATTGCGAGCGTTATCATAACGATCGCCTACATGGACTGTGTAGCCGGGACGAGCCAATGACTAGTTTTCTTTCTTCCTCGGTTGAAGCTTTAACCGCTCACTCCCTTTTTTTTCCTTTGCACCTCGTCTCCATTGTACATCTGTTGCAGCTCATCTACTTTCTTCTTCCCCCGTAGGTTAGTTCTTGTCGCGGGATCTGTTTATTCATTGTTCGGTCGTGTTTCGCATTCATTTATCTTGTTCTGATGTGTGGTTATTTTCTTCGGGTGCGTCTTTTTATTCTAGGGTTTGGTGTTTTCAAGGTACTGGACCAAATCAAGAGCTGCATGATGGAGTTTGAAGTTAGTTCACATCTTATATCCATTCCTTCGGTTGATGCAGTTCCTTGAGTTTTTTTTAATTTAGTCATCCTGCATAGTCCTTGTTTTTTGCATGTTTTGGTTGACCACAAGGTTTGATCTGATTTGTTCAAACACTTCACTTTTATAAAGAGTAACCTCACGAGCTGGTAGTGTTCTGTGTACTGGTTTTCTGGCTTATGTACTGTTGCTTCGTTTTTTTAGCAATTGATACTTTTTAAGATAGTCGGCTTCTTGTCCTTTCTGGTCCTGAAAATATTTTAGATAATTTCATTGTGTACATTTTGCTGCACTCACATCTATTTGTCCTCACCCTTGAATTTTACAATGGTTGCATTGTCTTTGATTTTGTTACTTCCGCAACCCACTTTCTATTATTGGACTTTTTCGCCATCCACATTGGTCGCAGGTGCATTCCGCACTAGCATTCTATTTTCTTTTCCTACGGAATTGAACGAGTATAATTGATTTTATACTGTTCTTGGGGCCAAGAAATTTTTCCATGTTTGTTTTTAGGGGTTTCCAGTGACTTTATCTAATTAGTCTATTGATGGACAATTTAGCTCACAAGATTTATGACATTTTGCTCTAGAGAATCCCCAAGAATATATTTTTGTTGGGTTCTTATTGTATTTTTTGGGACTCTACTAGGTGAATGCCCGTGCGTTGCAATGGGATATAAAATATATTAAGAAAAGATACAAAAGGCAATGATCCAACTTTGTGGTGATTACATTTAAATTCCACCTTCAGTGTCTTTCGCAAAAAAAAATTCCACCTCCATTATGATCAACATGCACCCAAACAACACTAGTTCAATTTGATATAAAATATATTCGAATGCACGAAGCAAATATATTTCTTTTCTTTGGGGGGGGGGGTGTTCAAATGTTCACCATGTCTTGTGACAAACATAGGGTTGACTCCTTTCCTCTTCTTGACCACTATACACTCGGCGACTCCTTTTTGTTGACATCTCCAAACACACACTCCACTTATCTCTTCTCCATTTGCATCTCCTTGGACACCCTCCGCAAGTCATTTCCTTTCCATTTACGTCCACGAATCCCACCAGCAAAGAAGGCTAATTGATAATGAAGAACAAGGGCCATGGAACAACTATAGCATTCTCCAACATTTGGCAGCCACGACGAACATGCAATGGTCCTGTCTTCATTTGGGACTATTATCCATCAACTCAGAAGAAAAGACGAGGAGCAACATATGTGTGCGTGTTATTTTTATTTACAGAACGTTTTAAACAAGTGTTCAATCCTACCAATGTGATGGAATTATTTGTTGGGAAACGTTGCATGGAAAACAAAACAAAAAATTCTACGCACACACAAGATCTATCCATGAAGATGCATAGCAATGAGATGGGAGAGCATATTCATACCCTTGAAGATCACTAAGCGGAAACATTTATCAACGCGGTTGATGTAGTCGTACACCTTCACGACCTGTCCCGATCAAGTACCGAACGTATGACACCTCCGCGTTCAACACACGTTCAGCTCAATGATGTCCTCCCCTTCTTGATCCAGCAAGAGGGGCGAAGTAATAGATGAGTTCTGGCAGCATGACGGCGTGGTGACGGTGGTGGTGAAGAACAATCTTCGCAGGGCTTTGCCAAGCACTACGAAAAACTATGACGGAGGATAAACTAGAGGGTCGGGGTTTCCGACACATGACTTGGTGTATCTTGATGTGTCTTGGGTGCTAGCCCTGCCCCTCTATTTATATGTTGAGCCTTGGGGTCGAAACTTGGAGTAAAAGTCTCCTCAAAGTCGGTTTTGCCCGAAAGGCAAGAGTCCTTCCCGGACTCTAGGACCATAGGCCAGGGTTCCCGACGTTTGGACCCAGGCACTAGGGTCCCTGGTGTCCGGCCCGTGACCTCCGCAAAACTTCCTTTTGCACTTTCAAAAAGCCTCGTGGGCTTTCCCCTTTGGCCCAAATAAAGTGTTCTCGTACTCGAACATTTCGGGAAACATCTGGAACCCGTTCCGGTGAATTCTGGAACCCTTCCGGAGACCAAAAACTATTACCCCATATATCAGTCTTTACCCCCGGACCATTCCGGAGCTCCTCGTCATGTCTGTGATCTCATCCGAGACTCTGAACAACATTCAGTCACCAACATACATAACTCATACAATACTATATCGTCAACGACCGTTAAGCGTGCGGACCATACAGGTTCAAGAATGATGTAGACATGACCGAGACTCTTCTCCGATCAATAACCAATAGCGGGACCTGGATGCCCATATTGGTTCCTACATATTCCATGAAGATCTTTATCGGTCGAACCTTTATGACAACATACATAATTCCCTTTGTCTGTCGGTATGTTACTTGCCCGAGATTCCATCGTCGGTATCTTCATACCTAGTTTAATCTTGTTACCGGCAAGTCTCTTTACTCCTTCCATAATAAATCACCTCGTAACTAAATCCTTAGTCATTTGCTTGCAAGGCTTCTTATAATGTGTATTACCGAGAGGGCCCAGAGATACCATTCTGATACTCGGAGTGACAAATCCTAATCTTGAACTATGCCAACTCAACAAACACCTATACCTGTAGAGCATCTTTATGATCACCAACTTATGTTGTGACGTTTGATAGCACACAAGGTATTCCTCCGGTATCCGGGAGTTGCATAATCTCATAGTCAAAGGAATATGTATTTGACATGAAGAAGACAATAGCAATAAACTAGACGATCATTATGCTAAGCTAACGGATGGATCTTGTCCATCACATCATTCTCGTAATGATGTGATCCTGTTATCAAATGACAACACACGTCTATGGTTAGGAAACCTTAACCATCTTTGATCAATGAGCTAGTCTATTAGAGGCTTATTAGGGACATGGTATTTGTTTATGTATTCACACATGTATTTAAGTTTCTGATCACTACAATTCTAGCATTAAAAATAAACCTTTATCATAATTTAGGAAATATAATAATAACCATTTTATTATTGCCTCTAGGGCATATTTCCATCAGTCTCCCACTTGCACTAGAGTCAATAATCTAGTTCACATCGCCATGTGATTAACACCCATAATTCACATCGCCATGTGACAAACACCCAAAGAGTTTACTAGAGTCAATATGTAGCGACCACGATCCCAATGGATTGAAGTCTCTGTGCTTAAGTGTCATCCCTGGATCGGTATGCTGACACACACATTACTCGAGGAATTATAACAGAGTTCAATCACACACTTATTATATCGAGGTCCTCATAAGGTGTATCTATTACACAAATAATATGGTTGAAGGCCATCTAAGCTAAATAACTGCGGAGGCTTCGAATATAAATAAGTCCATCAACTCCAACGGCATAGCTGAGTGCATGACAACGACCTATCGGACCTTATTCTTCATCGGTAAAGTCTGCAACATGAGACGTTGCAGCCGTGTAGGTCAGCACATGGAATATGCTGGCAAAGTTACACTGTAGAGCAAATGAAATGCAAGAAACTATATCTTGTAGGGGAACATAGCAGAAAACAAAAAATTTCGGCCTACGCACCAGCCCAGGACCACTATGGAGACTGCATACATGGTTTGATCCTTTTCGTTACCGACTCGTAGCGCAGCGGGAAGTAGAGTCGATGACTGAACAGCGGTCTGATCCCGCAGCTAGGATTTACAACCTCCCAAGCTGCGAGGATGTATACCCTCATCTGCTCCTCGATACAGCCCTCGGGAGGCGGTCGAACAGCCCTCCGGGCGGTGTCGCGGACAGCCCTCCGGGAGGACCTTGAAACTCGAGCGGTCACTCGGACAGCCCTTCGAGGACCTTCAAAACTCGGACGGTCACACGGACAGCCCTTCGGGAGGCACTCACGAACTAAGACCAAACTACGATCTCTACTGAGTTGCACACATACGGTGTCATCTATCCGCAGAGGCTTCGCCGCCCGAACTAGTTCTGCCGAACCCAGACAACCTTCGGCTCTATGAAACTATTTCGCTGGGAGGAAGAGAAGAAGCCAGATCATTGCATGGCACTTGTATGAGAGCAAAGGGATGATTGTGGAGGGTTGCCCCTCCACCTCTATTTATAGGAAATCCCAAGGGGTAGGGTAGTTTCACACAAAAACCCAAAATGCACATGAATGAAGTCTTCCACAAGGACCTAGGAGTGAAACCAATGAACAAGAGGGTCCCCAAGGGGGGATACCCCATGTGGCCGGCCACACCCCCATGAGGGGCCCAAAAAGTGGCTCCTATCCATCCATGTCATCCCCAAGATCTTTTGGAGCAAAGCCCCAAAAGGTGGCTTTCCATAAAGTAACCATAAAGCTGATTTTCACTATTCATGACGACATTTTTCAGCGTCTGATTGAACTGAAAATATTTATGTGGGCTAAGAACATTTCCAGTACCCACTAAAATGATTTTCAACACGTTCTGAAACAATTCCGGTTTTAGTGATTTTCATCTGCGAAATGCATCTGAAGTGGCTCCGGCAGCTCCGGAACATTTCCGGATTTTATCTCAGAAAATTCCAAAAAGCTTCCAGAATGATTCTGGCATCCTCCAAGAATTATCAGGCATGTGCCAAAACCAATTTGACTTAATGGTGTATCCCGAAACAACTTTTCGGTATCATCGAAACTCATCCGATGACCTCTCTCTGCGGAACCTTTTCCGCTGGCCGAAACTTTTCCGGTGTCCGAAACTTTTCCGGTGATTTTCTCTCAGACTCTCTGTCTAGTATTCAACAGATAGACGACCCTTAAGCGTGTGACCCTATAGGTTCGGTTAAGTATAGACATGACCCGGAACCCCTTCCGATCAATGATCAACATCGGAGCCGTGGACACCCATATTGACCCCTATACCCACACGAATGAATATTCGAGTGAACCTCCAGTTGCCATGTGCTATTCCTGTTGCTTCACGATATGTTACAAATACCCGAGGTGAGACATATTGGCATTCCCATGGATCAACAACTTGTCCACTATGCCACTTACCTCGTTACTGGTTTTGTTCTCTTTTCTCGTTTCCGTGTTCCGGCATCCCTGTGATCAAATCACACTGTGTCTGGCTAGACGATGATGGATACCGTAACACCGAGAGGGCCCGAGAATATCTCTCCATCGTCGGAGGAGCAAATCCCAATCTTGAGCTATCAAGTTACTTGACACACTTTTCCATGAACCTGTAAGCCGCCGTAATAACCACCCATTTACGGATGACGTTTAACAAACCCCAAAGTTCATGAAGCAAGCATGAAGAAACTCGATACTCTCATGGTCTAAGGAATCATGCAAACATTAACCATCTCTGTGTTATTTACCATTAACTTGTGACGAATGAATCTCATAGCATAACATCAAACCGGTCGATTCAACACAAATGTTCTCTTAACATTGTGCCCTCAAAGTTCTTGGCATAGACATGCCCATGATCGAAAACGGAACCATCATGCAACACTTGAGCTAGTCTTAGAAGCCAAACTAGGAATACTTCTTACCATTTATTATTCCACACGCATATGAGTCTTCCTCCGAGCCTCGTGGATATTGCGACTCGAGAATCATTGCGCTTATAGCATGGAACATAAACATAATTATGAACTCGGAGATAAATAATATCATTTATTATTGCCTCTAGGGCATATCTCCTACAGACTCCCACTTGCACTAGAGTCAATAATCTAGTTAATGCTAATGCACTTTACACCTATGGCATGCCAATGTAAAAAATGCTTCGCATGTGGTATAGCCTGATGTCCATCAGATCTGACAACTTCAGCTCCGTGTCTATCTCTGCATATCCTCGCATTTTCACGCTTTCACAAAATTCATATTTTGTGTGGACTTGGCTTTGTATATGTTTGAATCATTGGTCGAACCTGGATTCCTCAAACTGAGTTATGGAGAAACTACCTGCAGTAGTGTCCCATTGACAAAAGCCATCTTGGAACCATACTAAGTTCATGAATGAACTATATGATTCAACATCTTGTTTGTCGCTTCTAAAGCGTCAACATACTTAGTCATTTGTTATAAAATTCGCCACAGTATCCTGTTGGGAACAATTTCCAACTACCGTGCCACCACATTGTGTATTACAAAAAAACCTTAACTTAAATCGAAAATCGCATGGAGAAAAGATGAAGACTGTATCGATGTAACATTTTACAATGAACTCTTCATGATCTCCGCTTGCGAGAAAACATATCATCAGTACTTACTCTAGTACTCAATGACATCTTTTACTATTGTCCCACGATCAGTACTTTGATCACTTTAGTATCCATACTCGCAACATCTTGGGAGTATTGGACATATCTGGTTGTTTTACATAACATGGAATACATGATTAATCCAAACACATGAGTGTGTGGAATCTCCATCATGTATTTTGCTCATCAGTGTTTTGGGACACTGATTCTTTAAAAAACTCTTTCCATGTGACTTCGACAAGAATCACTCCTTGTCGTTCTTAGTGCTAAACAGTTTTAGCATCTTGTCAATATGTATTTATTGCTTAGCCCTATTAGGTAAATCTATCTCCATAGATCATTATGCCTAATATTGAGGCTATTTAGCCTAAGCACTTCATCAAAAAACTATTTTCAAATGAAGTCCTAATTCGTATCAAGAAATTTATTTCCAATTAACAATGTGTCAAGCACACAAGGTTTTTAGAAATATTATTCCGCTCCCACTTACTTTCTTGAATTACAAGCATCTTCGTTACCCATTGATGAAGTCAAACCCCTTTGACCATTTCATCAAAGCACGAAGATTCCAACCCCATTTTGTCTGTCTTACGTCCATCATTTGGAACTCAAGTTTGCACCCTTACTAGCATCCTCTGGATAGACAAAATGCCTTGGACTGTAACACATGCAAGTCCTTGGTTTCATTTCCATCAGATGGAAATCCTATTGTCATCCATGTTTCATATCTCATGATTGAAATATGTATTAATTGCTAGTTCAAGCCGAACCGACTTTAAGCATCGCTACGATGAAAACAACCTCATCGTAGTCAACTCTTGAACTTGTTATTTCAACAAGTCGAGCTTTATGGATAAAACATTTTTATCCGTATCAGTTTTAAGTTCCATAAATATTCGATAGACTCTAAGTCTTCCGAAAGGTGTATCGAGGTTTTAATCTTGAATTATTTATATGGAAACTAACTCGGGTTGTATTGGCATTTAGCCAATTCCGGAGTCAGGGCCCATCAACGCTTCCTTGTGTATCGTAGGTATAATGTTTTCTAACAACAATATCTCGTTTGCGCACCTGAGAGGTTTGCACGAGCCTTGCCTACGTGGTTCAGCTACAAGTTCGACCCAAGTTCATACATTTTATTGTAGAGACTTCCGTATCAGTCATAGTAGGAAACTCTGGAATTACTTCCAACGTCTCTTTCCTTTGATCTAATGACGAAGATATTGTTTATCTCATCGAGTTGCACTATTCTCCCGCTCACCTTTTTGAAAGAACCATTCTCTTTAAAAGCACACTGTTTCGCCAAAACTATTTGCCTCAGTATAGTGAGGGAGGAATACCCAACATTTTGGTATAACCTACAAAGTAGCACTTGTCTGATTTGGGATAGGTTTGTAACCTTTTACACAAGCCCAATATTCCAAATGTTAAGAAAAGATATAACATGGTTGGGCGTACCATACCATGCCATCATTTCAACAGACCCGATGGAGCTCTTTTCAGTGTAAAAGCCGCAGTCTCTAAAGCATTACTCTTTAAAAGGGATAATGGCAATTTTATTTATGTCATCTTTGATCTTACCATGTCATAAATGGTTCGATTACATCTCCACGGACTTTCCACTTGCAGTGGTGTTCTGGGAGGTGCAAGTTTATGAAACCCCTTTCACAACTCATCAGACATTCGCTAAACTTGTAACTCAAATAGTCCTTTCTGCAATCAAATTGTAGAAACGTAATTTTCTTGTTACAATAACTTCTACTTCATTTTTGAAAACCTTTCGAATGATTTCAAAAGATCCAGACTTACGTCTCATCAAGTAAATATCCATATATCTACTTGAGTCATTTCTGAAGATAGATAAATCCACTACTAACAACACTTATCGGACTACACACATCAAATGTATGATCACCAATAAGTTTGTTGTTCATTCTTTATTGCCTGTGAACGGTATTTCAGTCACTTCACTTTTCGGAGGAAATTTGCAAGTGTCAGATGATTCAAAATCAAACGACTTCAAAATCCATCATAATGGAATTTTCCATGCGGGTTTCCCCAAATGTGACCAAATGTAGCGCCACACTTGTGTGGTATTCTTTTAGTCTTGCGACATTTAGCGTCAGTGTTATGGATGTATCATATTACCATCAATATTCATAACATACATCCCATCTTGGATGGAAGCATGGCCCTTCATGTTATTCATAATACTGAACAACAATTGTTGTTTTTATGAATAACCTCTCTTGCAAAAACATTGTGCAATGGGCTAGAGTGTATGAAACTCTAAAATGAATTACGAAAATAAACCTAGAGGTAATGTATTATTATCAATATTCATAACATACATCTCATTCATAATGAAAGTATGGCCCTTATGTTATTCATAACACCGAACATGAAAAGTTCTCTTATGAACAACCTTCTTGCAAGATACCTTATGCAATGGGCTAGAGTGTGAAACTCTAAATGAATTATGAAAATAAATACATACAGTAATACACCGATGGAAAGTATAGTAACATTTACTATGTTCCCTGTGTATACCTAAACCTCATTCCTGTCTAGTCTTTCAGGCCATAGCAGTTCTTATATCGAGTTGCAACAGAATGCAATCGAGTGGGTATCTTTGTGATTAACTCACAATACCCAAAACTCAATGATTAACAATTTAATCATAATTCCCAAGAACTATATCTTTGACCAGCCTTCTATACATCAAAAACTTGTATGACATTCATACATGAGCTGGATATTCTAGTCTTCTTTCTTTTTTCCTTTATACTTCTAACAGTTTAACATTTAGTATTTCTCCTACTCTCAGAAGAAGCACCCAACTTAAGAGTGGCGTTAGCCCCGGACTTCCTAGGCGTGAAAGTCTCATTAACACCCTTCGGACACTTCCTTTCTCTTTAAGTTGTTGTTTTATTCACCTTTCATCATATGACAGGCGTTCTTCTGGATCCCTTTCCCAATCAGTCTAATGGATAGTAAACTCCTTTACTAATAGTTTGCAAACAAACATTGCCTTGGATATCTCATATCTTTTAGCCTTTGTCTGTCTCTAAAAAAGATTTTCAAATTCCATGAATATCACATAACTATCCAAACTTTCGAAGTTCGGGTCTCATGGAAGCAAACATATTGCACTTTGCTGACACGGAATTCTAGCTTTTGGATCGAAGGACGAGAGTCACATGATCCATAGCATAAGCGAGAGAATACCGAAAGTATGCGATAGGACAAAGTCCTTCTCGGCACTTTTGAGGACAATCCTCACATTACGTCACCAATCGTAAAGTTTTAACCAGATATTTAACAGCTATTCAATTTTAACAGGGAAGGTGGAAACGCGAGCCATTATTGTACAACTATTTTGCAAGAAACACTTAGACAGTGTTCATAATTAATTGCACCGAGAATTAAACATGTTAATTCAACAGTGCGCTCCCACTCAAATCAGTATCTCTCATAATTAATTTTGAGTGATACAAGATCCAGACTTCAACTCATCGCCATAGAATCATCATCTCATAATGGGAATTTTAATCGGTAGGCCGACTTGCCGATCACATCTCTATGTGACTCTTGCTCATCTTTCGATGCGTGTGTTCCGAGCTCAGGACGATCCTGCCATGAACGTCAAGACAACCAAGTGATCTTGTCTGCGGTCGACCTCACCCGCCTCACACTTCTCTAATCGTTCGTACCCATGCATCCATGGTGCACCCCGAAAAGATAGGTGCCGTGACGGTGCTACACTTGGGAGAACACTAACTACTTGATATTTTAGTGAGAGATCACCCTAATAAAAAGCGACTACCACGCAATCAAGAAGGGTGCATCATAAGGGATAAACATCTCAGGCAATTCATAATAGCATGATATGGTATAGCCCTTTCTGACGGAGAAGTCTTTCATTTCTTCGTCTTCGGCATTCGTGTCGGTGTTCACCTTCGTGAAGATTGCCACCATCTTGTCGATGCACCAAACAATATTGCTATCTCCATAGCTAATAAAATAAGTGCATTACTTAAGGTTGACACGCAGGTCACTAAAGTGACAATCATATGGCTCCACCATCATGCGAATCATGACACGCAGTCATGTTAATCAATTTACATCATATAGTCATCTCATACATAATCAAATTGAATATGAGCATTGCCATACCACATCACATGCACATGCAAACCCTCCTGCAAAACCAAGTTAGACGTTTCTAATCGGTTCATGCAAACTTGTTTTTTGGTGGCTTCTAAGGTTTCGACTTAAACCACAGCTACCAACGTTTTATCATCAAGTATGATTATTCAAGTTGCTAGATTAACATCTCGGGGTGTATGAAACACGAGATAATTAAATCTCGAGCCCCATACTAAACTTTGTCAAACGCATGACCCCCGTGCAGATCATATCTGCAATGCCCTTTCATCTGCGAATTTCATCTTTCTTTTGACTAAGGCAGAACCCAAAGAACTGATAGCACTTCCATGATCAATCAGGATCACGGATTGCCAGAACTTTGTCAAATTCCACCATGCTGTCTCGAGATTGAGCAAACGCAAATTCTAGGGAAGCAACAAGAACGTCGGGTAACAGATTTCATCTGTCACCCGCATAAATAATTTTCAGCAATAGATCTCATCTACTCCAAAATTATATTATGCAATACCCATACATCTCCATGTATTCTAGATCGTAACCTGCATCTACGCATAGCACGGCTCTTGATGCCACTGTAGGGGAACGTAGCAGAAAACAAAAAAATTCGGCCTACGCACCAGCCCAAGACCACTATGGAGACTGCATACATGGTTTGATCCTTTTCGTTACCGACTCGTAGCGCAGCGGGACTTAGAGTCGATGACGAACGGCGGTGCAGATCCCCGCAGCTAGGATTTACAACCTCCCAACCGCGAGGATGTATACCCTCATCTGCTCCTCAGACAGCCCTACGGGAGGACCTTCGAAACTCGAACGGTCACTCGGACAGCCCTTCGGGAGGACCTTCAAAACTCGGACGGTCACACGGACAACCCTTTGGGGGGCACTCACGAACTAAGACCGAAACTACGATCTCTCTACAGAGTTGCACACATACGGTGTTATCTATCCGCAGGGCTTCGCCGTCGTAACTAGTTCTGCCGGAACCCACACACCTTCGGCTCTCTGAAACTATTTCATTTGGGAGGAGAGAAGAAGCCAGATCATTGCATGGCACTTGTATGAGAGCAAAGGGATGATTGTCGAGGGCTGCCCCTCCACCTCTATTTATAGGAAATCCCAAGGGGTAGGGTAGTTTCACAGAAAAACCCAAAATGCACAAGAATGAAGTCCTTCCACAAGGACCTAGGAGTGAAACCAATGAACAAGAGGGTCCCCAGGGGTGGATACCCAATGTGGCCGGCCACACCCCCATGAGGGGCCCAAAAAATGGCTCCTATCCATCCATGTCATCCCCAAGATCTTTTGGAGCAAAGCCCCAAAAGGTGGCTTTCCATAAAGTAACCATAAAGCTGATTTTCACTATTCATGACGACATTTTTCAGCGTCTGATTGAACTGAAAATATTTATGTGGGCTAAGAACATTTCCAGTACCCACTAAAATGATTTTCAACATGTTCTGAAACAATTCCGGTTTTAGTGATTTTCATCTGCGAAACGCATCTGAAGTGGCTCCGGCAGCTCCGGAACATTTCCGGTTTTTATCTCAAAAAATTCCAAAAAGCTTCCAGAATGATTCTGGCATCCTCCAAGAATTATCAGGCATGTGCCAAAACCAATTTGACTTAATGGTGTATCCTGAAATAGCTTTTCGGTATCATCGAAACTCATCCGATGACCTCTCTCTGCGGAACCTTTTCCGGTGTCCGAAACTTTTCCGGTGTCCGAAACTTTTCCGGTGATTTTCTCTCAGACTCTCTGTCTAGTATTCAACAGATAGACGACCCTTAAGCGTGTGACCCTATAGGTTCGGTGAAGTATAGACATGACCCGGAACCCCTTCCGATCAATGATCAACATCGGAGCCGTGGACACCCATATTGACCCCTATACCCACACGAATGAATATTCGAGTGAACCTCCAGTTGCCGTGTGCTATTCCTGTTGCTTCGCGATATGTTACAAATACCCGAGGTGAGAAATATTGGCATTCCCATGGATCAACAACTTGTCCACTATGCCAGTTACCTCGTTACTGGTTTTGTTCTCTTTTCTCGTTTCCGTGTTCCGGCATCCCTGTGATCAAATCACACTGTGTCTGGCTAGACGATGATGGATACCGTAACACCGAGAGGGCCCGAGAATATCTCTCCATCATCGGAGGAGCAAATCCCAATCTTGAGCTATCAAGTTACTTGACACACTTTTCCATGAACCCGTAAGCCGCCGTAATAACCACCCATTTACAGATGACGTTTAACAAACCCCAAAGTTCATGAAGCAAGCATGAAGAAACTCGATACTCTCATGGTCTAAGGAATCATGCAAACATTAACCATCTCTGTGTTATTTACCATTAACTTGTGACGAATGAATCTCATAGCATAACATCAAACCGGGTCGATTCAACACAAATGTTCTCTTAACATTGTGCCCTCAAAGTTGCTGGCATAGACATGCCCATGATCAGGAAAACGGAACCGTCATGCAACACTTGAGCTAGTCTTAGAAGCCAAACTAGGAAAACTTCTTACCATTTATTATTCCACACGTGCATATGAGTCTTCCTCCGAGCGTCGTGGATATTGCAGACTCAAGAGTCATTGCAGTTATAGCATGGAACATAAACATAATTATGAACTCAGAGATAAATAATATCATTTATTATTGCCTCTAGGGCATATCTCCTACATATCTACATGCATATTTGGCTGGTGGAGGCTCTAAGTCTAAAGTTTTGCATAAAGCTAACTTTTCCCTACAACAAAGGAATAAATTTTATTTACTACAAAGTTATACCAATATTTGAGAAGGTTCCTCCGACTCAAATCCCAACATTAAACAAGTATCATCATTAAACCCAATTCATTTAATTAAAGAGTGATGAGATCAACAATAATATCCACTTCTAGATACTCAAGATGTCCATAACCGGGGATATGGCTAACCATGATTAGTTTATACACTCAGCAGAGGTTGCGCACTTTTCCCCACAAGACTCGACCGCATCCATGATCGGAAGATCAAGAAATAGTCTTTCTGAAGCATTAATTCTTTACTCTAGGTAGACCGGTACACCTACTTTCCCCTACATATGCTAGTCCACCTCTTCAAGAGCTCACACAACTTACTCAGCTATGCCAGAGCCCATAATGGCTTGTGGCTGCACACGGAAGTTTCTAGGAATGAAATATCATATGATCCCTTTGAGCCTGGGTGGCGAATCGAGGAAAAATCACACGGGTACTTCGGGATTTCCAATGGACAAGCACTGGTTTCTCCAGGTGCCCCAACCAATCCACCCAGATGTGTATTAAGGTTGCCACCTTAACGTTGTCCAAAATTATTATCTCTCACAACTTCCATGTACAACACGATCCAATCCCCGTCTACGAGCATGGCTAAGCAATAATTGAGCATAACATATATTCCCGGGGTGATCAAAGGTAATAGGTTCCTACCTCAAGTACTACAACCAAACCACATGTTCCCAATCCTACTCATGCAAATATTTGAGGGGCGAAACTAATGCATAGTAAAAACTGGGTATGAAAGAGTATGATCAAAGTGTTACTTGCCTTGCCGATGATCGGAAAACTCTAGAGATTTGTAGCAACAAGCTTCGCACTCCGGAAAATCTATCGTAGACAATCAATAGCATACATAAGCAATCAAGCAAACGATGCAAAGAGAAAACGAGAAAAGATCCAAATAAAACTCGAAACAAGCAAATAACTAAACTATATAGAAAACAAATTCTAAATAACATTATTTTTATGTGGATTAGCTCTTAACAGCAGGTACATAATATTAGCTACGATTTGCAAAAAGAATCAACTTAAACGGAGCTATGAAACTCAAGATACAAACAAAATAAGATCAAAAACTAATCTGAACTAAACTCAAATTTTAATTTGTCAAAACCATGTTCAAGTTAGTTTACTGGATAGAGGGGATAGTTCTGAAGATCTAGACGTTGGTTTCATCTAATTTGGACAAACGAGCTAAAAGTTACGCTAGTTCGAAAATCAGGGGCTAATCTGCGATAAACTATTCGCAGATAGGTCCTTGGCCAAAAATAAACAAAAAAAAGAAAAAAATCTATCGGACGAACGTCCGCTAACAGATAATAATGAACGAATTCGTTCGTTAACAGATCTAAACAGGCGAACGTTCGCTAATTAACAAACTAAAATAAAATAGGGTCATTTACACCTGTGCCCCTAACTCGAACCCACTACTCAGATTTGCCCCTAATTTTCAGGTATGCTCAGTTTTGCCCCTCTGCCGTTAGTGTCACTTATAGAAATGCCCTTCCGAGCCGTTACCGTCCAGTCAAAGGGCGTTGACCGCTATTTGAGCATTTGTCGGACATTTTGCCCCTGACTACTTGTGTCACTTACGGGTGGGGCCCACTGAATAAAAATAAAAATAAAAACCATATCCACTCTCACTCACTTACACGTGGACCCATCGTAGAAAAAAGAAAAAAAACTCTCTCTCTCACTTACATGTGGGACCCCACATGTAAGTGTCTAGTTATTTTTCTAAATGATTGGTAGTTTTGTTAACTGTTAGGGCACACGGATTAGTCTCACTAATAAGCATACTATTATTATTACTAATTAGGATTAGGGTTAAACTAATTAATAGGCCCCACTGTCATAGGAAGTGCACTAATCCTAGTCAAACCACCGGCGAGCCACGACAGAGGGCATGGGAGCTCTGTGTGGCGACCAAAACGGCGATGATTTTATCCTGCGCGCGCCCCTGGGCTTGCTCGGACTCGAACTGAAGTGGCGGGGCGAGCAGGGACGATTGGAGTGTTGGCCATGGCCGAGGCCAGCGGCGGCGCCAGTTGAAGCATGGTGGCAGAGGGGCTGGAAGGCACGGGGGAGAGGGGATAGAAGGCACGGGGAACAGGGCCTCACTGCGTGCATGCCAGAGTGGTAGAAAGGACTCCCGAGGCCCGATGGCGAGCACATGTACCCCGTCTACGGCCGCTGGGGCGAGGTAACGTGAGGAGGGGGCTGTACGAAGAGGAGCTCATCGGCGAGTTGTCTGGAAGATCCACGACGACATATGGATCTCAAGGACGGTAATTTAGCATCAGGGGATCTCGGACGACGACGAATCGAAGATGGCGGCCGACAGACAGATGCGGCGGAGATGGCCTTGGTTGAGAAGTTGAAGGGCACCCGACGTCTCTATCGCTGGCGTGGTGATTCACAGCTTGACTGCGGGCATCGGGGACATGGCGGCGTGGCCTCTCGACGGCATTGGCCACGGGAGCGGCGACGCTCAGGTGAGCACATGGGCGACATGCCCTCGGCCTCGGCAGAGGGGGAGGATGACCAGCCAGTGGGCTAGGCTGGCTGGGCCATCCTGGGCCAAAAGGTAAGCGTGTCCTTTCTCTTTTATTTTTTAATTTCTGTTTTATTTTTTTCTAGGGGCAAAAATGTCCAGTAGACGCCTAGAAAATGGTCAACGCCCTTTGACTTGACGGTAACGGCTCGGAGGGGCATTTCTATAAGTGGCACTAACGGCGGAGGGGCAAAACTGAGCATACCCAAAATTAGGGGCAAAACTGAGTAGTGGGTTCGATTTAGGGGCAGAACTGGAATTGGCCCAATAAAATAAACCGATCTAATCTATTAAACCGAAACTAAAAAAACCCGAAAATAAACCAATCATCCGGGACGGTTTTACGGTCCTTGGCGATTCGATCGGCAACAGCGACTCGAGCAGGCGGCGCTCGGCGACATCTGGCGGGCGGCGGCAGCGAACTCGGCAGCGGGATGGCGTCGGCGAGAGGCGGTGGGATGGCGTTAGCGGCGAGATGGGGCTCGGGCGGCGCGGCGGCGTGCGGCAGCAGCGGCAGCAGCGTGGCAGACGCGGTGGCGGCGCGGCTCGGGACGGGGAAGAGGCGGTGGGGTGCGGTGGCTTATAAAGAGGCCAAGGGGGGCTCCGACTTGCGGCAGGGGCGACGCGAGGCGGCTCCGACCCGGACTCCTGCCAGAGTCCGGCGTGGACACGGCGGCGGTGGCGGTTGCTTGGCTGGGCCGCGGCTTGGCTTGAGCTGGGCCGGCCTAGTTCGGCACGCGCATTTTCTTTTAAAAACAATTTTTTTCTGGAGACTAAATAAACTCAAAATAAATATAAATATAAGCCTAAAAATTCCAGAAAAACTCACGTAGCTAAATGGCCTTATATATGACCTCGTGAACATTTTTCTGGACTTATATGCCTAAACTAAAAATAAACATTATAGTTCTAATTACTCAGCTAACAAATAAATAAACTAGCGAATAAAATCAAATAAAGTTTCAAGAATTCAAAATTCAATTTCCAATATTTTTATACTCAATTTAAGAAGTCATATTATCTTCTCTCATTATTTTTAAAAATATTTGGAAAAAGAATTTTGAAAACAATTTGATCCAATTACCAAATTTTGATAAATCAAAACTGGTTTTTTTGTGAAACCTCTGACTCTCTCAGATTGGTCCTTGAGTTGCTTAAGGCCCCTTGGATCAAAATGCAACTAAAACAAACAACATGCAATAAATCGTGTATGCATATGAATGATCTATGTATAACATTCAAATTGAAAATTGGGATGTTATAAATCTACCCCCCTTAAGATGAATCTCTCCCTCAAGATTTGGGTTGGTCAGCAAAAAGGTGTGGGTGGTCCTTGCGGAGGTCTTTCTCTCGCTCCCAGGTAGCTTCCTCCTTGGTATGGTGGCTCCACTGAACTTTGCAAAACTTGATGACTTTGCTGCGAGTAACTCGGCTGGAAAACTCGAGAATCTTAATTGGCTTCTCTTCATAGTGTTGGGGAACGTAGTGATGACCCACAAGTGTAGGGGATCTATCATAGTCCTTTCGATAAGTAAGAGTGTCGAAACCAACGAGGAGTAGAAGGAAATGATAAGCGATTTTCAGTAAGGTTTTCTCTGCCAGCATTGAAACTATAGTGAAAGTGCAACTAATCCCCGGGTGGTTTTGGTAATTAATAACAACATATATATCATTGAACTAATTGTTTCTTGAGAATATTTCAGAAAGTTCAGTGATATGGGTATGGCAATGACTGATGATGTGGACCCCTCAAAACGCTAAGGAAAGCATTGGCAAAAGCTCAAGACTCCATTTTTGGTTTAGTGATCCATGATCACATTGAGTCCATAGGAAAGCCAATACTATTAAAAGGGGATGAGGTTATGATGATGATCTGGTTGCTCAAAATGCTTAGTGATCTATCTCCCAAACTATCGACAATCTTTCATTCCAACATATACTCATAAGTAATCTCGGTCCCACCGATTCCATAAACTTCAGTCACACCGAGATGAACCACCTCAGCCATATAGCCAAACCCTAGTAATTTCGGATTTTCCGATTCCAAACTCGGTCTCACGAAACTAGTGTTGCCAACCTTCAGAACATACGTCAGAATCATATCGGTGTCACCGAGATGATAAAGTCGATCCCACCGAGAATGGCAAACCCTAGTCTTTGGAAGAATCGGACTAACCGAGATTGTATTTTCGGTCCCACGAAAATCCCAACGTTCTAAGATTTGAACTTTCGGTCTCACCGAGTTGTCAACTTCGGTCCGACCGAGATTGGTCAAATGTGTGTAATGGTTGGATTTTGTGTGGAGGCCATAAATACCCTCCACCTCCTCTTCATTCGTGGAGAGAGCCATCGAAAAGAACTACCACTCCTACCTTACATTTACGAGAAGAGAACTACCTACCCTTGTGTTGAGATCAAGTTGCTTCACTCCCACCATATGAAACTTGATTTCTAGCCTTCCCAAGTTGCTTTCCACTCAATCCTTTCTTCCACCACAGCCAAATCGGTGAGGAGAGTTGAGTGTTGGGGAGATTATCATTTGAAGCACAAGAGCAAGGAGTTCATCATCACCAACACCATCTATTACCTTTTGGAGGGTGGTGCCTCCTAGATTGGTTAGGTGTCGCTTGGGAGCCTCCGTCAAGATGTGGAGTTGAACCAAGAAGTTTGTAAGGGCAAGGAGATCGCCTACTTCGTGAAGATCTACCCCAGTAAGGCTAGTCCTCCGTGGGCGTAAGCCATGATGGCATAGACAAGGTTGCTTCTTCGTGGACCCTTCGTGGGTGGAGCCCTCCGTGGACTCTCTTGGCCGTTACCCTCCGTGGGTTGAAGTCTCCATCAACGTGGATTGACGATAGCACCACCTATCGGAACCACGAGAAAAAATCTCCGTGTCTCCAAACTGCGTTTGCTCTTCTCCACCTCTATTTACTACATGTGCAATTTACTTTCCGCTGCCATAACTCTAGAATTTCATGTGTAGGGTGATACTTGACTTGGTCATCATTGTGAACTTGCTAAAAACTTGTCCTAATCAAAAGGCTAAACTTTTAAATTGTCAAGTAGTCTAATCACCCCCCCTCTAGACATACTTACGATCCTACATATAGGTAATAGATAATTTTGTGATAAGATAAATTGCAACGAGTAACAAACAATGAAAGTAAATAAAGTGCAGCAAGGTGGCCCAATCCTTTATGTAGCAAAGGATAAGCCTGGAAAAATTCTTATAATGAGAAAGGATCTCCCGAGGACACATGGGAATTATCGTCAAGTTAGTTTTCATCACACTCATATGATTTGCGTTTGGTACTTTGATAATTTGATATGTGGGTGGACCGGTGCTTGGGTAATGCCCTTACTTGGACGAGAATCCCACTTATGATTAACCCCTATTGCAAGCGTCCACAACTACAAAAGAAGTTTACCTAACCACAACATTAAACATATGGATCCAAATCAGCCCCTACCGAAGCAACGCATAAACTAGGGTTTAAGCTTCTGTCACTCTAGCAACCCATCTACTTATTACTTCCCAATGCCTTCCTCTAGGCCCAAATAATGGTGAAGTGTCATGTAGTCGAAGTTCACATAACACCACTAGAGGAAAAGACAACATACATCTCATCAAACTATCGAACGAATACCAAATTCACATGACTACTAATAGCAAGACTTCACCCATGTCCTCAGGAACAAACGTAACTACTCACAAAGCATATTCATGTTCATAATCAGAGGAGTAATAATATGCATTAAGGATCTGAACATATGATCTTCCACCAAGTAAACCAATTAGCATCAACTACAAGGAGTAATCAACACTACTAGCAACCCACAGGTACCAATTTGTGGTTTTGATACAAGATTGGATACAAGAGGTGAACCAGGGTTTTGAGAGGAGATGGTGTTGGTGAATATGTTGATGGATATTGACCCCCTCCCGATGAGAGGATCGTTGGTGATGACGTTGGTGATGATTTCCCCCTCCCGGAGGGAAGTGTCCCCGACAGAACAGCTCTGCCGGAGCTCTAGAATGATTCCGCCAAGGTTTCGCCTCGTGGCGGCGGAGTTTCGTCCCGTAAGCTTGCCCACGATTTTTTTCAGGGTAAAAGCCTTCATATAGCGAGAAGATGGACAGGGGGGCCATCGGGGCCCAGGAGGCAGGTGTGCGCCCGGTGAGGGGGGCGCCCCCCCCCTCTGGCAGTGTGGGCCCCTGATGTATTTCTTCCTCAATAATTCTTATTAATTCCAAAAATAGGTTTAAGTGGAGTTTTAGGATTTTTGGAGCGGTCGAGAATAGGTTTCCATTGTTTGCTCCTTTTCCACTGAGAATACCATTGCAAGGCATTCCCCCTCTTCATGGTAAACCTTGTAAAATAAGAGAGAATTGCCATAAGTATTGAGATATAATGTGTAATAACAGCCCATAATGCAATAAATATTGATATAAGAGCATGATGCAAAATGGACGTATCAACTCCCCCAAGCTTAGACCTTGCTTTTCTTCAAGCGGAAGCTGAAATCAAAAAATATGTCCACATGTTTAGAGATAGAGGTGTCGATAAAAATAAAATACGGACATGAGGGCATCATGATCATTCTTATAATAGCAACATATATAGATTTTATCATGTAATTTCTTATCCTCAAGTAACAATCAATTCACAATGTCAAGTATGGTTCAGAAACTACATTGAGAACTAACAAACTATAATCTCAGTCATTGATGCAATTGCAATTTATCATAACATCAGAAAGAGTCAATAATAGAGCTTTTCAGCAAGTCCACATACTCAACAATCTTGTAGTCTTCTACAATTGCTAACACTCATGCAATGCTTGTGGTTATGGAGTTTTAGCCGGACACTGAGAAAGATAGGGGCTTATTGTGTTGCCTCCCAACGTATTCACCTTTAGGTGATGCCAATAATAATAGCCCATGCTAACTTACATCCAATTGGATATATATATATATCATGATCTCTCAAACACGAGGAGCTTGCCAAAGGATAAAATGAAAAAAGGGGAAGGTGAGGATCACCTTGACTCAAGCATAAAGTAAAAACATAAAGTAAAAGATAGGCCCTTCGCAGAGGGAAGCAGAGGTTGTCATATGCGTTTAGGGTTGGATGCACAAAATCTTAATGCAAAAGAACGTCACTTTATATTGCCCCTTGTATGTGGACCTTTATTATGCAGTCCATCGCTTTTATTACTTCCACAACAAGATCGTATAAAGCTTATTTTCTCTGCACTAATAAGTCATACATATTTAGATAGCAATTTTCATTGCCTACAACATGACAACTTACTTGAAGGATCTTACTCAATCCATAGGTAGGTATGGTGGACTCTCATGGCAAAACTGGGTTTAAGGATATTTGGAAGCACAAGTAGTATCTCTACTTGGTGCAAGGAATTTGGCTAGCATGAGGGGGAAAGGCAAGCTCAACATGTTTGGAAGGTCAATGACAATATACTTTAACTGGGATGTGAGAAAACATAAACCATTACATTGTCTTCAACGCCATCTTCGGCCGGACTCCTGGACTATGAAGATACAAGATTGAAGACTTCGTCCCGTGTCCGGATGGGACTTTCCTTGTTGTGGAAGGCAAGCTTGGCGATACAGATATGTAGATCTCCTATCATTGTAACCGACTCTGTGTAACCCTAACCCTCTTCGGTGCCTATATAAACCGGAGGGTTTTAGTCCGTAGGACGAACAATAATCATACCATAGGCTAGCTTATAGGGTTTAGCCTCTCTGATCTCGTGGTAGATCTACTCTTGTACTACCCATATCATCAATATCAGTCAAGCAGGAGTAGGGTTTTACCTCCATCGAGAGGGCTCGAACCTGGGTAAAAACATCGTGTCCCCTGTCTCCTATTACCATCCGCCTAGACGCACAATTCGGGACCCCCTACCCGAGATCCGCCAGTTTTGACACCGAGATTGGTGCTTTCATTGAGAGTTCCTTTATGCCGTCGCTATCAGGAAGGATGCCTCATCCCGTCTTTAAAGACGGTACTGTTGTTAAAGGAGCTTTGGCTATCGGCCAAACTCTCCGGCTAGGCGGTTTCCTTATGACCGCCTGTCCAGCCGCCGCGCCGACGATGACTTCTCGCATCATCGAAAGCAATCTTCACGTTAGCTCGAAACTCGCCGAGCAGTTAGTCCGATGGATCTCTCTTCCTTAAGCGAGCTCTTGTATCGCATCGCCATATCACAGGAGTCGCTTCTGACTACGATCGATTGGGCCTAAACCCGATCGAGAGATTAACTCTCCCGGGTTACCCACCATGTTGCTATGGTAGAGGAACAATACGGCGACCCTTCTTCTATCTTAAGGACTAGCTATGTCCGGATTCCCGATCCCTCCATGCCGGATCCCCGCGGAGGGGAGGATGTTACTCAAGCCCTGAACCTAAAATCAGGCAGCGGGCTAGATTCATTGGACAACATCCAAGAACCCAAGCTTCCAAGTTTGGAAACTACTTGGCCCCTGAGTTTTAAAGTGGACGGGGTTCCGAATTTAATTCCACCCGCCCACCCAAACATAAGCGATCTATCCCAAATCCGGAAAGAGCCCGCAGAAATAGTACACCATTACTGGGCCAGATTCCTCCTGGTTATGAACAGGATAAAGGACTGCCGCGAGGAGGACGCAATTTCATTCTTCTGCAATAATTGCACGGACAAGGGAATCCTAAACGCCGTAAGTCGTCGTGAAATTACACGCTTCGCTGACTTGGCGTCCATGGTGCGAAAGTACTATGTGATGGAAAGCGCCTGGAAGACTGAAATCAGATTTTGGGACAATCCGGCCCTGAATACAACCCCAGTCCGAAATAAAAGGGTGCATTATCGCCAGGCACCTGGGTTAAACACCAAAAAGCAAAAACCCTCTATAGGGCATGGAACCGTACTGGAAGGATGGCTCAATGGACCCTGCAAAAATCATAGTACAGAGGGTGCCACTCCAACTCATAGCCTTAGAGCATGTTGGATACTACGGCAGGTGGCCAAAAGTGGTGAAGAGCTTCTAACTCCAGAACACCAGTCCAAGGATACCAGTACGGTATTAACAGTCTTCGAGACTTTCGCATCAAATAATATCTGAAAGCGAACACTCCATGCCTTGCGAAGTCTACCAAGTAGCAACAATAAACCCATGGGTGACACGGCTATTACCTTTAATGCCAGTGACGAACCTAAATTCCGAATAGCCCGAGCACCAGCCGTATTGGTCCTCTGTCCAATAGTGGATGGCTTTCGCCTTACCAAGGTACTCATGGGCGGTGGCAGCGGACCGAACCTCATTTATGAGGAAACCCTCCGAAAAATGGAAATAGACTGGAGCCGCATTGAGCGAAGCAGCACAACCTTTAGAGGAATAATCCCCAGTCGGGAAGCATGCGATCTGGGAAAAATCACCTTTGGATGGGGTGTTGACGCGCGGATAATTACATGTCCGAGGAGGTCATGTTCCAAGTGGCCCCGTTCAGCAGCGGATATCACACTCTATTAGGGCGAGAGGCATTCACAATTTTTCAAGCTATACCCCATTACGGGTACATGAAGCTCAAAATGCCCGGGCCCAACGGAATCATCACTCTTGCTAGTGACCCAGACATAGCACTCCGCGCTGAAAACAAGACAGCCGCACTAGCCCTGGAGGCACTATCCGAAGCCCTAGCGGCCGAGGAACTCACTACGCTGCGCTCCACGGTAAATAGGGATGATGTGATACTCGATAAGAGATCCAAGTCCACCTCTTTAAACCAGCGGACGAAATAGTCAAATTCCAAGTCCATCCAACGGACCCTACAAAAACAGCCTCCATTGGGGCACAATTAAACCCTGATGTAGACGCCGCACTACGAGAATTCCTACGTGAAAATTGGGACATCTTTGCCTGGCACCCTTCAAACACGCCAGGAATCCCACGCCGGCTGGCCGAGCACAGCCTAAACATCATAAAAGGATTCAAGCCAGTCAAACAGGCTCTTCGGCATTTCTCTGAACCCAAGAGACATGCCATGGGAGAGGAGCTAGCCAAATTATTGGAGGCGGATTCATCGAGATATAAAACATCGGACGGCTAGCAAACCTGGTGATGGTACCAAGAAGGACAAATCTGGCGCCTATCGTCGATTTTAAAGACCTCAACAAGGCTTGCCCAAAGGATCCCTTCCCCTCCCCGCATCGATCAAAATTATCGGCGCTACCGCGGGTTCACGATTCATTGTGTTTCCTCGGCGCATACTCGGCTACCACCAAATTAAGATGGCGAGCCCGACCAGGCTGCAACGGCATTCATCACCCCATCGGCCCATTCTCGCTTCAACACAATGCGCTTTGGGCTCAAAAAGCGCCCGCGCAACATATCGGCGCATGATTCGGACATGTCGGCAAACCGATCGGCAAAAGCGGTGGAGGCATCGTGAGCGATGTGGTCGTCAAAACCAAGCGTGTGAAAACTCTAGTAGATGATTTGAGGCTCACGTTCGATAATCTCCGAACATATGACATTAAAGCAACCGGAAAAATGTGTTTTGGTACCAGCGGAAAGCTCTTGGGCTTCATTGTATCCGGTAGAGGAATTGAAGCAAACCCGGCCAAGATCCGAGCTCTGTCACAATTGGATATACCAAAGGACCTCAAACAAATACAAAAATTGATGGGATGCGTGGCGGCTTTAAGCCGCTTTATCTCCCGTTTAGGAGAAAAGGCATTATCCCTTTATCGCCTCCTCCGACGCACCGAACACTTCGAGTGGACAGATGTCGCCACGGCCGGACTCGAAGAAATAAAAGCCATATTGGCAACAAACCCGGTCCTGGCCGCGCCCAACATAGGCAAACCAATGCTATTATATATCGCGGCAACTCATCAAGTGGTGAGCGTGGTGCTTGTTGTCGAACGAGAAACGGACGAACACAAGTTCCCCCTTCAAAAACCAGTTTACTACGTGTCCACTGTCCTGACTCCATGCAAGTCACGGTACCCGCATTATCAGAAGATAGTGTACGCGGTGTTCATGGCATCCCGGAAGCTGCGACACTACTTTCAAGACTGTTCGATAACAATAGCCTCCGAAGTACCTCTTAATGACATTATAAACAACCACGACGCGACGGGCCGGATTGCCAAATGGGCCATTGAGCTCCTCCCGTTCGACATAACCTATAAGCCACGGCGAGCTATTAAGTCGCAAGTTTTGGCCGACTTCATCGCCGAATGGACTGAAGCCGAACTCCCTAAAGAGTATGGCGCATATAACAACTGGATCAGGCACTTCGACGGCTCCAAAATGTTGGCTGGTCTGGGGGCTGGCGTCATCCTAACATCCCCAACTGGAGATACGGTTCATCGTACTCGGATAAAATATCTGAACTCCAACAATGCAGCCATATCTGAGGCCCTTCTACATGGCCTCCGGATGGCGATCTCCATGGGCATTCAGCGCCTCGAGGTGCGCGAGGATTGAACCTCGCGATATCCCAACTAAATGGAACTTGATGCCAAGGATCCGAAAATGGCAGCTTATCGTAACGCCGTCCTAAAATGTCAGCTCGGTTTGAGGGCTCGAATTTCACCATATAGCTCGGGATAACAACCAGGCAGCGAGGCGTGTTAGCGCGCATTGGTGCAAAGCGCGATGCCGTCCTCCCAACATCTTCCTAGAGAGCTGTTCAAGCCATCCGTTACTATGGGAGGAATCCGAAAATAATAACCGGACCCAACCGCCTTGCCCGACACGAACATTACGACACAATTGGCGGTTACGCCAATGAAGTAACACCCTCAGCCCACGTAATAATGGCAGTCATTGCCCCGTGACGGAACCATTCCTAGCCTACCTAACCAGGCAGGAACTTCCCGAGGACCAAAATGAGGCCCGCTGCATAGTGCGGCGATCTAAAGCCTATAAGGCCCATGAGGATGAGCTTTACAACAAAAGCACAACCGGAATCCTTCAAAGGTGTATCTCCGAAGAGGAAGGGTGGAACCTTCTGGCTGAAATTCACGCCAGACTCAGCGGGCACCACGCCGCAGCCCGGGCCCTTGTAGGCAAGGCCTTCCGTACATGATTTTATTGGCCGACTGCCTGGGCAGATGCTCAGGACTTAGTCCAACGATGCGTCGGTTGCCAGCTCTTTGCTAATCAAAGCCACATGCCACCTACTGCCCTCAAAACTATACCCATAACCTGGCCCTTCGCGGTCTGGGGGCTTGACATGGTCGGACCCCTTAAAGGAGGAACCCACAAGCAAAGATACCTCTCTGGTCATGGTGGATAAGTTCACCAAATGGATAGAGGCCAAGCACTGTTAAGGCGGCGAATCCGGACCGGTGATAGACTTCATATCGGGTGCGTTACACGTTCGGCATCCCCATAGCATCATCACTGACAACGGCACAAACTTTACGGCCGACGAGGTTAAACTCTGGTGCAAAAACATGGGCATCAAACTCGACTATGCTTTAGTCTATCACCCTCAAACTAACGGTCAAGTCGAGCGAGCAAATGGTCTAATCATGAGCAGCATCAAACCCCGATTAGTGCGGTCCCTTAAGGAATCTAACACGCACTAGGTAGAGGAGCTCGACTCCGTACTCTGGGGGCTGCAGACCACTCCGAATCGCACCACGGTTTACACCATTCTTTATGGTATCACGGTGCGAGGCAGTCTACGCCTGTGACATAATTCATGACTCACCTCGCGTGCGCATATGCGAAGAAAGAAAGCCAAGCTCGATCGGCGGGACAGTTTGGGCGCATTGGAGGAGGGTGTGGCGTGGCAAAAGCCCGTTCCGCATTCTATCAACAACAAGCTCGAAGATATCAAAGCGAGAAATGCGGGCCAAAACTTACAACGTTGGCGAGTTAGTTCTCGCTTGCGGACAAGAAAAAGGACAAACTCAAGCCCAAATTGGAAGGTCCCTTTATCATCAACCAAGTCCTGACCGGTGGAGTGTACCGTCTGCGAGATGCATCAGATAACCGACTCGAGCCGAACCCATGGAACGCAGCCCGTCTCCGAAGATTCTACGCCTAGCGCTGGATTCTGAGTTCGTCTCCTTCCTCAGTCTATATTTTACATATAGCTGTCTTATGTTTCTCTCCTTCTCCCCCCTTTCCTATTACAACCTTTGAAAGCTTGTTCGCGCATTGTTACACACTTGGCGCTTTATCCGCTCATTATACAGGGGGCTTCTTTAACGAAGCTTATTTATCTGAGCTTCATGCCCAACACATGTGTCACACTTTCGCATGTACCTTTTATTCACCATTATATGCATCGATATGACTTAAGTTTTGGCCAAGCTGGGTTGCTGGCTCTGTGCTTACCCTATGTTCCCGATTGTTCGGCTAGGCGGTAAAGGAGCACCTCTGCGATTATTCTTGCCGGGCCAGCGGATGTGTACCTCAAAGCTGGTGAAGCCAAAGCTAAGCGTTCTTAAGGGAATATTCGATCGGTGAACTAAAGAAGATTTCTTACCTATTTATTTACCTGCCCCGGATGTTTTTTCTACTTTTTTCTTGATCCGGACATGCACTTTAGGGCATGCCTCCCGAGAAAGAACCCCTAACGGAACTATTCTCCTGGAAGATGTTTCTTACTAACCATGTAATATAACATAACTAGTTGGGCACTTATGCGATAAAGCACTAATGACCCTACGCTTTGGTCTCCACGCATGCCCGGTTCTTATATAACCGCGAGGTATTCGGACACCTCGGACTATTGGGTCCCGAGATTGAAGTGAAAAGGTCCGCTATGACAAGCGATCTACAATCCGGCTAGAAGGCATTTTACATGTCATCTTAAATTACATAGTCAACTTATTTGGGCATATTCCTCTTCAATGCCATCCGGCAGGCTGTCTAGTTTATAGATCTGTTGGGAATACTTCGATCAATTCTACTTGGCGTACACTAAACTCACGGGATCTCCTTCCCATCGGGTCCCTTGAGTCCGAGCTCGGCCATGTGGTTTGGGTCAGCCTTACCGTGTGCAGCGTCTTCACCATGGCCCGAGCCTCCTGGCGCCTTAACGGTGGCCGATATCTTCCATAAGCGGAAGCACTTGCCGCTCTCTGAAGCCTCTCTGCAAGCTCTCCAAGGCCTTGAGCGGGGAGAGATGGCCACAAGGCACAGGCGGCACCTTTCATCACTGCCGAACTTCGTTAGATGCAATTGCAAACTTCGGGAAGAAGGTCACCCGTAGAATCGGGCATTTCCTCTGCGGGGCGGCTGTGAGCATACCTCTGAGACATAACTCTGTTAGTCAACTTCCTCGCCGAACTCTTTTTCAAAGTTCGTTCAAGCACTTACTAAAAATGCCGCGTCGAAGCCGCCGATTCTCCTTAACGGAGTCAGATAGCTGGGCACGAACATCCTTTAGTTCCTCACCCAGCTGGGTGTTGGCATCTTGGAGATTATTTTTCTCCTGCCTCACCCTTGTAAGCACATTCTCGCCGGTCTTTAACCGGCGCATGATCTGTTGCTTGACCGGATCTATCCCGGCGCCATCTACAATATTATTGTCAGACTTATACACATGCCGCACTTCACAAATTACTTATCTTTTGAAGCATATATTACCAGAGGGGGTCTCTTTGGCTTCTCCCGTTGCGGCTAGTGCGGCCTCTAGTTGGGCTTTGCACTCCTCCAGCTCCTGGGACAGTTGGGTATTCTTTTCTGTAAGATCCTACACAATAAATGATCCTTAAATCAGTTATTCTAAACTATTTCAAGTCTCGAGGGCTACTGGCATATATAACTGTCAAATTTTCTCACCCGTATATCTTTTACATACTGCTCTGTGGCTCTGGCTAGATCATTTTGAGCGGCACGGAGGTGCGCATCTCCCGAATTAAAGGCATCCAATGCCTCTGGGGAGAAACACACGTCACGAAGAACTGTCCGGCGACGCCTGTGATTCATGGCAGCTTCCACCTTGAAATTGGTGGCAGATAACATGTCGGCATCCTCTGTCGGAGGAACATCCGACGCACGCCCCGTGTTCACCTCCGCTTCTGGACCTGGCTTTGGAGCCTGGCGAGCGGAGGATTGATTGGCAACCTCTCCGGATACAGTCCGTGGCTCTTCTTCTGAAAAAGGCACGGCGTTAGTATGTCTCCGGAATAAAGCACAGGAGTGTGGGTGACGCGCCATACCGTTGCACCGGAGTTTCGATCCGGACTGCACTTCTTTTTAGCCTACTGGGCCGTGCTGCCCCTTGTTGGCCAGCCGCCGTGGGCTCGGCCTTCTGCCTCAAGGGCGCCTCCTGCGAAACACCATTGGTATACGGTGATCAAAAACACGCACGGATGGGTCATTTTCAAAGTATTGGGACTTGGTCTCGATTACTGCGGCGGGAAGTATTCGGGGTGTCGGCCGTAATGGCGACCAAGGCATTATCGATGCTCAGTTGGTGAAATACCCCGTCGATCAGCTCCACTGAAATGTCCGGATCCTCTTGGGAGGCTGGATCGAGGAACCGTTCCGGATCCTCGGGTTGTGGAGGTGGGCTGTTTATATCCTTTACGGCCCGACACAGTTCCTGTGCCGAAATCACAAAATGAGGTACTTGACTATGGGAGTATGGATCGGATAGGCAAAAACAAATGTCCGCTTACCCAGCTTGGAGGATTGTTCATAGAAAATCCGCCCTGCGGATTGACGTGGAGAAATTCCTCCTCTTCTCCCCTGTACAATGCGGACAAGATCTTCATCAGATTGGCGACCGATCCCGGCCACTTGCGGCCGCAACGGGTGGCATCATCCTCCCCATTGAAACCCCACAGGGGTGGCCTCTATACTGGAGCGGCTGCACCCCCTGCATAATGCATGTGGCCATGACCCGATCATGGTCGATCGAAATGAGCTAACAGCCTAATTCGGCTCATCGGTAAGGACGTCCTGTCATTTTCCTTACGAGGGCTCCGTGGGCGCCAGCTTAGGCGTTTCTTCAAAGGAGCATTATTGAACTCGAGGAGGCCGACCGAATAGGGTCCGCGAGGAACATCTTCTATATAAAACCATTCCGAAGGCCAGTCCTCGGACGCCTTCTTCGGGGTTCCGGATAGATATCCGGTCCCGGCGATGCGCCATAGTTCGGCTCCGCCCACTTGATATATTGACCCCTCTTGAGAATGGGGCACAAGGCAGAATAGCTTCTTCCACACCGCAAAATGAGGCTCGATGCCCAAAAACGGCTCGCAAACGGCCACGAAGCCCACAATATGCAAAATGGAGGCAGGCGTAAGGTTGTGCAACTGGAGGCCATAGAACTCCAAGAGCCCTCGGAGAAACGGATGAATTGGAAATCTGAGCCCTCTTATCAAATAAGAGATAAGGCATACCCGCTCTCCTTTGGAGGGGCTGGGGACGCTCTCCGCTTGCTTTCCGCCCTTATAGGTGGCGAGTCCGGCTCGAACCGGGACCATGAAGGCTGGGGGAAGAAATCCCTTGGTTTGGAGCGCCACTAGCTCACTATGCGGGACGGAGCATCTCTCCCAATCTCTAGGCTGAGAGCTGGGAGGGCGAGAGGAACCGCGTTGACTGTCCATGATAGAATGGATTTCTGTCAGATGCGCTCTGATGAATGCTCGCGAAGAGAGGATGGTGTGATTTGGATCTAGATCCTCGTCTCTTTTATAGGCAGCTTATTTGCGCAGCTAGGGGGATAAATGTGAAAATACCCTGGCTTTTCACATTCGTTCAACACATGGAAGATGGCCATTATTGGGCGTGGAAGCCGAGGAGTGCAATATTTACAAGAAGCCGGACGCTATTCAATAGGTGCACAGGATTTGGAGAAGAACCTGCCTTGCAATGCCGAAGACAATGTACGCGCCGGACTCATCGCCATTGAAGCCTGGTTCGAGAGACTCTTGAGGAGTCCGGACTAGGGGTGTCCGGATAGCGAACTATCATCTTGGCGGACTCTGGACTATGAAGATACAAGATTGAAGACTTAGTTCCGTGTCGGGATGGGACATTCCTTGGCGTGGAAGGCAAGCTTGGCAATCTGGATATGTAGATCTCCTACCATTGTAACCGACTCATGTAACCCTAACCCTCTTGGTGCCTATATAAACCGGAGGTTTTAGTCCGTGGGGCGAACAATAATCATACCATAGGCTAGCTTCTAGGGTTTAGCCTCTCGATCTCGTGGTAGATCTACTCTTGTACTACCCATATCATCAATATCAATCAAGCGGGAGTAGGGTTTTACCTCCATCGAGAGGGCCGAACACAGGTAAAAACATCGTGTCCCTCGTCTCCTGTTACCATCCGCCTAGGCGCACATTCGGGACCCCCTACCGAGATCCGCGGTTTGACACCGACATCCCCCATGCCCTTGGCGGAAGCTTGATGGCCACAAGGCTGAGCAATGCCTGCATCACTGCCGAGCTTCGCTCGTGCGGTGTGAGAGGTCTTGTGGTAAATCGCCTACAGACGTGGGCATCTCCTCCTCAGGGCGGCCCCTTAACATACCTGCAAATAAAAAACCTTTCAATATGCTTCCTTGTCGAGCTGTACTACAGTTCGTTTAGGCACTTACCATAAATGCCGCGACAAAGCCTTTTGTTCTCCTTGAAGTCCGCCACTGGCGCGAACATCTTTTAATTGACGTCGGCGGACTTGCATCTTGAATTGTTCTTCTCTGCCTAACTTGCGTAGAACACACTCGCCAGCTTTTAGCTGCCTTTGGAGATGCGACTTCGTTATCTCTTCGACCTCCAGATTCACCCGGGATTATGCAGAGAATTTTTGTTAGACTTATCATACAAGCCACTTACTAACTGGTACATCTTCATACAATTGAGACAAATGTAACCAGATGAGGCCTTCTGGGATTCCTCTAACTTGGCAACCATGGCCCTCAGCTGGGTCTTGCACTCCTCCAGCTCTCGTGACAATTGCTCATTCTTATCTACAAGGACCTGTGTATAAATGGATCCTTAAAACAGTTGTCCCAACCGTTTCAAGTCTCAGGGGCTACTGCTATACATGCTTATCAAATTTTCTTACCCGTATATCTTTGGTATACTAGTCCATCGCTCGGGCAAGCCCGCCTTGAGCAGCTCGGATGTATGCGTCTCCCGAATCGAAAGCATTAAATGCCTCTTCGGAAAAGATGTTGTTGCGAAGTACGGCCCGTCGGCGCCGGTGATTCATGGCGCTCTCTACTTCGGAATTCGTGGCGGAGAGCATATCCACATCCTCTGTCGGAGGACAATGCGGCATCGGCCCCGCGTCCGCCTCCTCTCTGGAAGCCGGTTCTGGAATCCGGCTTGTGGAGGCGTGATTGGTAGGATCCCCGGATATAGTCCGGCTACCCCTCTTTCTGCCAGGATGCAAAGGACACTGTTACATTTTAAATAAAATAATAACAGAGCATGTTTTTACCATACCTATGCAGCGGCGTTTCAGCCCTAACCGCCTTCCTCTTAAGCCTACCTGATCCGGACGCCCTTTGCCGACGGGGCTCGGCTCCACGCTCTGACCGTCGTCTCTGCAAAAACACGACACTTCAGGTGTAAGGCATGGCATCAGAAAGGAGTCCTCTTCGGAGGATAGGTTTTTTTTGGCTTGGCTTACACGCGATGTAGGTAGAAGTCCGAGATAGTCGATGATAATAGCCACTGAGGCGCCATCGTAGCTCGCCTGATAAAATATCCCGTTGACAAGCTCCACAGTAATATCCGGATCTTCTTTGAGTCCTGGATCGAGGGCCCTTCCGGGGTCCTCTGGCTGCGGGGAGGGGCTGGCGATTCCTTGTACGTCCCTCCTCGGTTCCTGATCGGAAATATCAAGGTAAATAATCTTGGCGAAGAACGCCACAATAAGTGAAACAGGGGAAAGGGTGACGACTTACCCAGCTTGGGGGGTTGTACATAGAAAACCCATCCCGCGGTTTAATATGAAGGAATTCTTCTTCTTCTCCTTTATACAAATCGGACGATATCCTCGCCCGGAAGCGGTGGGGAGTCCGGACGTTCACCACCTGGCGGGTGGTATCATCTTCCCCGTTGTAGTGCCACATGGGCTTCCCCCAATATTGAAGCGGCTGCACTCCCCGCATTATGCATATTGCCATAACCTCGATTATCGTTTTCTCGGATTTGGCCAATAACTTTATCCTGCTCATCAGAAAGTGTATTTCTCTGGTGTCCTCCTCTTGGGGGCCCCAAGGGCGCCAGCTTCGGCATGCCTTCAGCGGAGCGTTACTAAACTTAGGGAGACCTGTCCGGACTGGATCCGGAAGGGGAACGTCGTTGACATAAAACCACTCCGAAGGCCAGTTCTCCGGTGCCTTCTTGGGAGTACCGGATAGGTATCCGGTCTCGGCGATGCACATACTTCGGCTCCGCCCACTCGACATGGGGACTCCCCCTGGTTGCGAGGGACAAGGCAGAAGAACTTCTTCCATAACCCAAAGTGAGCCTCGCAGCCTAGAAATAGCTCACAAAGGGCAACGTATCCTGCTATATGCAGCACGGAGGCACGGGTGAAGTTGTGCAGCTGGAGGCCGTAGAACTCCAGGAGCTCGCGAAGAAATGGGTGGATAGGAAACCCAACACCCCTTAGCAGATGCGGGATGAGGCATATTCGCTCCTCTGGGGATGGATTAGGAGATCCCTCCGCTTGCTCCCCACCATTATAGGTGGCTATTCCAGCTCAGACGGGGACCATGAACGCTGGTGGGAGAAACCCTTGGGTCTGTAACTCTATCAAACGGGTATGAGGAGATGAACACTCTTCCCATTCACCTGGCTTGGAGCGAGGAGAGTGAGAAGAAGAGCTGCGGCGACCGGCCATGTTGGAATGGTTTTTTTGGAGCGCTCTGTTGGATGCTTGCTCGAGGACGGAGGGTGAGGTTTGGATTTGAGAATCCCCGTCCCTTCAAATAGACGGTTAACCTGCTGAACCGGGGGTGGCGAATGCAAAAATGCCTCGGACCCTCGCATTCGCTCGACACGTGGAGATGGTCATTATTGAAGCACAGAAGCCGAGGAATACAACATTGATGGGGAGCCAGACACTATTTGTCGCAACAAGTACTTTGGATTATTCGGAGATGGAACCCGCCTTGCAATGCCGAAGACAAGACTGTGCGCCGGACTCATCGTCATTGAAGCCTGGTTCAGGGGCTACTGAGGGAGTCCTAGATTAGGGGGTATCCGGACAGCCGAACTATATACTTTGTCCGGACTATTGGAGCGTGAAGATACAAGACTCAAGACTACGTCCCGTGTCCGGATGGGACTCTCCTTTGCGTGGAAGACAAGCTTGGCGATCCGGATATTATATTTCCTTCTTTGTAACCGACTCCATGTAAACCCTAGCCCTCTCCGGTGTCTATATAAACCGGAGAGGTTGGTCCTTAGAGGGACAATCACAATCATAATCATCATTGGCTAGCTTCTTGGGTTTAGCCTCTACAATCTCGTGGTAGATCAACTCTTGTACTACTCATCTCATCAATATCAATCAAGCAGGAAGTAGGGTTTTACCTCCATCAAGAGGGCCCGAACCTGGGTAAACATTGTGTCCCTTGCGTCCTGTTACCATTAGCCTAAGACGCACAGATTGGGACCCCCTACCCGAGATCCGCCGGTTTTGACACCGACACCGACGATCGAATTTCGGGCAAGTAACATACCGATGACAAAGGGAATAACGTATGTTGACATTGCGGTTCGACCGATAAAGATCTTCATAGAATATTGATACGTCTCCAACGTATCTATAATTTATGAAGTATTTATCCCATGTTTACAATGAATGTATATGGTTTTTGGTATGATTTGTATGGAACTAACCCGGACTGACACTATTTTCAGCAGAACTACCATGGTGTTGTTTTTTGTGCTGAAATGAAAGTTCTCCAAATGAGCTAAAACTTTTTGACGATTTTTTTGGGAACAAAAGAGACCCCAAAGCTTCGTGGGAGGGTCAGAAGAGCCACGAGGAGGTCACAACCCACCAGGGCGCGCCCCGGTGTATCATGCTCACCTCGAGGCTCATCTGGACGTGAGACCAATGCCAAAACTCATATAAATAGAGAAACCATCAGAAATAATCCTAGATCAGAAGTTCCGCCGCTGCAAGCCTATGTAGCCACCGAAAACCAATCAGGAGCCTGTTAGGTAACGTAGTAATTTCAAAAAAATTCCTATGCACACGCAAGATCATGGTGATGCATAGCAACGAGAGGGGAGAGTGTGTCCACGTACCGTCGTAGACCGAAAGCGAAAGCGTTAGAACAACGTGGTTGATGTAGTCGTACGTCTTCACGGCCCGACCGATCAAGCACCAAAACTACGACACCTCCGAGTTCTAGCACACGTTCAGCTCGATGACGTCCCTCGAACTCCGATCCAGCCGAGTGTCGAGGGTGAGTTCCGTCAGCACGACGGCATGGTGATGATCTTGATGTTCTACCATCGTAGGGCTTCGCCTAAGCACCGCTATAATATTATCGAGGAGGACTATGGTGGAGGGGGGCACCGCACACGGCCAAGAGATCAAGAGATCAATTGTTGTGTCTAGAGGTGCCTGTCGGTGTCAAAACTGGCGGATCTCGGGTAGGGGGTCCCGATCTGTGCGTCAAGGCTGATGGTAACAGGAAGCTAGGGACACAGATGTTTACCCAGGTTCGGGCCCTCTCGATGGAGGTAAAACCCTACTTCCTGCTTGATTAATATTGATGATATGGGTAGTACAAGAGTAGATCTACCACGAGATCGTAGAGGCTAAACCCTAAGAGCTAGCCTATGATGGTATGATTGTAATTGTGATCGGCCTTCTAAGGACCAACCTCTCCGGTTTATATAGACACCGGAGAGGGCTAGGGTTTACGTGGAGTCGGTTACAAGGAAGGAAACATAATATCCGGATCGCCAAGCTTTCCTTCCACGCAAAGGAGAGTCCCATCCGGACACGGGCCGAAGTCTTGAGTCTTGTATCTTCACGCTTCAATAGTCCAGACATTGTACACATCCGCTGTCGGATACCCTAATCCAGACTCCTCAAGAGCCCTGAACTAGGCTTCAATGACGATGAGTCCGGCGCGCAGTATTGTCTTCGGCATTGCAAGGCGGGTTCCTTCTCCGAATACTCCAAAGTGGTTAGCGAACACGTAGACCCTGTCCGGATCTGTAAGATGATCTTCACATAGCATAAACCTGATCCGCTGGCAATCTTCGGGCGTCGTGCCCTTGCATCGTGGCCTAGTCCAACACAAACCGGCGTTTCTTACCCCACCTCAACTCGTGTTAGGAAGCGGTTTTATTGGCACGTCCCGCCGAGGCAGAGATCGTGTTCCTTTTATTACGGGATTTTCCATTAATATGGGTGTGCGTGACCCCACGACGGCCGTTGGTATTACCCCGTGTGTTTTTCAGATAAGCCTCAAACGGTCACACCGAGGACTCTTGATATTCACCCTCTTTATAAAGGGGTCGAGACCTACGCCTCTTTTTCACCTCCATCGCACCTTCTCGCACCTCGAGTTCTAACACCCAAAACCTAAGCTCCAACCCCCCGGAACCTCCAATATGTCCGGATCTGACCCTCAAGGCCGGTGGGTGGCCTCCTTGATTAAAGAGAAGGACATTGCAAAGCTTAGGGTGGTCGGATATCTGACCGCCGATATCCAGCACAGGCTTCCTACTCTAGGGCAGGTCATCCCTACGCCAGAGCCCAATGAGTGTGTCGTTTTCGTCCCACACTTCCTCCGTGGTTTGGGTTTCACCCTCGATCCCTTCGTGAGGGGGCTCATGTTCTACTATGGGTTGGATTTTCATGATCTGGCTCCTGATGCTATCCTCCATATCTCGTCGTTTATTATCGTGTGCGAGGCTTTTCTCCATGTCACGCCACACTTCGGCTTACGGCTCAAGACCTTCAATGTGAAGCTGAAGATGATCGAGGGGCGACATGCAGAGTGAGGAGGTGCCGTAATAAGCAGAAACGCCGATGCCCCATGGCCAGAGGGTTCTTTCCCAGAAGTATCCAATGTATGGCAACAGAGGTGGTTTTATGTCACGGCTCCCAGAGGCACAAAGTGGGCAGCTGCTCCTGAGTTCCGCTCGGGCCCTCCGTCACAGTTGGCGTCTTGGACAGACATAGGATGGAATTGGGGGCCCGCTGGTGATGTACAGTACTACAAAATCGCATCCGGGAGCTTCTTGAGAGGGACATTAACCTCGTCAGCATAATGCAAGTGATGTTAATCCGGCGGATGTTGCCGTGCCAACGGCGGCCTCTCCGAATGTTGGAGTTCAATTCGGAGGGTCCGTGGACTGTCAAGCACTTCTTCGGCTTGAAGCCCGAAGATATGTGCAAATTGTTCTTCGGACAGAAAGTAGTGTGTCCGGACACCACCGAGGATGCGGGCCTAAGCTGCAATCGCCTAGATACCCAAGTAAGTAGCCTTGATACCGAACACCCTGTTTTGTATTTATCATGATTGTTTATTCTGACAATCATCCGCGTCCAGGAATGGCTCAGCAAGGCGGAGAGAATCAGGTGTCCGGCGCCGCTTCCCGAAGGCTCGCCCGCCCCTACCATGGCCAAGATACTTGACCGGGTACTTAGCAGAATGCCCTCAGGAAAAGACAAGGGGAGGAACGAAGGAATCGAATCCCACATGCTACGCATCCGAACCGGGGGAATTGTTACCTCCCCCAAGGAGGATAGTCGGGGAGGGGAGGCTAAGGCCTCCTCCCCGCACGTGAAGAAGAGGGCCGCCTCCGAAGATTTGGAGGCGGAGGTGCCCAAATCAGGGAAAAAGACATCCCCAGGGGGCCCTGCCTCGACGGGCACCCTCACCGCACCATGCCCTCCAACGGGCCAGCCCTCCACCGAGCTGTAAGTCAATCTACAATCCGAAGTATCTTGTGTTTTCTGGATCAATAACCAGGATTCAACTTTTGCATCCGACCAGCAGCTCCTCTCAACGGGTTCGTCTTGGGGGACCTTCCTCCGGAGATGATGGAGAGCGAGACCCCACCCCCTTCTCCGACTCATGAAGCGGGCAACACCGAGGTGTCGTCACGGAGGAGTCCGGATCTGCCAAAGCCGGAGGTCAATTCGTCAGCCGCCCTGCGCCCGGAGCATTTGGCTACAACGGGGCAAAGGAAGAGTCAGCGCGATTCGATGTCGGCGGATGTCTTGACGGGCTTCTTTGGGCGAGCTGCGCTCTCGGAGGAGCACCACTCATTAATGAGCGCAGTGCTCAAGAAGATTTCATCCGCTACTGGCGGTTTGAATGAAGCATTTACAAGCCTGCCCAGAGACTCTGGTATGTATTGAAGAATACACCATATAGATAGTAGCCCCTGAGACTCTGGTTGCCCGCCCTAGACGGCAAAACGGGAACATCAACCAATAATATGTGTTGTAAATATGTGCAGGTACCTGTGGGTCCAGCCGCCGGCTCGTCCGTTGAAGTTGCCGAACTGATGAGGCAAATTGGGTCGATTGATGCCGATATCACTCTGATGAATGAGCGGCTGGATAAATCACAAGGTATGTGCCCTGTCTTCCATTGCATAGGAAAATATTAAGGTGGCACGTATTAATGTAATATGTTCGGACTGCAGATGGTGTTGCTACCATGGAGGCCCTGAGGGCGGAACTTGCTCTAGCCAAGGAACAAGCTCGGGTGAGCACTGCGGCTGCCCTAAAGGAGGCCGAGGAATTGAGAGCCGAACAGGCTGCTCATCGCCGAAGCGAGGAAAAGATAGCCGAAATGGCTATCAAGTTAAAAAAATGCCGCTGACCAGTATGAGCTCCTGAAAAAGGAGCATGAGGATAAATCGGCCGACCTGAGAAAGGCACTTAATGCCACCAAGGAAATACGTACCGAGCTCAGGGGTGCGCGGGAGGAGCTTCAACAGGCCGGTGAAATCGCGGCTGGGGGCTCTTATTTGCTGCAGACGAAGTTCTTCAATCCGAAGTACGCTCCCCTGGATGGACGCTGGAGTCCCGCGGACGCATATGCGGATCTGGCGAAGAGTACGGCTGATGCTGTCGAGTTCTTCAAAGATCAGGGTGAGAAGGAAGTGGAGAAGCTTTTCTGGTCGTAGTTCAATGCTCCCACTCGTCCGCTGCCATTAAGTGATAAGATGGCTGCTGTAGCGGTGCTTCACAGGTTGTCCGAGCTTGCAATGCGGTCTGTAATAGACCATCTTTGGCCGAAGGGGCCTAAGCCGGACAGTTACTTTGGTTTGGTGCAACAGTTCCTTGGGGTCGTGCCTCGGATCGATGCCATGACGAGGTCAGCGTGCATAGAGGGTGCGCGGATGGCCCTTGCCCGCGTGAAAGCGTATTGGACGGATATGGATGCCACTATTATAGCGTCCCAGGATCCGGTGGGGGGCCAATATCCGGTCGAGCACTAGTTGGCGCAGGTCACAGAAGGTGCCCGCCTAATAGAGGCGCAATGCTCAAAGAATGTCTTGTTCGAATAATGAACAAAATCATTGTAAAAACAATGTTTTCTTTTGGTTATGAGGCTAGATTTATACTATTTACCTAAGAATATTATTATTTCCCTTGTGCGACCGTTTATATATATATGTATATATAAATATGTAATCCAAAAGTTAGCAGTCGTTGGCTTCAGCCCCCACGCGTACAATGCGGGGGTGTTCGCGAAAAAATATGCTTAATCACACTTGATCCATGAAGGAGGTGATCGCATGACGAACTAGGCAACCGAACTATATAGCTGTAACACTTTCGCTTAGCCGTAGGATTCTAACGTGGGACTACTATGTAGCCCCTGGTACCTTCGCGTGCATCCGAATACGTGCGCGTGTGTACCTGGCCGGGAAATGGCCCTTTGTTAATGCGGAGGAATCCTAAAGATTTCGGTGAGTCGTCGAGTGGTTGACCAGTCTCTCGTTGTATCATGACAGTCTGTTTTCGACTTTCTCTATTGAGGTGCTCATCCGGAATAACAAGGGCACAATCGCAGTAGTTCTCCTTTGGCCACCCTAGCCGATAATAACGGAACGTAAGGCGGCAAACCCAGGAGCCGGGCTAACCCAACATTTGACCAAAGACATGATTCGGAGCTGATGCATATAAGGCCAAACTCGTGACGCTGAGCACTCCCGAAGGTATTCGGACTTTATAACAGATGATGGGCTCTAGAATGCCCAGTCATTATAAACCCTGTGTTTCCAGGTACGTGTGTTGATCTGTCGTGGCGAAATGCCAAAAACGACAGTATCCTCTGTGGGTATAGAACCCATGGGATGGTTAAACAACAAGAGGCAATAAAAAGGTTTACATAGGGGCTTAATCTAAAAAGAAACCTGTTGAACGGGGCCCTGCTGCACGTCTGCGCCTTTGTCTCTGTTGTGCCATATCCTGGAAGGGTATCTCACGAACGTTGTCTGTGGAAAAAGAAAACTCATAGGAGAGTACAACGTGAGTATGCGATGGATAGTAAAAGTGTGAGATGTTGGCCTGCCCATAAGGTTGAGCCAAGTGTGGGACTGTATTTATAGCCCTGGTGTCCGCTATGGGATTACATATACGGTGCCCTAGTTTAATATGGGCTGCCGGACTCGTCTAACCGTGTCTGTGGTCTTAACGACTAGTCATGTTTTTTTTGTTAGAGGCCGCTCATAGTCCGGCCGCCAGGGTCGTCGCGTGTTCCTCTGCGCGCGAAGAGCGCTCTGTTATTCCGCTAACGGTGACGACGCCGCGTGGACCTGGCATCTTGAGTGTAAGGTAGCCGTAGTGCGGCAATGCGTTGAAGCAGGCGAAGGCCGTTCTTCCAAGCAATGCGTGATAGTTGCTTTGGAAGGGTGCAATGATGAAGAGTAGTTCTTCGCTTCTGGAGTTGCCTCGGGAGCCGAATGTCACCTCCAGTATGACGGAGCCCCTGCTATAGGCTTCAACACCCAGTATCACCCCTTCAAAGGTGGTGTTGATTTTACTGATCCTGGATGGGTCTATCCCCATCCTATAGGCAATTTCCTCATATATTAAATTGAGACTGCTGCTGCCGTCCATAAGGACGTGGGTGAGATGGTATCCGTCGATTATTGGGTCAAGCACCAAGGCATCTGATCCTTCGCGCCGAATACTAGTTCGGCCGTCTAGGTGATCGAAGGTGATCGGGCAAGACATACAGTAGTTGGGTGTGGGTACGATGGGCTCTATATCGCGCGCGTCTTTATGGGCGCGTTCGTGCCTTCCCAAGGATGTGCGAGTCGCGTGGATCATCCTCGTCTGGGAATTTTTTAACCTCTGGCGGGAATTTTTTCTGTCCCCCAGTGTTCGGCGGGCGAGGTTCATCCTCGTCTCCACTTGGTGTTTCCCTTCCCTTGTGTTCGACGTTTAGTTTGTCGGCCTGCTTGAAGACCCAGCACTCTCTGTGCGTGTGGTTCGCAGGTATGTCGGGGGTGCCATGAATTTGGCACAGTCTGTCCAGAACTCTGTTCAGACCGGACGATCCCTCTTTGCTGCCTTTAGATGGCTTATTTTGCTGGTTAGGTCGAGAGCCCCTGAATCCGGCATTAACCGTTGTGTTATTCGGGCTCTCTTCCTTGTTTTGGCATTTGTTTTTATTACGTCATGGCTTCCCGTTGCCATCCCTTATTTCGGATGTGCTGGGGTCGCTGGTGCTTTTACGGGCTAGCCAGCTATCTTCGCCCGCGCAGAAGCGGGTCATAAGGCTTGTTAGGGCTGCCATTGTCCTTGGCTTTTCTTGGCCGAGGTGTCTGGTGAGCCACTCGTCACGGATGCTGTGTTTGAATGCCGCTAGGGCTTTGGCATCCGGACAATCAACGATTTGATTCTTCTTAGTGTGGACTCTGTTCCAAAGCTTTCGGGCGGACTCTCCGGGCTGTTGGATTATGTGACTTTAATCATCAACATCCGGAGGCCGAACATAAGTCCCTTGAAAATTGGCCCTGAAAGCGTCCTTGAGTTCCTCCCAACTCCCAATTGAATTTTTGGGGAGGCCTTTCAACCAGTGTCTGGCTGGTCCCTTTAGTTTGAGGGGAAGGTATTTGATGGCGTGGAGGTCATCCCCGCGAGCCATATGTATATGTAGGATAAAGTCCTCGATCCAGACCCCTGGGTCAGTCATTCCGTTGTATGCCTCTATGTTCACAGGTTTAAAGCCCTGTGGGAATTCATGGTCCAGTACTTCATTAGTAAAGCACAGGGGGTGAGCAGCCCCTCTGTATCTGGACGCGCTGTGGTATGCCGTCGGCTGTTGTTGTGTTCGGTGTTTATTCCGAACTGGTATTTGGTTGTCATAATTGTTTTGACGACCACAGTCCCCTGCCGGGGTGTGTCCTTTAGATATGTAGATGGACCTAGCTGTGCCAACTTTCTTATCCTGGTGCTCACGTGAATCGTGCGCGTCTTTAGTAGTTGCTTTATTGCGGTTATGAAGTGGTACATCTTGCCTCCTGGTCGTGTTATTCTTTGGTGGAACGGCCTCGTCGTCGAACTCTGGCAGTAGCTTACGTTTTGGGTAGCTCTTTGTGTGGTGATCGTCGCCATATCTTTCTTCAGTGTCTAGCACTTTGTTCCATCTGCGATTGAGCGTTCCCTGTGCGGCTTTAAGCCGTTGCTTCTGCCTCTTCAGACTTCTTGCTGTGGCCATAAGCTTTCTGTGGAGGTTCTCTCGTTCCACGCGTTCTTCCGAAATGATGAATGCATCATCGTCCGGACTGTGTTCTTGTCCTGGGGCGGTTTGATGAACTCGTCCCTCTGGATCATTGTCTTCGGGCGTCTGCTCCGAACTATGCTCTGCGTGACCTAGTTTGTCCTGCTCCATCGCTGGTTCCGTTTGGTCGTTGTTGCCTTTGGGGTTGACCAGAGTATCCATCCTGCTGGCGCTCTTGCTGATATTTTTACTGTTGCTGGATTTGGAACGGCGTCTGCGCTGTCGCTTTGGTTTTTGCCCAAGGGTTTTATCTTCCGGATTGTCACCGTTGTCTTCCTTGGGCTTATCCACCATGTATATGTCATGTGACGAGGCGGGAATCCGGTACCCCATAGATTTTGAGTCTTCTCCTGCATCGTCGTCCATACCGTCGATGCCTTCGGAGTCGAAATCAAGCACGTCGGTTAAATCATCAACCATGGCTATCAAGTGGGTGGTGGGTGGGTAACGAATTTCTTCGCCGCCTGCTTCCCACTCGAGCCAGACATAATTCGGCCCGGAATTCTCTGTCAAAGAGAGAATTTTAAATGAGTTTAGTATGTCACCAAAGGGCGAGTGCTAAAAGACGTCCGCCGCGGTGAACTCCATCACCGAAACCTAACCAGGCTCGGCGGGCTCGGGGACGCGCGGACTAGAACCTACAACCGGATATGAATCCGAGGGTCCGAAGTCACAGGCTCCCTCAGAAGTGAGGCCTGTGTTCGGCTCCATCGCCGATGAGGGTACGTCCTGCGGGGCGGGGTCCAGCCTTCCATCCTTAGGCAACGCAACCTGCCCCGGATTTAGATCCGAGGCTTCTGCTGGGGCAATATCCCGAGCATCGTCTGACAGCAGGTCGAAGCCGTGCTCGTCGTGACTGTTCGGCACTCTTGGCGCTGGCCTAAATCCGTTGAAGATCAAGTCTCCGCGAATATCCACTGTGTAGTTCAAGTTTCCGAACCTAGTCATCAAAGTGATCACGTGATCCAAATCAACTAAACCATGTCCGATCATCACGTGAGATGGAGTAGTTTTCAATGGTGAACATCACTATGTTGATCATATCTACTATATCATTCACGTCCGACCTTTCGGTCTCCGTGTTCTGAGGCCATATCTGTATATGCTAGGCTCGTCAAGTTTAACCTGAGTATTCCGCGTGTGCAACTGTTTTGCACCCGTTGTATTTGAACGTAGAGCCTATCACACCCGATCATCACGTGGTGTCTCAGCACGAAGAACTTTCGCAATGGTGCATATTCAGGGAGAACACTTCTTGATAATTAGTGAGAGATCATCTTAAAATGCTACCGTCAATCAAAGTAAGATAAGATGCATAAAGGATAAACACCGTCGTCATCTTGTGCTTGTGATCTCCATCTCCGAAGCACCATCGTGATCACCATCGTCACCGGCTGATGACCCACAAGTGTAGGGGATCTATCGTAGTCCTTTCGATAAGTAAGAGTGTCGAACCCAACGAGGAGCAGAAGGAAATGATAAGCGGTTTTCAGTAAGGTTTTCTCTGCAAGCACTGAAATTGTAGGTAATAGATAGTTTTGTGATAAGATAAATAGTAACGAGCAAAAAGTAAATAAAGTAAATAAAGTGCAGCAAGGTGGCCCAATCCTTTATGTAGCAAAGGATAAGCTTGGACAAATTCTAATAATGAAGAAGGAGCTCCCGAGAACACATTGGGAATTATCGTCAAGCTAGTTTTCATCACGTTCATAAGATTCGCGTTTGGTACTTTGATAATTTGATATGTGGGTGGACTGGCACTTGGGTACTGCCCTAACATGGACAAGCATCCCACTTATGATTAACCCCTATTGCAAGCATCCGCAAGTACAAAAAGGAGTATTAAGGATTTTTGTATGCAGTTTGATAGGCCCATAATGCATCATCAAGTTTTTTGGACCAATTCTTCCTAGATCTATTCACAGTCTTTTGCAAATTTAATTTGAGCTCTCTATTGCTCAACTCTACTTGACCACTGGACTATGGATGATAAGGTGATGCTATTCTATGATTGACATCATACTTAGCGAGCATCTTACGGAAAGCACCATGAATAAAGTGTGAACCACCATCAGTCATAAGATATCTAGGGACTCCAAACCTCAGAAAAATAACTTCTTTAAGCATTTTAAAAGAAGTGTTATGATCAACACTACTAGTTGGAATAGCTTCTACCCACTTAGTAACGTAATCAACAGCAACTAAAATATGTGTATAACCATTGGAGGCAGGAAAAGGTCCCATATAATCAAAGCCCCAAACATTAAACGGTTCAATAACAAGAGAATAATTCATAGGCATTTCTTGACGTCTACTAATGTTACCTATTCTTTGACATTCATCACAAGATAAGACAAACTTACGAGCATCTTTGAAGAGAGTAGGCCAATAAAAACCAGATTGTAGTACCTTGTGTGCAGTTTTGTCTCCAGCGTGGTGTCCTCCATAAGATTCAGAGTGACACTTACGTAGGATCTGTTCTTGTTCATGCTCAGGCACACATCGTCTAATAACACCATCTACTCCTTCTTTATAAAGATGTGGGTCATCCCAGAAATAGTGTCTTAAATCATAAAAGAACTTTTTCTTTTGCTGGTATGTGAAACTAGGTGGTATATACTTAGCAACAATGTAATTAGCATAGTCAGCATACCAATGAGCAGTACGAGAAGCATTGACGACCGCTAATTGTTCATCAGGAAAGCTATCATTAATAGGCAGTGGGTCATCAAGAACATTCTCTAACCTAGACAAGTTGTCTGCAACGGGGTTCTCAGCTCCCTTTCTATCAATAATATGCAAGTCAAATTCTTAGAGCAAGAGAACCCATCTAATGAGTCTAGGCTTAGCATCTTTCTTTTCCATAAGATGTTTAATAGCAGCATTATTAGTGTGAATAGTAACTTTGGAATCAACAATATAAGGTCTAAACTTATCACATGCAAACACAACTGCTAAGAACTCTTTTTCAGTAGTAGCATAATTTCTCTGGGCAGTACCAAGAGTCTTACTAGCATACTGGATAACATTCAATTTCTTATCGACTCTTTGCCCTAAAACAGCACCTACAACATAATACCTAGCATCGCACATAATTTCAAAAGGTAAATTCCAATCAGGTGGCTGAACAATAGGTGCAGTGATCAAAGCTTTCTTAAGTGTTTCAAATGCTTCTACACAATCATCATCAAAGAAAAAAGGAATATCTTTTTGCAATAAATTAGTCAGAGGCCTAGAGATTTTAGAAAAGTCCTTAATGAACCTCCTATAAAAGCCGGCGTGACCAAGGAAACTTCTTATACCTTTTATGTCCTTGAGACATGGCATCTTTTCAATAGCATCAACTTTGGCTTTATCAACTTCAATACCTCTCTCGAAAATCTTGTGCCCCAAGACAATTCCTTCATTAACCATAAAGTGACACTTTTCCCAATTCAGGACGAGACTAGTGTCTTCGCATCTCTGCAAAACTCGATCAAGGTTTCTCAAACAATCATCGAAAGAGGATCCATAGACGGAGAAGTCATCCATGAATACCTCACAAATCTTTTCACAAAAATCAAAGAATATAGCCATCATGCATCTTTGAAAGGTAGCAGGTGCATTACATAAACCAAAAGGCATACGTCTATAAGCAAAAGTACCAAAAGGGCAAGTAAAAGTAGTTTTAGATTGATCCTTCCCTGACACATGTATTTGAGAGAAGCCAGAATAACCATCTAGAAAGCAAAAATGTGTGTGTCTGGATAGCCTTTCTAGCATTTGATAAATAAAAGGTAAAGGGTAATGATCTTTCTTAGTAGCTTTATTTAACTTACGGAAATCAATTACCATCCTATAACCTGTAATAATTCTTTGCGGGATCAGTTCATCTTTGTCGTTAGGAACAACGGCAATACCTCCCTTTTTAGGGACACAATGGACAGGGCTTACCCATTCACTATCAGCAATGGGATAAATAATACCTGCCTCAAGGAGCTTTAGAATCTGCTTTCTTACCACTTCCTTCATTTTGGGATTTAATCGTCTTTGAGGATCTCTAACTGGCTTGGCATCTTTCTCTACTGAAATTTTGTGTTGACATAATGTGGGATTAATGCCCTTAAGATCATCCAGAGTATATCCAATAGCAGCTCGGTGCTTCTTTAGAGTTTTCAATAATCTTTCTTCTTCTTTCTCTGAAAGGTTAGCACTAATAATAACAGGATATATTTATTTTTCATCAAGATAAGCATACTTAAGATTATCAGGTAAGGGTTTGAGTTCAAACACGGGATCACCCTTGGGTGGAGGGGGATCCCCAAGAATTTCAACGGGAAGGTTATGTTTCAGCATAGGTTCCTATTTAAGGAACACCTCATCTATTTCTTCCCTTTACTTCATAAACATATCGTTTTCATGGTCTAGCAAATATTGTTCTAACGGATCAGTTGGAGGAACAACAATGGAAGCAAGACCAATAATTTCATCCATGCTAGATGGTTCCCTTTCACAAGGTTGTCTACTAAACTTGGCAAAATTAAACTCATGAGACATACCATCTATGCCAACAGTGACAATATTCCTTTCACAATTAATCTTAGCACTAGCTGTATTCAAGAAGGATCTACCAAAAATAATGGGACAAAAATCATCTTGTGGGGAAGCAAGAACAAGAAAATCGGCAGGGTATTTAACCTTCCCACACAAAACTTCAACATCTCTAACAATCCCAATAGGTTTGATGGTATCCCTATTAGCAAGCTTAATAGTAACATCAATGTCTTCTAATTCAATAGGTTCAATGCCGTGCATAATTTCTTTATAAAGTTCATAAGGTATCTCACTAGCACTAGCACCCATATCACATAAGCCATGATAACAATGATCTCCTATTTTAACAGAAATAACAGGCATGCCTACAACAGGTCTACGTGTCTTAGTACCAGGTCTAGCAATATTAGCAGTCTCACCCAAGAAAGAAATAACATGCCCATCTAAATCCTCATCCAAGAGATCTTTAACCATAGCAATACTAGGTTCAACATTAATTTTCTCAGGAGGTGTATAGGTCCTAGTATTACTCTTACGAACAATAGTCGAAGCTTTATCATGATCTTTTATCCTAACAGGAAAAGGAGGTTTTTCAACATAAGCAGTAGGAACAATAGGATCACTATATGTAATAGTCTTTTCTTCGACTGTAATAGGTGCAACTACCTTCACTTCAACAGGAGGATTATATTTAAACCACTTCTATTTAGGGAGATCAACGTGAGTAGCAAAAGATTCACAAAAAGTAGCTACTATCTCAGAGTCAAGTCCATACTTAGAGCTAAATCCACGGAAAGCATCAGTATCCATAAAAGATTTAACACAATCGAACTTAGGTGTCATACCTGACTCCTTACCATCGTCGGAACCCCAATCTTTAGAGTCGCATTTAATTCTTTCCAATGAGTCCCATTTGAAATCAATAGTCTTCAGCATATAAGAACCAACACAGGAAGTATCGAGCAGGTTGCGATTATCAAGAGAAAGCCAAGCATAAAAATTCTGAATAATCATTTCCCGAGAGAGCTCATGATTGGGGAATGAATACAACATTGACTTAAGCCTCCCCCAAGCTTAAGCGATGCTTTCTCCTTCGCGAGGCCAGAAATTATATATGTAATTACGGTCACGATGAACAAGATGCATAGGATAAAACTTCTGGTGAAATTACAACTTCAATCGCTTATAATTCCAAGATCTCGTATCATCACATAGCCTATACCATGTCATTGCATCTCCCTTCAAAGATAAAGGGAAGACCTTCCTTTTGACAACATCATCGGGAATACCCGCAAGCTTAAATAATCCACAAACTTCATCCACAAAGATAAGGTGTAAATCGGGATGCAATGTTCCGTCTCCTGCAAAAGGATTAGCTAACAGTTTTTCTATCATACCCAATGGAATCTCAAAGTGAATATTTTCATAAAGTTCAGTAGGTTGAGGAGCATCTCTTTGCTCTTCTAGTTGGGGTGAAGATACCCCAAACAAGCCCCTCAAACGATTAGTTTCCATAGTGACAAGTAACAAAAAATTTCAGCACACTATATAAATGTTTCCTTACCAAGTTCCACTCACCAAAAGCGCTACACTCACCGGCAACGGCGCCAGAAAAGAGTCTTGATGACCCACAAGTGTAGGGGATATATCGTAGTCCTTTCGATAAGTAAGAGAGTTGAACCCAACGAAGAGCAGAAGGAAATGATAAGCGGTTTTCAGTAAGATTTTCTCTGCAAGCACTGAAATTGTAGGTAATAGATAGTTTTGTGAGAAGATAAATAGTAACGAGCAAAAAGTAAATAAAGTAAATAAAGTGCACCAAGGTGGCCCAATCCTTTATGTAGCAAAGGATAAGCCTGGACAAATTCTAATAATGAAGAAGGAGCTCCCGAGGACACATTGGGAATTATCGTCAAGCTAGTTTTCATCACGTTCATAAGATTCGCGTTCGGTACTTTGATAATTTGATATGTGGGTGGACCGGTACTTGGGTACTGCCCTAACTTGGACAAGCATCCCACTTATGATTAACCCCTATTGCAAGCATCCACAACTACAAAAAGGAGTATTAAGGTAAACCTAACCACAGCATTAAACATATGGGTCCATATCAACCCCTAACGAAGCAACACATAAACTAGGGTTTAAGCTTCTGTCACTCTAGCAACCCATCATATACTTATTACTTCCCCATGCCTTCCTCTAGGCCCAAATAATGGTGAAGTGTCATGTAGTCGACATTCACATAACACCACTAGAGGAAAGACAACATACATCTCATCAAAATATCGAACGAATACCAAATTTACATGACTACTAATAGCAAGACTTCACTCATGTCCTCAGGAACAAACGTAACTACTCACAAAGCATATTCATGTTCATAATCAGAGGATTAATAATATGCATAAAGGATCTGAAAATATGATCTTCCACCAAGTAAACCAATTAGCATCAACTACAAGGAGTAATCAACACTACTACCAACCCACATGTACCAATTTGTGGTCTTGATACAAGATTGGATACAAGAGATGAACTAGGGTTTTGAGAGGAGATGGTGCTAGTGAAGGTGTTGATGGAGATTGACCCCCTCCCGATGATAGGATCGTTGGTGATGACGTTGGTGATGATTTCCCCCTCCCGGAGGGAAGTGTCCCCGGCAGAACAGCTCCGTCAGAGCCCTAGATTGATTCCGCCAAGGTTCCGCCTCGTGGCGGCGGAGTTTCATCCCGTAAGCTTGCCCATGATTTTTTCCAGGGTAAAAGTGATGATATAGCAGAAGATGGACGTCGGAGGCCCACCAAGGGGGCCAGGAGATAGGGGGCCGTGCCCTATAGGGGGCGGCCCCCTGTCTCCTGGACAGGGTGTGGCCCCCCTGGCCTATTTCTTTCGCTCATAAATTCTTATTAAATCCAAAAAGTTGTTTCGTGGAGTTTGGGACTTTTGGGTTGTGCGAATAGGTTTCAATGTTTGCTCCTTTTCCAGCCAGAATTCCAGCTGCCGGCATCCCCCTCTTCATGGTAAACCTTGTAAAATAAGAGAGAATAGCCATAAGTATTGAGATAAAATGTGTAATAACAGCCCATAATGCAATAAATATTGATATAAAATCATGATGCAAATTGGACGTATCACCGGCGCGACACCTTGATCTCCATCGTAGCATCGTTGTCGTTTACGCCATCTATTGCTTCTACGACCATCGCTACCGCTTAGTGATAAAGTAAAGCAATTACAGGGCGTTTGCATTTCATACAATAAAGCGACAACCATATGGCTCCTGCCAGTTGCCGATAACTTCGGTTACAAAACATGATCATCTCATACAATAAAATATAGCATCACGTCTTGACCATATCACATCACAACATGCCCTGCAAAAACAAGTTAGATGTCCTCTACTTTGTTGTTGCAAATTTTACGTGGCTGCTATGGGCTGAGCAAGAACCATTCTTACCTACGCATCAAAAGCACAATGATAGTTCGTCAAGTTAGTGATGTTTTAACCTTCACAAGGACCGGGCGTAGCCACACTCAGTTCAACTAAAGTTGGAGAAACAAACACCCGTCAGCCACCTGTGTGCAAAGCACGTCGGTAGAATCAGTCTCGCGTAAGCGTACGCGTAATGTCGGTCCGAGCCGCTTCATCCAACAATACTGCCAAACCAAAGTATGACATGCTGGTAAGCAGTATGACTTGTATCGCCCACAACTCACTTGTGTTCTACTCGTGCATATAACATCTACACAGAAAACCAGGCTCTGATACCACTGTTAGGTAACGTAGTAATTTCAAAAAAATTCCTACGCACACGCAAGATCATGGTGATGCATAGCAACGAGAGGAGAGAGTGTGTCCAAGTACCATCGTAGACCGAAAGCGGAAGCATTAGAACAACGCGGTTAATGTAGTCGTACGTCTTCACGGCCCGACCGATCAAGCACCGAAACTACGGCACCTCCGAGTTCTAGCACATGTTCAGCTCGATGACGTCCCTCGAACTCCAATCCAGCCGAGTGTCGAGGGAGAGTTCCGTCATCACGATAGCGTGGTGACGATCTTGATGTTCTACCGTCGCAGGGCTTCACCTAAGCACCGCTACAATATTATCGAGGAGGACTATGATGGAGGGGGGCACCGCACATGGCTAAGAGATCAAGAGATCAATTGTTGTGTCTAGAGGTGCCCCCTGCCCCCGTATATAAAGGAGCCAGGGGGGAGGGGGAGGCCTGCCTAGGAGGGGGCGCGCCAAGGGGAGTCCTACTCCCACCGGGAGTAGTACTCCCTCCTTCCTTGTTGGACTAGGAGAAGGGGGGAAGGAGAGGGAGAGAGAGAGGAAGGAAAAGGGGGCCGCCCCCTCTCCTTGTCCTATTCGGACCATGGGGAGGGGCGTGCGGCCCTGCCCTTGCCTCCTCTCCTCTTCTCCACTAAGGCCCATGTAGGCCCATTAAGCCCCCGGGGGGTTCCGGTAACCCCCGGTACTCCGGTAAAATCCCGATTTCACCCGGAACACTTCTGACATCCAAATGTAGGCTTCCAATATATCAATCTTCATGTCTCGACCATTTCGAGACTCCTCGTCATGTCCGTAATCACATCCGGGACTCCGAACACACTTTGGTACATCAAAAACTCATAAACTCATAATATAACTGTCATCGAAACCTTAAGCGTGCGGACCCTACGGGTTCGAGAACTATGTAGACATGACCGAGACACGTTTCCGGTCAATAACCAATAGCAGAACCTGGATGCTCATATTGGCTCCTACATATTCTACGAAGATCTTTATCGGTCAAACCGCATAACAACATACGTTGTTCCCTTTGTCATTGGTATGTTACTTGCCCGAGATTCGATCATCGGTATCCCAATACCTAGTTCAATCTTGTTACCGGCAAGTCTCTTTACTCGTTACGTAATGCGTCATTTCGTAACTAACTCATTAGCTACATTGCTTGCAAGGCTTATAGTGATGTGCATTACCGAGAGGGCCCAGAGATACCTCTCCGACAATCGGAGTGACAAAACCTAATCTCGAAATACGCCAACTCAACATGTACCTTTGGAGACACCTGTAGAGCTCCTTTATAATCACCCAGTTACGTTGTGACGTTTGGTAGCACACAAAGTGTTCCTCCGATAAATGGGAGTTGCATAATCTCATAGTTGTAGGAACATGTATAAGTCATGAAGTAAGCAATAACAACATACTGAACGATCAAGTGCTAAGCTAACGGAATGGGTCATGTCAATCACATCATTCTACTAATGATGTGATCCCGTTAATCAAATGACAACTCATGTCTACGGTTAGGAAACATAACCATCTTTGATTAATGAGCTAGTCAAGTAGAGGCATGCTAGTGACATTAAGTTTGTCTATGTATTCACACATGTATCATGTTTCCGGTTAATACAATTCTAGCATGAATAATAAACATTTATCATGATATAAGGAAATAAATAATAGCTTTATTATTGCCTCTAGGGCATATTTCCTTCAGAGCCCACTCCGGCACCCTGCCGGAGTGGGAGATCATCACCGGTGGCCATCTTCATCATCCCGGCGGCCACCATGATGAGGAGGGAGTAGTCCACCCTCGGGGTTGAGGGTTTGTACCAGTAGCTATGTATTTAATCTCTCTCGCGCGCAATCTTGAGATGTCACAATATTGATGTATCATGGGTTTTGTTAACACAGATGGATCATATGATGTTTCTCCCCTCTCTACAATTGTTGTGATGAATTGAGTCTTTACCCTTTGAAGTTTTGTCTTGTCGGATTGAATGTTCAGATATAAGAACACATGATATATGTCTTGCATATGAAAACCCGTGGTGACAATGGGGGTATTATTTTGATTCACTTGATATATGTTATGGCACTCAACTTGCGTATTCTCGAGGTGACTTTGGGGTAATCTATGCATAGGGTTGATGCACGTTTTTATTATCTTTTCTCCGATAGAAACTTTGGGGTCCCCTTGTAGTTCTTTGTGTGGATTGAGTATTATGAATCTGATTTTTTTGATACATATCGTATAATTAACGCTTGGGTACTCGCGGTGACATTGGGGTATGTAGGTGACATTAGAGTAGGTTGATATGCATCATATGGTGTTATTTTAGTACGAACTCTTGATTAGATCAATCGAAAAGAATAGCTTGCTGTTATTTTTGTACGAACTCTAGGATAGATTGATCGGAAAGAATAGCTTTTAGGTGGTTTCGTACCCTACAAACATTTTCTATCTTTTGTTCTCCTCTAGTAGGAACTCGGGAGTGATTCTTTATTGCACTTTGAGGGATAATCATATGGTCCAACTATGTTAGCATTGTTGAGAGATTGCACTAGTGAAAGTATGCACCCTAGGCCTCATTTTCCATCATTGCAATACCGTTTGTGCTCCATTTTACTATTTACTACCTTGCTGTTTTTTATTGTTCGCACTACAAAAACTCATATCTACTATCCATACTACACTTTTATCACCATCTCTTTGCCGAACTAGTGCACCTATACAATTTACCATTGTATTGGGTGTGTTGGGGACACAAGAGATTTCTTGTATTTGATTGTAGGGTTACTTGAGAGATACTATCTTCATCCTACGCTCCCACGGATTGATAAACCTTAGGTCATCCACTTGAGGGAAAATTGCTACAGTCTTACAAAACTCTGCGCTTGGAGGCCCAACACGAGTCTACAAGAATAAAGTTGCGTAGTAGACATCAAGCTCTTTTTTGGTGCCATTGCCGGGGAGGTGAGTGCTTGAAGGTATATCTTTAGATCTTGCAATCGTATCTTTTAGTTTCTTGTTTTATCAGTAGTTTGGTTTATAAAAGAAAACTACATAAAGAATAGAATTGAGGTTGCATCATATTATTAATCATCTTTATAATATCTTTCTTGAAAATGATGGTTCGGAAAATTGTGCTCAATTGATAGAAGAAGAATTTAATAAAATGATTGGCATGAATGATGAGCATGATGGCAATGTTGTTAGTATGAATTCTTTGAACATCCATGATGTTAATGATATGCAAAGCTACAAGCTTGCAGATTCTATGTTTGATGAAGATGATATTTTTACTCCCCCAAGTTTTGATAAGATAAATTATTATGATGATAGCATGCCTCCTATTTATGATGATTATAATGATGAAAGTGGATTTGTAGAGGTCGTGACTTTATTTAGTGATGAATCCACCATTTTGGATGAGGCCTCAATTTACTATGATAACAAGGTTGGTAATTATGATGATTATGGTGATGACATGTATGCTATAAAGAATAATGATCACCATGAAACTTGTCATCATGATTTTAATTTTCACTCTCATGATAGTTATTTTGTTGAGTTTGCTCCCACTACTACTGATGAGAAGAAATTTGCTTATGTGGAGAGTAATAAGCTTTCTATGCTTATGTGTCACGAAAAGAATGCTTTATGTGATGGTTATATGGTTGAATTTCTTCATGATGCTACTTAAAATTATCATCAGAGTGGAACATATGCTTTTACATATCTCATTAATATCAAGTTTCTTCTCTATGTGTTGAAAGTTTTGAAGTTATGCATGTTTTGCCTTCCTATGCTAGTTTATTCTTGTTCCCATGAATTATTCGCTCAAAAAATCCCTATGCGTATGAAGTGGGTTAGGCTTAAATGTGCTAGTCATATTCTTCATGATGCTATCTTTATATTTCAATTCTTACCTCTTATGCGAGCATCATTGAAATCATCATGCCTAGCTAAAAGGCATTAAAGAAAAGTGCTTGTTAGGAGGCAACCCAACACTTTTACCTACTGTTTTTGTGTGTTAAAATGATTAGGATACTGTATTAATCATGTTTTATTGTTTTTGTTTCAATAAAGTGCCAAGTAAAGCCTTTGGGATCATGTTGGGTGATAGTTGATTTGATCTTGCTGAAAAACAGAAAATTTTGCGCTCACGAAAATAACTCTCAGTTTTAATAGAAGAGTGATTTTGAGTTGATTCTTTTCGCAGAAGATTAATATACAAATTTCTCACGTGGTCTTAATTTTTTCATAATTTTTGGAGTATCAGAAGTATGGTTTGAGTACAGATTACTAGAGACTGTTCTGCTTTTGACAGATTCTGTTTTCAATGCATAGTTTGCTTGTTTCCTTGTTTCTATGGTTTATATTGCTCAATATAAATTGTGGAAATGATATGCCACAGTAGAAATTTTGTGGAAAAAATTATGAATTTTGTCTTTGACAGTACCAAAAGTTAAATGGTTTGCTCTTTATCATACTAACCTATCTCACAAAGTTCCGTTAAGTTATGTGTGATTGAAGTTTTCAAGTTTTGGGTGGGATGTCGATATGAGGAGAATAAGGAGTGAAAAAAACCCTAAGATTGGGGATTCCCAAGGCACCCCAAGTTAATATCCAAGGAAGATCCAAGCAACTAAGCTTGGGGATGCCCCGGAAGGCATCCCCTCTTTCGTCTCCAACATTATCGGTAACCTCACTTGAAGCTATGTTTTCATTCGTCACATGATATGTGTTTTTCTTGGAGCATCAATTATTGTTAGGATTTGCTTGCTGTTATTTATAATAATGTTTTGCATCTTTTATTTCAATAAAATTGGCAATGCTAGCCTTTGCCGTGCTCATTTTGCAAGTTTACATGTTGCTGTTTCAAAACAGAAAGTTTATCGCTGTTGCCAAAATTCCCTAGAAAAGTCAGAATGTGATAAAATGCTGAAACTTTTTGCAAAATAAGATATGATAAATTTTCTAAAGTGTGGTTGTTTTTCAGAATTTTTAGGGTTAGGGAAGTATGATGAATCTTGCATTCTTTATAGACTGTACTATTTTGGCAGATTGCTGTTATGGTTGCATTGTTTGCATATGTTTGCTTGTTTGATGATTCTATTTTCGGATAGGACTATTAAATATGCAGAGGCATTTAGTATGCAATTTTGAATAATAATTTTAGTAATTTTTTACAGTAGAGAATGATGAGGTTTTGCATTGATTTATACTAACTTATCTCACGAGTTCTTGTTGAGTTTTGTGTGGATGAAGTTTTTGAGATTTAGGGAAACCGTGATATGAGAGGAATTAAGGATACACAAAAGTTCAATCTTGGGGATGTCCAAGGCATCCCAAGTTAATATTCCAAGAATTGTCAAGCATCTAAGCTTGGGGACGCCCCGGTAGGCATCCCACCTTTCTTCTTCAACAATTATCGGTTAGTATCGGTTGAGCCTAAGTTTTTGCTTCTTCACATGATGTGTGATATTCTTGGAATGTCATTTTGCTTTGTTTTGCTTGTTTTTTAATAAGATAATTAGATCTGAAAGTTTTTAAATACTCCCTCCGTTCACTTTCGTAAGTCATTTCAGACAGCTCAAAATGGGATGTTTTGTACATTGTCTGAAATATCTTCAAGGTCTTATAAAAGTGAATAGAGGGAGTATAAAAGAGTCCTCAAATAGCTACCCATTTACATAACTGCTCACTTGATCTTCACTTATATCTTTTTGGAGTAGTTTGTCATTTACTCTCGTGCTTCACTTATATCCTATGAGTAAATTGTTGAATGAATTGAATATCATGAAGTTGGAATTATAAAATCGTATCATGCCTACTGGTAGCTTCACATTGGGTTTAGAAAGTGAAATCTTTTGAGGCTTGACAATCACAATATTGGTTATACAAGCAATTCATGAATGATTAGTAGAAGCAAGAGAACTTTCACATGCAAATACACTATTTTGGGAATCTTTTGTGATTGTGATCCCCCATCAAAATATTATATGCCAAAATTGTTGATGTTGGTCAAGGAAGACAACGTAATGATTTATGTTTGTTCATATTCACATAGAAGTTATATTGTCATAGATCCTTCAACATGTGGTGCTTGTGTTGGGTAACGTAGTAATTTCAAAATTTTCCTACGCACACGCAAGATCATGGTGATGATATAGCAACGAGGGGAGAGTGTTGTCTACGTACCCTCGTAGACCGAAGCGGAAGCGTTGACGCAACGTAGAGGAAGTAGTCGTACGTCCTCCCAGTCCGACCGATCCAAGCACCGTTACTCCGGCACCTCCGAGTTCTTGACATGCGTACAACTCGATGACGCACCCTCGATCTCCGATCCAGCAAAGGCTCGAGGGGAGTTCCACCTGACAACGTGGTGGCGATCTTGATGTTCTCGATTGCGGGCTTCGCCTAAGCACCGCTACAATATGACCGAGCTGTAATATCGTGGAGGGGGCACCGCACACGGCTAAGGAACGATCAATGATCAACTTGTGTGTTCTAGGGTGCCCCTACCCCGTATATAAAGGAGGGAGGGAGGAGGTGGCCGGCCCAAGGAGGGCGCCATAGGAGGAGGAAACCTACTCCAAGTAGGTTTCCCTCTTTCCTTATCTTATTTGGAGGGAAGGAAGGAGTACTAGTAGTAGGAAGGAGTACTAGTAGTAGGAAAGAAGAGGGGAAGGAGAAGCGAAGGGGGCCCCCTCCCCAGTCGGATTGGGCTTGGGGCGCGCCTCCCTTTATCCTTCTCCTTCCTCCTACATGGGCCCAATAAGGCCCATATACTTCCCGGGGTTCGGTAACCTCCGGAGCTCCTGATATTCCCAAACTCTTCCTAACCTTTCCGGTGTCCAAATATATCCGTCCAATATATCAATCTTTATGTCTCGACCATTTCGAGACTCCTCGTCATGTACGTGATCATATCCGGGACTCCGAACAAACTTCAGTACATCAAAATTCATAAACTCATAATATAATTGTCATCGAAACCTTAAGCGTGCGGACCCTACGGTTCGAGAACGATGTAGACATGACTGAGACATGTCTCTGGTCAATAACCAATAGCGGGACCTGGATGCCCATATTGGTTCCTACATATTCTACGAAGATCTTTATCGGTCAAACCGCACAACAACATACGTTGTTCCCTTTGTCATCGGTATGTTACTTGTCCGAGATTCGATCGTCGGTATCAATACCTAGTTCAATCTCGTTACCGACAAGTCTCTTTACTCGCTTCGTAATACTTCATCTCATAACTAACTCATTAGTTACATGCTTGCAAGGCTTAGGTGATGAGCATTACCGAGAGGGCCCAGAGATACCTCTCCAACAATCGGAGTGACAAATCCTAATCTCGAATTATGCTAACTCAACATGTACCTTCGGATACACCTGTAGTACTCCTTTATAATCACCCAGTTACGTTGTGACGTTTGGTAGTACCCAAAGTGTTCCTCCGTGGTAGGAGTTACACAATTCTCATAGTTACAGGAACATGTATAAGTCATGAAGGAAGCAATAGCAGAATACTAAACGATCAAGTGCTAAGCTAACGGGATGGGTCATGTCAATCACATCATTCTCCTAATGATGTGATCCCATTGATCAAATGACAACACATGTCTATGGTTAGGAAACATAACCATCTTGGATTAATGAGCTAGTCAAGTAGAGGCATACTAGTGACTATATGTTTGTCTATGTATTCACACATGTATCATGTTTCCGGTTATTACAATTCTAGCATGAATAATAAACATTTATCATGATATGAGGAAATAAATAATAACTTTATTATTGCCTCTAGGGCATATTTCCTTGATCTCCCACTTGCACTAGAGTCAATAATCTAGATTACACAAGAATGATTCTAACACCCATGGAGTCTTGGTGCTGATCATGTTTTGCTCGTGAGAGAGGCTTAGTCAACGGGTCTGCAACATTCAGATCTGTATGTATCTTGCAAATCTCTATGTCTCCCACTTGGACTTGGTCCCGAATGGAATTGAAGCGTCTCTTGATGTGCTTGGTCCTCTTGTGAAATCTGTATTCCTTTGCCAAGGCAATTGCACCAATTATCACGAAGATCTTCATTGGTCCCGATGCACTAGGTATAACACCTAGATCGGAAATGAACTCCTTCATCCGACTCCTTCATTTGCTGCTTTAGAAGTAGCTATGTACTCCGCTTCACATGTAGATCCCGCTACGACGCTTTGTTTAGAACTGCACCAACTCACAGCTCCACCGTTTAATATAAACACGTATCCGGTTTGCGATTTAGAATCGTCGGATCGATGTCAAAGCTTCGATCGGCGTAACCATTTACGACTAGCTCTTTGTCACCTCCATATCGAGAAACATATCCTTAGTCCTTTTCGGTATTTCAGGATGTTCTTGACCGCTGTCGATGATCCACTCTGGATTACTTTGGTACCTACCGCCAAGCTTATTGCTAAGCATACGTCAGTCCGGTACACAACATTGCATACATGATAGAGCCTATGGCTGAAGCATAGGAACACCTTTCATTTTCTCTCTATCTTCTGCTTTGTGGTCGGGCATTGAGTTTGACTCAACTTCACACCTTGTAGCACGGCAAGAATCCTTTCTTTGCTCGATCCATTTTGAACTTTTCAAAATTTTGTCAAGGTATGTGCTTTGTGAAAGTCCTATTAAGCGTCTTGATCTATCTCTATAGATCTTGATGCCCAATATGTAAGCAGCTTCACGAGGTCTTTCATTGAAAAACTTTTATTCAAGTATCCCTTTATGCTATCCAGAAATTCTATATCATTTCCAATTAATAATATGTCATCAACATATAAAACTAGAAATGCTCTGAGCTCCCACTCACTTTCTTGTAAATACAGGCTTCTCCAAAAGCACATATAAAACTATATGCTTTGATCACACTGTCAAAGCGTTTATTCCAACTCCGAGATGCTTGCACCACCATAAATGGAGCGCTGGAGCTTGCACACTTTGTCGAGACCTTTTGGATCAACAAAACCTTGAGCTGCATCATATACAACTCTTCTTCTAGAAATCGATTCAATAATGCAGTCTTGACATCCATTTGCCAAATTTCATAATCATGAAATGCAGCAATAGCCAACATGATTCGGACAGACTTAAGCATCGCCACTGGTGAGAAAGTCTCATCGTAGTCAACCCTTGAACTTGTCGAAAACCTTTTGCATCAAGTCGAGCTTTGTAGACGATAACATTACCATCGGCGTCGGTCTTCTTCTTAAAGATCCATTTATTCTCAATGGCTTGCCGATCATCGGGCAAGTCAACCAAAGTCCATACTTTGTTTTCATACATGGATCCTATCTCAGATTTCATGGCCTCTAGCCATTTTGCGAATCTGGGCTCATCATCGCTTCCTCATAGTTCGTAGGTTCATCATGGTCAAGTAACATGACTTCCGAATAGGATTTCCGTACCACTCAGTGCGGATCTTACTCTAGTAGACCTCGAGGTTCAAGAGAAACTTGATCTGAAGTTTCATGATCAATATCATTAGCTTCCTCACTAATTGGTGTAGTTGTCACGGAACCGGTTCTTGTGATGAACTACTTTCAATAAGGGAGTAGATACTGATTATCTCATCAAGTTCTACTTTCCTCCCACTCACTTCTTTCGAGAGAAATTCCTTCTCTAGAAAGGATCCGAATTTAGCAACGAAAATCTTGCCCTCAGATCTGTGATAGAAGGTGTACCCAATAGTCTCCTTTGGGTATCCTATGAAGACATGTTTCTCCGATTTGGGTTCGAGGTTATCTGGTTGAAGTTTCTTCACATAAGCATCGCAGCCCCAAACTTTGAGAAACGACAACTTTGGTTTCTTGCCAAACCATAGTTCATAAGGCGTTGTCTCAACGGATTTTGATGGTGCCCTATTTAATGTGAATGCGGCCATCTCTAAAACATAACCCCAAAACGATAGCGGTAAATCGGTAAGAGACATCATAGATCGCACCATATCAAGTAAAGTACGATTACGACGTTCGGACACACCATTTCGTTGTGGTGTTCCAGGTGGCGTGAGTTGCGAAACTATTCCACATTGTTTCAAATGTAAACCAAACTCGTAACTCAAATATTCTCCTCCATGATCAGATCGTAGAAACTTTATTTTCTTGTTACGATGATTTTCTACTTCACTCTGAAATTCTTTGAACTTTTCAAATGTTTCAGACTTGTGCTTCATCAAGTAGATATACCCATATCTGCTCAAATCATCTGTGAAGGTGAGAAAATAACGATATCCGCCACGAGCCTCAACATTCATCGGCCACATACATCTCAGTATGTATGATTTCCAACAAATCTGTTGCTCTCTCCATAGATCCGGAGAACGGTGTTTTGGTCATCTTGCCCATGAGGCACGGTTCGCAAGTACCAAGTGATTCATAATCAAGTGATTCCAGAAGTCCATCAGTATGGAGTTTCTTCATGCGTTTTACACGATATGACCTAAACAAAGATTACCACAAATATGTTGCACTATCATTATCAACTCTGCATCTTTTGGCTTCAACATTATGAATATGTGTATCACTACTATCGAGATTCAATAAAATAGACCACTCTTCAAGGGTGCATGACCATAAAAGATATTACTCATATAAATAGAACAACCATTATTCTCTGATTTAAATGAATAACCGTCTCGCATCAAACAAGATCCAGATATAATGTTCATGCTCAACGCAGCACCAAATAACAATTATTCAGGTCTAAAACTAATCCCGATGGTAGATGTAGAGGTAGCGTGCCGACCGCGATCACATCGACTTTGGAACCATTTCCCACGCCGCATCGTCACCTCATCCTTAGCTAATCTTCGCAATCCGTAGTCCCTGTTTGAGTTGCAAATGTTAGCAATAGAACCAGATCAAATACCAGTGCTCTTGAGCATTAGTAAGGTACACATCAATAACATGTATATCACATATACCTTTGTTCACTTTGCCATCCTTCTTATCCGCCAAATACTTGGGGCAGTTCCGCTTCGATGTCGATCGCTTGCGATAGAAGCACTCGTTTCAGGCTTAGGTCCAGACTTGGGTTTCTTCTCTTGAGCAGCAACTTGTTTGCTGTTCTTTTGAAGTTCCTTCTTCTTCCCTTTGCCCTTTTCTTGAAACCAGTGGTCTTGTTGACCATCAACATTTGATGCTCCTTTTGATTTCTACCTCCATGACTTTCAAAGCATCGCGAAGAGCTCGAGAATAGTCTTGTTCATCCCTTGCATATTATAGTTCATCTCAAAGCTCTTGTAGCTTGGTGGCGATGATTGGAGAATTACATCAATGATGCTATCATCCGGAAGATTAACTCCCAGTTGAATCAAGTGATTATTATACCCATACATTTTGAGTATATGCTCACCGTGAACTCGTTCTCCTCCATCTTGCAGCTATAGAACTTATTGGAGACTTCATATCTCTCAATCCGGGCATTTGCTTGAAATATTAACTTCAATTCCTGGAACATCTCATATGCTCCATGACGTTCAAAACGTCGTTGAAGACCCGGTTCTAAGCCGTAAAGCATGGCACACTGAACTATAGAGTAGTCATCAGCTTTGCTCTGCCAGACGTTCTTAACATCGTCGGTTGCATCAGCGAAGAAGCACGCACCCAGCGGTGCTTCCAGGCGTAACTCTTACATGCAGCAATGAGGATAATCCTCGAGTTACGGACCCGATCCGTGTAATTGCTACCATCATCTTTCAACTTTGCTTTCTCAAGGAACGCATTAAAATTCAACGGAACAACAAAGACGAGCCATCTATCTACAAACAAACATAGACAAGCAAAATACTATCAGGTACTAAGTTCATGATAAATTTAAGTTCAATTAATCATATTACTAAAGAACTCCCACTTAGACAGACATCTCTCTAGTCATCTAAGTGATTACGTGATCCAAATCAACTAAACCATGTTCGATCATCACGTGAGATGGAGTAGTTTCAATGGTGAACATCTCTATGTTGATCATATCTACTATATGATTCACGCTCGACCTTTCGGTCTCCGTGTTCCGAGGCCATATCTATATATGCTAGGCTCGTCAAGTATAAACTGAGTATTCCGTGTGTGCAACTGTTTTGCACCCGTTGTATTTGAACGTAGAGCCTATCACACCCGATCATCACGTGGTGTCTCAGCACGAAGAACTTTCGCAACGGTGCATACTCAGGGAGAACACTTCTTGATAATTAGTGAGAGATCATCTTAAAATGCTACCGTCAATCAAAGCAAGATAAGATGTATAAAGGATAAACATCACATGCAATCAATATAAGTGATATGATATGGCCATCATCATCTTGTGCTTGTGATCTCCATCTTCGAAGCACCGTCGTGATCACCATCGTCACCGGTAGCGACACCTTGATCTCCATCGTAGCATCGTTGTCGTTCGCCATCTATTGCTTCTCGACTATCGCTACCGCTTAGTGATAAAGTAAAGCAATTACAGAGCGTTGCATTTCATACAATAAAGTGACAACCATATGGCTCCTGCCGATTGCCGATAACTTTGGTTACAAAACATGATCATCTCATACAATAAAATATAGCATCATGTCTTGGCCATATCACATCACAACATGCCGTGCAAAAACAAGTTAGACGTCCTCTACTTTGTTGTTGCAAATTTTACGTGGCTGCTACGGGCTTAAGCAAGAACCTATCTCACCTCGCATCAAAACCACAACGATAGTTTGTCAAGTTGATGTTGTTTTAACCTTCGCAAGGACCGGGCGTATGCACTCGGTTCAACTAAAGTTGGAGAAACCGACACCCGCTAGTCACTGTGTGCAAAGCACGGCGGTAAAACCAGTCTCGCGTAGCGTCTGCGTAATGTCGGTCCGGGCGCTTCATCCAACAATACCGCTGAACCAAAGTATGACATGCCGGAAAGCGGTATGACTTATATCGCCCACAACTCACTTGTGTTCTACTCGTGCAAATAACATCAAACCATAAAAACCTAGGCTCGGATGCCACTGTTGGGTAACGTAGTAATTTCAAAATTTTCCTACGCACACGCAAGATCATGGTGATGATATAGCAACGAGGGGAGAGTGTTGTCTACGTACCCTCGTAGACCGAAGCGGAAGCGTTGACGCAACGTAGAGGAAGTAGTCGTACGTCCTCCCAGTCCGACCGATCCAAGCACCATTACTCAGGCACCTCCGAGTTCTTGACATGCGTACAACTCGATGACGCACCCTCGATCTCCGATCCAGCAGAGGCTCCGAGGGGGAGTTCCGTCAGCACGACAGCGTGGTGAAGATCTTGATGTTCTCCAGTTGCAGGGCTTCGCCTAAGCAGCGCTACAATATGACCGAGGTGTAATATCGTGGAGGGGGGCATCGCACACGGCTAAGGAACGATCAATGATCAACTTGTGTGTTCTAGGGTGCCCCCCTACCCCCGTATATAAAGGAGGGAGGGAGGAGGTGGCCGGCCCAAGGAGGGGTGCGCCATAGGAGGAGGAAACCTACTCCAAGTAGGTTTCCCCTCTTTTTCCTTATCTTATTTGGAGGGGGAAGGAAGGAGTACTAGTAGTAGGAAGGAGTACTAGTAGTAGGAAAGGAAGAGGGGAAGGAGAAAGGAAAGGGGGCCCCCCCCCAGTCGGATTGCGCTTGGGCGCGCCCCTCCCTTGCTCCTTCTCCCTTCCTCCTACATGGGCCCAATAAGGCCCATATACTTCCCAGGGGGTTCCGGTAACCTCCCGGAGCTCCGGTATATTCCCAAACTCTTCCGGAACCTTTCCGGTGTCCAAATATATCCGTCCAATATATCAATCTTTATGTCTCGACCATTTGAGACTCCTCGTCATGTCGTGATCATATCCGGACTCGAACAAACTTGGTACATCAAAATACATAAACTCATAATATAATTGTCATCGAAACCTTAAGCGTGCGGACCCTACGATTCGAGAACGATGTAGACATGATCGAGACATGTCTCGGTCAATAACCAATAGCGGGACACGGATGCCCATATTGGTTCCTACATATTCTACGAAGATCTTTATCGGTCAAACCGCATAACAACATACGTTGTTCCCTTTGTCATCGGTATGTTACTTGTCCGAGATTCGATCGTCGGTATCCAATACCTAGTTCAATCTCGTTACCGACAAGTCTCTTTACTCGTTCTGTAATACTTCATCTCATAGCTAACTCATTAGTTACATGCTTGCAAGGCTTAGGTGATGAGCATTACCGAGAGGGCCCAGAGATACCTCTCCGACAATCGGAGTGACAAATCCTAATCTCGAATTATGCTAACTCAACATGTACCTTCGGAGACACCTGTAGTACTCCTTTATAATCACCCGATTCGTTGTGACGTTTGGTAGTACCAAAGTGTTCCTCCGTGGCGGAGTTACACAATTCTCATAGTTACGAGGAACATGTATAAGTCATGAAGGAAGCAATAGCAGAATACTAAACGATCAAGTGCTAAGCTAACGGGATGGGTCATGTCAATCACATCATTCTCCTAATGATGTGATCCCATTGATCAAATGACAACACATGTCTATGGTTAGGAAACATAACCATCTTTGATTAATGAGCTAGTCAAGTAGAGGCATACTAGTGACTATATGTTTGTCTATGTATTCACACATGTATCATGTTTCCGGTTAATACAATTCGAGCATGAATAATAAACATTTATCATGATATTAGGAAATAAATAATAACTTTATTATTGCCTCTAGGGCATATTTCCTTCAGCTTGACCCCTATCTTTGCTAGCCAAAAGTTCTGCAGCAAGTAGAGATACTACTTGTGCATCCAAAAACCCTTAAACCCAAATCTTGTTTTGAGAGTCCACCATACCTACCTATGGATTGAGCAAGATCCTTCAAGTAAGTTGTCATCCGTGCAATAAGGCAATAAAAATTGCTTCTAAAAGTGTTAGATAATTTAGTGTAAGAGAAAATTGAGCATTCTATAAACTTGTGATGGCAAAGAATAAAAGCAACCGACTGCATAATAAAGGTTGCTATCACAAGGGGCAATATAACGTGACGTTATTTTGCACTAAGGGGTTGAGCATACAAACAAATAAGTGCATGGCAACCTCTACTTCCCTCTGTGAAGGGCCTATCTTTTACTTTTATGTATTTACTTTTGTGCAAGAGTCAAAGTTTTTTTTTCTATACCTTTTTATTTTTCTCCTTTGTCAAGCATCATGTGGAGAGGAAAGATCTAGGCACATATATCCAGTTGGATATGGGTAGCATGAGTTATTGTTGTTGACATCACCCTTGAGGTGAATACGTTGGGAGGTGAAATTATAAGCCCCTATCGTTATATGTGTCCGGTTGAAACGTTTTGCTCATGTGTATGCAGTGAGTGTTAGCAATCATAGAAGACTATATGATGGTTGAGTATGTGGAGCTCTTACTTAGACTGTTGAATAAGTTGAATTGCAATTGCTTGGTGACTGAGAACATAGGTTGTTGAGTTTCAAGAGAATTCATTATTCGAACCTTAACATGTGAATTGGTTGCTACTATAACATGAGAAGTTTTATAAGAAAAAAATGTTGTTATGATGCTAGGAAAAGTGATAGAAATTGTCATTGATCAAACTTGTGCACTTTGCTACCATTCACACTTCATAAATTATTTCTTTTATCATTTACCAACTCGAGGACGAGTAGGAATTAAGCTTGGGGATGCTGATACGTCTCCAATGTATCTATAATTTATGAAGTATTCATGCCATGTTTACAAGAATTTTATATGGTTTTGGTATGATTTGCATGGAACTAACCCGGTCTGACGCTGTTTTCAGCAGAACTACCGTGGTGTTGTTTTTTGTGCAGAAATGAAAGTTCTCCAAATGAGCTGAAACTTTTTGATGATTTTTTTTAACAAAAGATATCCACAAAGCTTCGTGGAGGGCCAGAAGAGCCACGAGGAGGGCACAACCCACCAGGGTGCGGCTGGGCCCCCAGGCGTGCCCCGATGTATCGTGCTAACCTCGAGGCCCATCTGGACGTGAGACTTTTTTAGAGAAAAGGCAGGAGCCCGACTTTATAAATAAAGCCACCAGGCAGAGTTACAGCACCAGATACCGAGATCCAAACGAGCTTAACTACCAAGGAAATTAAGTAGCATTACATGTCCACCAGCCTCACATGGCACGCAGGCCAGCATAGAACTAGAAACCACCAAAAGAGACGATCAGGAAGTCGTCCTCAAAGATCGCCGAAGAAGGGCAGACGCCGTAGATTTCATCTTGGATAGCATGGCGTCAAAAGCCTGGAGGTCCCCATCTTTAGTCAATAATCTCCACTGCTGCAAAAAACCATTAGCTTTAAATAAGCAATTGATAGTGTTAGCCGAAAAGATACGCTCAGTCGAGAACTTATTCCTAGTTGTCCACAACGACCACCCTATCGCAGCCCAGCCAACTAAGAAAACCCTTTTAGATTGTCCAGATAAGAGATTGACACACTGCCTCAGGTCTTCAAAGGAGGAGGGGGACCAGTTAACATGCAGCCAAAGTCTGATATAGCACCACATAAGTTTCGCTAAGGAGCAATGAAAGAAAATATGTTCGGTGTTCTCCAGAGCCCCACACAACACGCATCTATCAGAACCCGGCCCGTTCCTTTTCTTAATCTGGTCAGCCGCCGGAAGCTTACCGCGAACAGCTTGCCAGAGAAAGATCTTGATCTTAGGTGGGATTCGAGCAGACCAGATATCTTTGAACTTGACCGAGTGGCCACCAGAGACAAGCTTAGAATAGGCCGATTTAACCGAGAAGCGCCCCGAGGAGGAAAGGGGCCACACCACGGAATCCTCTTCCTCCGAGAGCAAGGGGAAGCAAGCAGTAAGGC